>CM076583.1:176818185-177129773 GCA_034641835.2 Pinus albicaulis
ATGTAAGTCTATTTAATTAATATAATATAGTGTGTATCTCAGTTTTCATCTCTAACCTAGAAGCAATCTTCAAAAAAACATCACTGTGATTCAAGGTAATTTGTTCAAAAAATATAATCATATTTCATTTACCTATTATGTAAAAGTTTAATTTATTCATAACCATTAATATATTTAAAATTATAATTAATTCATAACAATTAATCTATTTAAAAAGTTTCTACTTTTGTAGATCTTGTTTGGTTAACTTTTCTTATATTTTCCTTTTACAATAATATTATAAAGTAGATCTTGTTTGGTTAACCTTTCTTATATTTTCCTTTTACAATAATATTATATTTGATATAGTGTTGGTGAACGTTTCCTCATAATATTATATTATAAATGTAAAAGTTATGTCGAACTTTTATCCAATTTTCTATCGGCCGGAAAATACCATGGAGCCCCCTCTAAAAAAACATTTTGTGGCAATATAAATTGCCATGAAATCATTCATTATTTTCACACATTTGGTCCGATTTTACAAAGGTCTTGGTCTGATTATGCAAAGAATTATTTTGGGTTCAAGGACTTTTCTTGGAGGTACATTCAAAGAAATTTTTTGCAAAGTATTGTTTTGGGTTTAAGGACTTTTCTTGGAGGTACATTCAAAGGACATTTCTTGGAGGTATGTGATACATTTTTTGGATGTTTTTTGGGCTTCATTTTTTTTTTAAAGTATGGATTTGAGCTTAATTTTCATTGTTTGTGAAGGTATGGATTTACGCTTAATTTTGAAAGGACTCTTTTTAGGCTTAATATTCAAAAGACATTTTTTGGACATTTTTTGAAGCATTTTTTAAAGTGATATTTTTTTAGAGGCTTTTTTGAAGTATTTTTTGAAGTGGCATTTTTTAAGAAGTTGGAATTAATTTTCAATGGACATTTTTTGGAGGCATTTTTTGAAGTGACATTTTTTTAGAGTACGTGTTTTGGGTTGAAGTAAATCTTTTATAATGATTTTTTAAAATGAGTTTTTGTCTAACTTTTTAAATGAAATTTTTTTGTAGGACTTGAAAGGAGATATTTTGAGCTTCGTTTCATTTTTATAAGACATTTTTTTCTCGAATTTTTTAAAGTAAGTGTTTTGGATTGAAGTATGTATTTTTTGCAAAATTTCTAAAATGAGTTTTTTTTTAAATTAAATCTTTTGTGATGTTTTTTTTTTAATTGAGTTTTTGTCTAAATTTTTGAAGGAAATTTTTTGAACTTCATACTCTATTATCATGGGAAATCAAAGGAATTGTACGAGAAAATATGATCGAAAAAGAGACCCTGAGGAACATAGAGAAGTGATGAGAAAATCTCGCAAAAGAAAGATAGAAGCACTCTCAAATATTGAAGGGGAAAATCAACCTCAACTACAACTTGAAGCAGGTATGTAAATGTAAATATTATGAGTTTGATATATTTAAAATTTTCCTAGTGTAAAATGTGAAGCTTACTTTTTATTTGATGAACTAATTTGAAAAATATTTTGCAATGTAAACAGAGAGAGATATTCCTCAAAACATTGATGATGAGATACAAAATTTTAAAAGAGAAAGTGAAAGAGATATTGAACCAATGATTGAAGATGGTGAAAATGTTGAAAGAAATTCAAGTGAAGAAATTGAATCACAAGGTATGTGTGTATATATATATATATATATATATATATATATATATATATATATATATATATATATTGAACACATGCACGTATTATTGAAATAATACATATTTATTAATTTAGTTCTTTATTGAATATGTAAACTTATTATGTACTATTCATTCGAATATGTATAGATGAAATCAATGTCGATGATGAAATGTTAGAAAATGTTGACACTCACACATATGGAGATAAAAGAGCTGACCATATTATATGATATCGTGTTAACTGCATTTTTGATACGTACTTCATAAAGGAAAATGTGACAGTTCAAGCCCAAATGTTGAAAGGTCTCCTATCATTAAGGAAATTAAAAGAAACCACGACTTTATTGGGTATTTGAAAATCAACCAAAGATTAAAAAATGAAGGAAAGTGTGATACAAAATATAAATAGTGCTATAAATTCAATTAAAATATCTAGACAGAAAAATGTTTTAGTTGTACGTAGAGAAATACATATGGCAGTGGTTTCATCAAGTACTAAAGAGAATCACTTGGTAAAATCTATGGCACGAGCATTAGCAACCTCACGAAAAACTTTGCACAAACATCGGAAATTTCGGTTGCAAATAGATATAAATGATGAACTCGCTTGTTGGAGAGCTATTTGTAGGCAACCATACAAAGATAGACTTGGAGAAAATGTTAAAAAAATAATATATGAATATTGGAAGAAAAATTTGCGTGTTTCGCCAACTGCAAAGCATCTGATACGAAGAAGAATAACATGAAATCAATACGAACAACATGAAAAACATTTCTTGGAAACCACTCAGATAGATTTTTTCAACAAGTTGAAAGAAGAAAATCGTGAAATTCATGTGTCAATCGGTGCTTTTTTCAACAAAAACCATGCTACGTAAAACCTATCACCATGCACGACACTTGTTGTTGTCATTATCATGTGGAATTTGAGTTATATTATGACACATTCCTTAATTTTGGTAGAAAAGTTTGGAAGGATTCACCTCCTCCTTCCACATCCATGATTTCATATCTCAAATTCTATGTGAAAGACAAAGCGATGAACTATTTTACAAAAGGAAATGTGTTGGTGGTAAAAAATGTGATGATTGTGGAAATTTGACTAAATTTCAAAACAAATATCGTATTTATGTAGACGATCAATCATTACTCCAACATGAAAGTGAAATGGAAGATATGAATATATCCATACATCGATTCGAAGTGCAAAATAGTGTAAAAAATTGAATTACGAAGAGAAAGAAATTTTTGTGATAGAATTTAAAATGATAATTGAGCGCGAAATTTATAAATAAAACATTCCCATAGAGCTCGATGGAAAGACTTGCAATTCAAAAATCCCATAATTTTTTCCGCTAAGGACCATTTTGTCTTTTTGTCGATTAATTAATTTTGAAGAAAACTACACATTTTATTCCACAAGAAATTGGAAGTGAATACATCATTACGACCAGAGTCTCATGCTCCACCATATTCTATATGAACATATTTGAATTAAAACGTCGATCATATAGAAAGCACTAGTGAAAATCGACATGTTATTAAAGAATATCACTTTTATATCAGTGATGATCGTATACATGATACATATTTTGTACAACACTGTTTTGGAAAGATTTATGATTTCTTGAAAAGTCAGGGAATAACATTCAATGAACATTGGATATGGTTATATGGATTCGCAGGTCAATTCAAATTTGCACGATCATTCTTTTGGTTGTGTTTTCTTCATAAGAAAACCTGCATTAAATATTATTGGAATTTCTTTGAGACTGGTCATGGAAAGGAGAACATGACGGTGCAGGGGCATCCATAAAATGAGCACTACAAAGATATCAAATGAATTCTTCTACAAGCTGACTTGTGGACGCTAAAGAAGTTGTTCAATGGTACATCACTGCTCTAAGCCATGAGACTAACCGATTAAGGGAAGTGCAAAGGTACATTCATTCTAATTTTTTTTGGATATCTAATTTTAAACAGTGTACATTTATCACAATTTGATTATCTCGAATTGATCATCTTTGATTGTATTTTGATATCATATTTACATTCTTCTTTTAATTTTCCATATAAAGGTTTTTTGGCATATTGGGATCAAAGAAGTAGATAGATCAGTTGGAAATGACATTGAAACAATAAAAGAGACTCGAAAATTGCATTCAATTAAAACAAAGTTGTCCAGAAATGTGTTTGCATTGGATAAAAGAAAATATTCTTGTTTTTGTCATGTTTCCATAAACAACACAGAATCCAATGAAGTTTGTGAAAACAAAATGTATGTAAAAGATTGGAAACATACAGAGCTAAATACAAAGGGAAACATGTTCGTTGCAATGTTTGTAGAAATGCAATCAGAGGAGACTAAAATATCATCTAACGGTGATCGAGTTTCTGATCTTGTTAGAGAAGGTAACATTTGAATTGCTTTCAAATGATAAAGATATAGAAATCAATTTAAATACATAAGTTTGTTAAGTTTTTTTTATTGTGCAAGAGATGTTTTTGTAGTAATTGCACTTGCTGACAACGATGAAAATGTGAAGTATTATTTGATGTGTTGCACTGAACGAAAAATGAAATTATTAGAAAACTATAATGATCACAGGTTTCAATATGAAAGAGGATCTATTATACTAAAAGGATATTTTTTCAGACAAACTAATCAAAGTGGGGATTTTTTTTAGTTTGAAGACTATGAACCTGATGTCATAAGTTTTCAATATAGTCACTTGGTGTGTGCAGCACGCATAAAGTTGATAGAGGTTCAATCAAAGAAAAAAACGAAAATTAAGAAATGGAAAATGTCAAAATCCGGTTATGAACGGATCATTGAAGATGACATTCCATTGGAATTTTTTTGATTGAACTGCCCAACAATTTCTTCTCTTTGGATTATGTTTTAGAACTTCTAGAACTCAACTAAAAATTGAGTTGCCTTGTTATGTTATCTATGCAATTGTTTTCACATGTACAAATTGTTTTGGTACATGCACACTAGGATCAACTAAAAGTAGCATTTCTATACATGCATTGATGAAAAATGTTGCATGTATTGGATATATGTGTGTGTGTGTGTGTGTGTGTGTGTGTGTGTGTGTTCTAGAATGAAATTAAATGTTCAAGTAGTTTTACTATATGTGCATTGATGAAAATTGCTTCATGTGTTGAATATATATGTTCTAGAATGAAATCAACTAAAAGTATCTTATCTATGTGCATTGGTGAAAAATGTTGCACGTACTGGATATATACACGGACTGAATGTGACTAGTTTTTCTCGTGGGCTTTTCTGGTAAAAAGTATAGAATGTAAATAAATCATCCACAGTATAGTTTTGTACAAATATTCCTTTCAGACAAGAGACTCGGAGCACTTCTCCGAATTTTGGTGGGATTTGACTCGCATCTCTATTCCTGATAGAAAATCTAGTACAAATTTTTTTTTCCCAATGGTCGGATATGTTCTAGGCAATTAAGTGAAAGTATCTTTTCTATGTGCATTGATGAAAAATGTTTCACGTATTGGATATATATATATATATATATATATATATATATATATATATATGTTCTAGAATGCAATTAATTGTTCAAGTACTTTTCCCATGTGCATTGATGAAAAATGTTTCATGTACTGAATATATATGTTCTAGAATGAAATTAACTGAAAGTATCTTTTCTATACATGTGAATTGATGAAAAATAATGGATATATATATATATATATATATATATTGCATTTTAAAAATTTTATGATTGTTTTCAACACATCTAACAAGACCCAGAATCAATATGTATTGTACTTCACAACATTACTTCACATGCCAAATGTATTTCAACCATCCAAAACTTAAGTTTTAAAAACAAAAAAAAAGTATAACACAACATTACTTCACATGCCAAATGTAGTTCAAAAGCAAAACATTAATTTATAGATCACAACATTACTAGTAGTTCAACTATCCAAAACTTAAGTTTTAAAACCCAAACAAATTATAACACAACTTTATTTCACATGCCAAATGTACTTCAACCATCCAAAACTTAAGTTTTAAAAGCATTATATATCACATTCACATGTACCAAATGTAGTTCACATAAAATATGTCCAAAATTTGTAGATCTCACAAGTATCAAGTATCAAGTTATATATATGACTACATCTAGATAATATATAAAAAAGTAAATTTAAGACTAGAAATTTGTACAAATTGAATGAAAAAAATATTCCAATTGATGGCAACTTCGATGTGGTTGGCTAGCATCTTCCCCACCCTAAAACTTTCAAGAACTAGAACGAACCTACTGAGAACCAACAGCACCAGCCATTGATTGGCCTCCGGGGGAATAAATATCACCACCTTCACGCAACCTACTAGCACTTATTGATGGCCCTCTACGGGGATTTGAACCACCACCAACCTCTCAAGACGAGAGAGAAGCTTCATAAACAAATACGAATTTATAATCAATTGAAAAATACATTCATACATATAAATACACGTACATATTCATTGATTAAATTGCGTGAACCATACCACGATTGGGTGAACCATGGGCATGCTCCATGGATGGAGTAGAGACCCTTCTCCTCTTAGCTCCTAAAAAATGAAACATATTAACAACTAATTTAACTCATAAAGTCGATAAAAAATCAATTCCATATGTACACATATGTATGGAGATTTAAGATTATATTTAAATACCATGAACATCCCTCGATCCGTGATACCCCCCTCTCGTAGAGATATGGGATTCTGTTGATCTTCTTCGTTCATCCTCCATGATATATATATCTACGGTGGACATTTACAATTATTTTTTTAATGACTAATTTAAAATAAATTCAAAATAAATTTAAGAAAATTAATGTAATTTATTGTACACAAATTATGTAAAACACAACTTTCAAAGCACTAATTGATGTGTGAAACTCAATTTAAGAAAAAAAAATTAGAAAAATGATAAGTTCACCAAATTGTGCTTTACATAGTGGGAGCACACTTGGTATAAAATTGAAAAAAACACATTATCATTAAAAAAGAAGTGAAACTCCATTTAATTTTTTTTTTTGTTGAAGTCCCCGCATTTTAATTTTATAAAAATGTGAAGTTCACCACTTGTTGCAAATGTGAAGTTCACCAAGTTGCGCTTTACATGGTGTGGTGGGAACACACTTGGTATATAATTGAAAAAAGTAGATGGGCATTAAAAAGGATGCATTTATAAGTACAAAACACACATATATCCAAGATATGTTACAATGTCCATCAATAAATTTTGAAGGAGAGAGTCTCAACACTAATTCATCTTTGAGAGATGAATCTTGAATTTTTGAAGAAGAGCGTCTCAAAACTAATTCATCTTTGCAAGATGAATCTTGAATTTTTGAAGAAGAGCGTCTCAAAACTAATTAATCTTTGAGAGATGAATCTTGCATTGGCATTGCCCCGTATAATTCTAATTCATCTTTTATAGATGAATCCTAAACTGGCATTTCCCCACGCAGTAGATCAGCAGGCATCTTATTCACATTTGAACAATGTCTTATACTAAAAATTTGAAATTGGATAACAATATTGTTTGCTATTCCATGCAGTTCTTTTAGCCTCTCCTTCTTAACTTGGTACACGCCATTCATTTGGTTGCACACAAGTTCAGAATTGGTGAAAACTACAATTCCATTTGATCCATACTCCATAGTTGTTCCCAAGCCTTCTATCAATCCAATATAATATGCCTCGTTGTTTGTTGTTCTTCCCTGCATATTCATTTTCCTTTGGACGACTTTACTAGTCGCAATATTGGAAAACACATATGTAATCACTGCTTTCCCTCGATTGGGATAGCAAGAAACATATATGCATAATTTCCATTTTTCAACCATATTTAGTGGTTTTTTATCCCTGAAAAAAAAATTCAATAAAAATATATATTAAATTGACATTTATTGCAAATGCATGGGAGAAATGACACATGTGCATGAGATAAATGAAATGTGCATGGTTTATCCTAAATTTTGACTTAAAAAGTTTATGGTAGAACACACATCTAGAATTAATGGGAGGAAGCCTTTAGTTTGTGGGAGAAATGAATTTTATGCACTTAGTTTGTGGGAGAAATGACACATGTACACAATTTTGTTACAGAGATTGACTGTTGGGGCATTTATTGGATATGTCACCTTTGAGAAAATATGAGATCCAGAGGCATTACCTGGCCCTTTATAGACTGTACCTTTAGAACTTGTAGAAGTTAACACTCGACAGACAGACTAAAATCGTATGGAAGTTCAAAATCCTATGAGACTTCAACCACTTTAGGTTCACTTTTTAGGCCTTAAAGTTTGAGAGAAATTACATTTACATGGTTTACAAGATTATTTTATGCACTTACAAAAAACATTCTTTAAAGTTAATGGGAGAAAGCCAACAGGACATGTATGCTTTAAAAACTTTGCCTAATAATTTATGGAAGAAATGACACATGTACACAGTTTTCCTTAAAGTGGTTGAGATTAATGGATATTAAAATGAAGAACTTCTATTTAGATCTGTTACAGAGATTGACTGTAGGGGAATTTACTGGATATGTCACCTTTGATAAAAGATGAGATCCAGAGGCTACCTGGCCCTTTACAGACTCTGCCTTTAGAAGTTGTAGAAGTTAACACTCAACAGACAGACTAAAATCCTATGGAAGTTCAAAATTCTATGGGAGTTTAGCCACTTTAGGTTCAATTTTTAGGCCTTAAAGCTTGAGAGAAATGAGATTTACATGGTTTGAAAAATTATTTTATGCACTTACAAAAAACATGCTTTAAAGTTAAAGGGAGAAAGCCAACATGACATGTATGCCTTAAAAACTTTGCCTAAGAATTTATGGGAGAAATGACACATGTACACATTTTTCCTTAAAGTGGTTGAGGTTAATGGATATTAAAATTAAGAAATTCTATTTAGATCTGTTACAGAGATTGACTATAAGGGCATTTACTGGATATGTCACCTTTGATAAAAGATGAAATCCAGAGGCTACCTGGCCCTTTACAGACTCTGCCTTTAGAACTTGTAGAAGTTAACACTCAACTGATAGACTAAAATCCTATGGAAGTTCAAAATTCTATGAGAGTTCAACCACTTTACGTTCAATTTTTAGGCCTTAAAGCTTGAGAGAAATGACATTTACATGGTTTGCAAAATTATTTTATGCACTTACAAAAAACATGCTTTAAAGTTAATGGGAGAAAGCCAACATGACATGTATGCTTTAAAAACTATGCCTAAGAATTTATGGGAGAAATGACACATGTACACAGTTTTCCTTAAAGTGGTTGTGTTTTATGGATCTATTAAAATGAAGAACTTCTATATATATTTGTTACAGAGATTGACTATAGGGGCATTTACTGGATATGTCACCTTTGAGAAAAGATGAGATCCAGAGGCTACCTGGCCCTTTACAAACTCTGCCTTTAGAACTTGTAGAAGTTAACACTCAATCAACAGACTAAAATCCTATGGAAGTTCAAAATTCTATGAGAGCAAGGAAAATTTTAAGGTTGGAAATTTATTTTAAAGTTTAGAAACTAATAATTTTGTATAGTCTATATTTAAAAATTTGGCATATTTTAAGGTAAAAATAATTTATACTATTTTGGCTAATGATTTTTAGAAAAAATGGAAATTAACAATTTTTTTTTGGAAAAAACATGGAAAATAAGGTTAATCAGATATAGATTCCATTCCATTTATTTTATTGAAATATATGGGTTGTGTTTTGTTGTTTTAAAAGAAGAAAAATAAGAGGTTAAGATTCTACCCAACCCTTCATATATTTGAGAGGTTAAATCCTAGAATTGATATTCTAGGAAGTAAATTCCAAAGTATTCTAGGATTTGACTGAAGTAAAGTTTCTATTTGCAACTATGAATTTTGAATAAAGGAATTTGAGTAGTTCTGGAGGTGAGTCAAGATGTTTCAACAATAAGTCTACCTACAACTTAGTTGTTGTGTATAACAAGGAAGAGAGTTTATATATATATATATATATATATATATTGGCGACAATAATTTAATTTAAATCTTAAACATTAGGATTCGAATGTCTCGTTAACTTAAATCTCAGAAATTACATTCGAATAATTATTGAAAATTAACTTTATCCCTATGGGTAATTTAAATCTCAGATATTACGGATTCGAATGTTTATTGAAAATTAAGTTGATCCCTACGGGTAATGGGACCGAGAGGGATGAAATAATTTTAGTTAATTAAAACAATGATATGAAATATGGAAATAGAGTGAAGTAAACAGAGAAATTATATTAATAGCATTGAAATCATCTAAACATTCCAATAAAACATTTGTCAAATTGATGAACTTTCCTGGTTAAGTAGCAAAACTACGCATTGGTGGAATATAATGCAATCTGGAAACAAACAAACTAGAATATATTATATATAATTACGATCCATAGCGAATTAATAAAGAGAAAAGAGAAAAGAGATGGTACTTATTATGAATCTGTGTAACAAAGTAATATAAGGACATGGCATTCGTTCCTTCATAAATAATATACTTGGTGATAATGATTCAGACACGCATCCAACAAATTTTCAGGGAAATATAAGAAGTAAAACATCCTATAGATCTACATTTATTCACAATAGACACAATTTAAGTAACCAAAAATACATGTGAATCAAAGTTCATCTAAACTCAGTAACCAGACAATATTACATATTAAATTGTAACTATTCAATGAAACAATCTGGCTGCATAGCCATAGTTCTGTTGTAGCCGCTACAACACCACCCAAAATTTTGGGTATATTTAAAATTTCGGGTTCCCCCTTTGCTCGCTTAGGCGTTAAAGTCTTCCACCCGACCTGCAATCAACTACATCCCAGCAACCTATCCCCAGCCCCTCATGAGTTGTCTCGCCATCATGATCAAATGTCGTTGTTGCAATCACGCCATATGTGGGAATGATCATCCAGCGTACGCCCGAACACTCTTGTCGCAGTCGCGCCATGTGTAATGAGATTTCCATGCATATGTTTGAACGAGAACCTTGTGTGTATTGACAAGTAAAAGCCCTCATGCTGTGGGTCATTAAGTATATTGTTTGAATGCTTCTCTTAAGCTTGTTAGTTTCGTGTGTTTTATCTGTGGTTATCATTATTGAAGAGTAATTATGATGTTGTAATATCCCACGCAGGTTGACCCCACGGGTGACAAAATCCTCAGTCATGTCATGACATCAAGGTAATAAAATTGGGCTCAACGATGAGGTCAAAGCTGCGGAGCAGGGGAGGAGCAAGAGCAAACGATCAGTACTGTTAAAAGGGGGATAATGTGATACATGTTGATCAGAGAGAACCTTCTATGTCACTGATGCAAAAGATTTCTTCACTAGTGCGCACCAGATGCTTTAAAGCGCTCTATTGGAAATGTCTAGATCTTGCATCATACCATCTCAATGTCGGTGGGCGCACACAAAGAAGCATGTTTCGCCACTTCGATGAATCTAGCCTGAAGTATAGCTCGGTGAGCATGTCCGACTTAGGAGATTTCCCTACGGAATGACAATCTCATTCAAGGCGTGCTCGTGCCAGGCAGCAGTGCAAAAGCATACGTGTTTCTGTGGCAAGCCAACGACAAGGTTTCAAACATGTGAGCGCACCCTTTGGAAGCAACATTTATGGATCTTAAGCTGCATAGTGTGGAATTAATTACGCTGCAAGGAGTACAACGTGGAGCAATAAAATGGCCTTACAACCCTAGTCGCCTTTACTCTTTCATATCCATAAAGTTTGTGTATGTGGGACCATATGAGATGGAGAATGTCAGATTGAACCTAAAGGGTCATGTTTAAATGCATACACCTTTTGTAGCTAGGCGCATTGATGCATATAAAAAGAGAGCCTCCAAAACCACCAGATAGAAAGGGTTCATATCAAAAGAGGCATTAATGTGGTTTGAAACATCTTTCAAAACAAGCAGCCTTCGTATTATGAGGTAAAGCAAATATTCAAATTAAAGCTAGGCTCGAAGCACATTGGTTTAAAACCATAAGTTATCTTGGAGAAAAACTCATGCTAACACTATAAAGGGCGCAAGGTGATGTTGTATATATTAATGCCAAGCGCAAAACCATGTGGGTTTCAAAACATATAAAATGGTGGAGTTTGGACTGATGGTAAAGCAACGTTCAGCAGCTACATTATGGTCGAAACCTATGTATCAAACATGGCAGCCAATGTTACAAGTACTATGGCACAAATAGTTTAATGATGCAGTCTATTCCACGTGGGGAAGGTAAGATAGCGGTCAACTTTACGTTGAAACCCGACGCAAGGCTATGTGAAGACACGTAGCATGGAAATCAAAGGCTCGTTGGCGGTTTTCCAATCGTGGTCAAGGATCTGAGAAGCAAATATACGTATGCTGCGGTCAAACTTTCAGAACCATATGAAAATGCATAACAATAGCGCTCAAACATCTCTATGGTGCGGTTTTGACTTACGTGTTGAGCAAATACAGAATGGTCAAGGTTTATGTTTAGGACCTGGAGCGGGCGCAAAGGTTCGAAGGTGAACGTGTGGAGCAGATGCATATATATATATGTATATTGGTCAAACCTCACCGTTGAAATATGCAACACAACTACATATGGGCGCGAACAGTTTGATGGTGCAGTGTTCAGCCACGTAGGGTAGGTATATATGGCGTTCAACCCGACGTGTGAAACATGGCGCAGAGTGCAGGGACATGCTGCATGGAGCCATAGTTCGATGTTGCAGTTTCAATCCATGGTAAAACAACGATTGCTGATATATAATGGTCAAAACGTATATTTAAAACAAGGCAGCAAATATTATAAGTACTACGGTGCATGTGTGACAATCTACGACTATTGTTTGAGCGGTGCAAGAACACGTAAGATGGCACAACGAAACCATGTGGACATGTGTTTCTACGTGGCAGCAGGCTATTGTAATACGTTGAAGCGGAAGGGATGAAATCTCCAACGTATCTATCTCCAGTCCGCATGGCAACCATCGTGCTGGAATAAAATACGGATAATTCATGCGTTGCAACTAAAAGCACGGACCGAAGAGCCAACGCCATAGAAGGCATGCTGCGCTTTTTCATAGGAATGGATAAAAAATGATTTCTGCAGCCCCGACAGTGATTTTGTGAGAGAGAATCTTTCTTCAAAATATGCGCTAGTCCCATTTAGAAAGATGCTACTGACCAACGTTTTAGTGGGGACAGGCAGCGATTATCATCATCCAGTGTGGAGTCAGCTAAGACAGCGTGAAAAAAGTGGTAATAACATCCCGTCCAGAATGCATGTGCATGATTTCAGCTGTGTCAAATCTGCCATTACCGTGGGATGCACCAGGAAAAAGAGAAACGCTTGGGAAACAATCATTTGTTTCTTTTGATTCGGCAGAAGAAAGGTCTCAGACACGTTATGCATTCGAACGGTGATATAGCAACAAAACTTAACGTATTTATCAGTGCAGCTCTGCATAATTACGATTTTTAAAAGTTTGTCTTCAGGACTGGACGCATTCTGCATGGTTATGGATGGTTTTGCTGAACAATTGACAAAGCATTTCAAGGAGAGAGATAACCCATATGAAATCGACGATGATGCCTTAGACAGAACACCGCTGGAGAGCTTCAGCAAAATAAAGGGCAGCAAAAAAATATTTGATGCGCCGCGTCCTACTGTAAGGGTTCGACCTTAAGCTTTGTTGAGTTCTGCAAAGCAGCTAGCGCAACAATCGCTCCAATGAACCCGCAGAAAAGTCATGCGCCAAGGTTCCTTTCATGAATTTATTAATATTCGACATTGTCATCAGCGCATACTGGCTGAGTTTGGTTGCACAATGAATGAAGCGTGAAGTGTGAAAAGACCGAGATCAATATGTCACACTTTGAGGCAGCTATTGATAGAGTTTTCGGTGGAAGAAAGGAGGACTGTAGCATATCGTGAATTTGGTCGTGCTGCAGCTGGATGGTTTTCGGAGCATGCATAACCACTCTTGAAAGCAACTATTGTTATTCTCATATTCAAGACGAGCCATCATATCCATCAGCGCTCTTTGCACTATCATCTCAAAATTGGATAACATTTTGTTCTTCATGTCTGAAGCCTATTGCATCCTTAGTGGTCGTTTCTCTAGATCGGGGTTTAAATTCATTAGCTGAGCCTCCACGGGAGTGGGTGAAGACTCTCTAGCAGCCAGTGATTGCCGTGGGAGTTTGCATGTTTACAATCTGAGAAAACTGGACCATACAGGGGTCTAAATGCTTTTTTGCTAAATCTTTTCGTCAGCTAACTAACTACACTTTAGCATCAATATGTTGAAGATATGTGACCCGTGTTACGTTGTTTGCAGGTAGAGGTGTTCGACGCGCAAAGCCGAAGCTGGGGTCCTCCCTAGTGGGTAATATGGAATTTTTCAAAGCTTGAAAGAATGGCTGGAGGTCGCAGATCTGCCGAGGTCACGAGGTCGCAAATCACAGCAGGTAGCGAGGTCGCATATCTTCCATTCTTTCGCTTTTGCGACCCCGTGACCCAGCGACCTAGTCGCAAGGTCGCCAGCTCGCATTGCTTCAGGTTTTCCTCTTTTACGACCCCACGACCCAACGACCTAGTCGCAAGGTCGCAGGGTCGCACCTCTCCGGTTTTCCTCTTTTGTGACCCCGCGACCCAGCGACCTAGTCGCAAGGTCGCAGGGTCACACCTCTTCGGTTTTCCACCTTTTGCGACCCTGCGACCCAACGACCTAGTCGGAAGGTCGCAAGGTCGCACCTCTTCGGTTTTCCACCTTTTGCGACCCCTCGACCCAGTGACCTAGTCGCAAGGTCGCAAGGTCGCATGTGCAGCTGTTTTCACGATCCGCGACCCTGCGACCCAGCGACCTAGTCGCAAGGTCGCAAGGACACATCTATGCCATTCTCTTACAACTTGCGACTCCGCGACCCAGTCAAGTCGCAGGTCGCAACGACAGCTCAGATCGCAGGTCGAAACAACAGCCAGGTCGCAGGTCGCAACAGCGGCTCAGGTCGTAGGTCGCAAAAGGGACTAGGTCGCAAGGCAGCCCAACGGTCGGGAAGATGAAAGATCAAGGAAGCCCGAAGGGCAGTTTCTGCATTATAAATACTTCCTTCGGGAACTTGTAATAGGGATTTTCTTTTTTGGAAACTCAAGAGCTACATGGCATTGTATTTAAAGATTATACTCTTGTGCATATGAATATAGAATCTTGTTAAAACACCCTATGGTTATGATGATTTTTGCTGTGCGAACACTGTGTGTATTCCTTGTACAGTTTCAGAACATCCTATGATTAATGAAGCTGCACTCTTCATGTCATCATTTATGCATCATGGCTATCTGTGTTGTATCAATGATGTTCATTTTATCATCTGCTCTATTAATGAATGTTAATGAACTATTTTGTTAGCATTTCATTTTATCTTTCAGAAAGTAAAGGGATATCTCATCATAAAGAACTATTTCTTTTGTGATCAGACTACCTTATAAGCATTACCCCCAAAGATGTGTTGCTAATGACATCTCCTGAGGTGTACATGCTTTATTTATGATCTTGCTACGCATAGTGTTTGATTCGTGTTTAATGCATCAATCCTGTATTCTGTATCATTTGAATAAGTGTATGTCCGCAGGTTCAATCAGGTTCTTTTGAGACCGAAGGGAAGGCGTCTTAAGCGGTAGCCGGACCCACACCCCGGACGGGATCCCTA
The DNA here is from genome assembly GCA_034641835.2 of Pinus albicaulis. Classification (NCBI taxonomy): domain Eukaryota; kingdom Viridiplantae; phylum Streptophyta; class Pinopsida; order Pinales; family Pinaceae; genus Pinus; species Pinus albicaulis. Next base: position 176,833,658 of record CM076583.1, read on the forward strand.
TTCCAAACGGTTCAAGGTCTAATTGGGACTTTCTACCGGGGAGATCCCCTACTGTTGGCCGGACATATTTTCCCGTCAACAGATTTGGCGCTAGAAGGAGGGCCCGAACCTCCGACCATATGGTTAACAAGAAGGGGGGCCAGATGACAAGCTGAGCCCTTAGAGCCTGCAGTTAATCTCATATCTGTAATGGCTCGTTCCCAAATCATTCTCCCGAGATGTTTGTCGGAGTTTTATGAACCTGGATACTTCATCCCCGATAAACTTATGTATCACTTGTCCCAGTTAAAATTTGATGGTGAAAATGGGGTACCCATAACCCAACACCTTTTAGATTTCGACGACTTTGGTGAGTGCTACGAAATTGAAAATGAAGGTTTCATTTGTTTTCTTTTCTTCCTCACTCTCGAAGGTCGCGCTAAGCAATGGTGCTGCACTTTGCCGGAATCTTCCATCCATTCATTTGAACAACTCGCCAGTGAATTACAACAAGCTTTTCACATGTATGATTTTCATAACGTTTTACTAAAGATAAATGACATCAGAATGGAACCTCAGGAATCTTTAGATGAGTTCTCTATCAGATTCGTTCATTATTGTTTTGAGTTCCCTGAAAAGGATGTCGATTGGAGGTTGTTAAGAGAACAATTCGCGTATGCAATTCTCGTTTCCCTTGAACCATTTCAGTTAGCAACCCGACCTGAGCCTAGTGTTCCCTATGACAACCCGCAGGTCAACGATCGTTCTGACTTTGAGTCTTTCACGTACCATGTCGAATCTGAACACCCTAGTGGCTCATTATCTCTTTTGGCTCATGAAACCTACCCCGAGCCCACTCGATGTATCCTTGGGCTTAGTCCTAAATCTGTTTCACATTCGAATTATGAATCAGATTCACATTCGGATGATGAATCTGGTTCACATTCGGATTATGAATCTTATTCACCTTCGGATTATGAATCTAGTTCATATTTGGATTACAAATCTGGTTCATATTCAGATGATGAATATGGTTCACATTCGGACGATGAATCTGGTTCGCATACGGATTATGAATCGACTCCTACCCCGCATAAAGTTGATTCCCTTTCAAGGTCTGCCAGATCTTTGTGTCCTTTGAATGCACGTGTTGAAAAGCCTTGTAGGGTTAACGCCCCTGCGACTCAATCTTTTCGTTCATTGTTCCCTAGTTTGTTTCTTGATCCCGCCACACCAATAAATTTGTCTAGACATTCAGAATTTTCTTATACTGGTATTGGGGAAAATCATAAGCACGCAGGTGGTGTTTCACAATCATAGTCTAAAATCGATGAATCTTTTAAATCTGATCTGTCTCACTCAGAATCTTTAGACAACCATGGGAGTGATTTCCTATATGGGCAACTTCAAGATGTCCCCGTTATCGATCCATCCCAATTGGTAAACCCCAGGGAGCCTAACTTTCAAGGTACCGAACTTGACCAAACCGATGGTTGCAGTTATCACTCCTTATTTGAAAACATATTCAATCATACCACTGACGACCGTCACTCAAATCTCTTTGCTGACCATAAAAAGACACCTGAATTCGATGATCCACTTTGGGAAGATTCAAGTACCCACTAGAAAATCGAAACGCGTCAGCTTCCGCCGAATGTCTCTGAAATGACAATTCCCCAGTACCATGCTCCTTCCAGCATAAACGCGTCGAATTCACCCCATCCTGGCAAATCTGGAGAATCTGACATTTTGGATTATCAATCTGTCAGTGCGCAAACATTCGACCAAATTGATATAAAGCCCACTGACATCTTTCCAATCACTACAATTGACAATCACACCCATTCGCCTGTTTATCTCGCCAAGCAATCGACGTTGGGAAACCCCCCGCTCGAAGGTCTGGATTTTGTTCAAAACGGAAAGGAATTGCAGCCCCCACTAAAAGTGGGTTCGGATCCTCAAATCTTCGACCAAATCCAAGAGCAACCCCGAACTAGGGTTTTCGGAACTAGGGTTTCTACGCTTGGATGCGCATGCATCTATAATTCGCCTGGAACTTGCTTATTGTTTCCTTTCCATAAAATTGATGATCCTCACTACCATAATGAGCATGCTGGTTCATTCGACCAACCTCATCCAATGAATGTGCTTGCAAATAGGAAGTGGCTTACCCATCACCCCTCAGATCCAGGATCGTGCGTGAATGATTTTGTGTCATTTATCAATAAGGTTTAGTTTCAAGAACATATTGCTGTGTATCAAGACGAGAGTGGGATTCAGCTTGCACCACATATTCTGGCATGTTCTTTGATAAGTATCTATGATCGTCTTGCTGTTGCACCTGCTCCTCAGGTAAGTTTTGTTGCTACTGCACGTTTTTGGATACTGGCTCTGATCCTGATCCTTGTTGTCGTTGCAGGATGCAAATTAATGCGGTGGCTGCATTGGAAAACTGATTTTACATAACCTGACCGCATCATTGGTTAAACTAGGGTTTAGGTGTAGGCTAGCTAGGACTTGCAATAAAATTATTTTAGTTTAAAGTTAATTAGGTCTACTTGCCAAATTTTTACTTCATAGTTTAAAAGTGTGTTGTTGTTTTGCTTACGATTAATATTTTAGGCATCATCATGTTACAAGTAGTTTCCTGTCATTTCCTTTTTGGTTACTTGTTGTTGCATGAATAATCACTGCTTGTATTTGCACTTACTGCTGGATTGATCGTTCTCACACATGGCATTACCGTGCATCCTGAGCCTCGCCTTTTACATTGCGTCGTACTCTCTCTTCCTCACATCATTTCCGTCATGTCGCCTGCCACTGCACTGGCCCTCATTACAACCCTATCACCTTGCAGTCTTGTTTTGCCCCGATTGATGAAGCAGTAACTCCATTGTTTGCGTGAGGTTGTGGTGGCTATCTCAAGAGGCAGCTCTCTTAGGACAAGTCATTGAAGTCGCATTCTCAACAAGATGCCTATGAGTCTAAAATTATTTAGCCTGGGAGATACGAGCCGGTTGATTGTGGGAGACCTAATGAGTTTGAAATGGCCCATACTCGTAAGTCTAAACTTTGTGCCCAACATAGTCTTGGACGTTTTAATGATTTGTCTGCACGCTTCACCTATTGTGGTGAATGGGATGTGAAGGTTCGGCACAAGGGCAAACCCAAATCAGGATATCTTTAAGTTTCTGTAACACGAGAAACAACCTCTCTTGCTCGTAAAATAAGTCGGGATCCCTCATCCGCCCATGAAAAATAAGTGCCATGAGCACATGAAAATAAGTGCCACGAGCACATGAAAATAAGTGCTGTAAGCACATGAAACAAATAAGGGTAAAGGATCGAGAAAGGCTTCCTGCGCAGAGAGGTAATGCAACGACTCCGCCGGGGTACTGACCAGGCTCGCTGGCAGCGGAGCAACGTTTGTGATTTCTTGAAGTGACTCCGCCGAGGTACTGTCCAGGCCTGCTGGAAGCGGAGCAACACCGGAAACTTACTTTAAAAAAATCCTGAAAATAATAAACCCACTGCCTTACTCTTCACATCGTCAACAAGCTACTGGCGTCTGTGAGTTTTCTCTTTGAGGTATTTCTGATTAGCGGGACTTAGTTGAGGCACAAGGATTAGGCATACCTGTAAAGGGCCAAAGTAATGGGGTACCCACGGAGCGGTTCAATGATTGTACATCATTATGGGACTCGGTTGTTGGTGATGTTGACGGAGATCTGGATTCTAACCGGTGGTTCGCCATTTGTTTAGCCAGCCGCTTCTGTACCACCCAAGAATTTACGGGTATGTTGGGTAGGGTTACCTGCGCTCGCCCCTCTGCTCGCTTAGGCGTTAAAATCTTCCACCTGACCTGCAATCAACTACATCCCAGCAACCTATCCCCAGCCCCTCATGAGTTGTCTCACCATCATGATCAAATGTCGCTGTTGCAATCACGCCATATGTGGGAAGGATCATCCAGCGTACGCCCGAACACTCTTGTCACAATCGCGCCATGTGTAATGAGATTGCCATGCATATGTTTGAACTAGAACCTTGTGTGTATTGACGAGTAAAAGCCCTCATGCTGTGGGTCATTAAGCATATTGTTTGAATGCTTCTCTTAAGCTTGTTAGTTTCGTGTGTTTTATCTGTGGTTATCATTATTGAAGAGTAATTATGATGTTGTAATATCCCACGCAGGTTGACCCCACGGGTGACAAAATCCTCAGTCATGTCATGACATCAAGGGAAATAAAATTGGGCTCAACGACGAGGTCAAAGCTACGGAGGTCAGTACTGTTAAAAGGGGGATAGTGTGATACATGTTGATCAGAGAGAACCTTCTATGTCACTGATGCAAAAGATTTCTTCACTAGTGCGCACCAGATGCTTTAAAGCACTCTATTGGAAATGTCCAGATCTTGCATCATACCATCTCAATGTCGGTGGGCGCACACAAAGAAGCATGTTTCGCCACTTCGATGAATCTAGCCTGAAGTATAGCCCGGTGAGCATGTCCGACTTAGGAGATTTCCCTACGGAATGACAATCTCATTCAAGGCGTGCTCGTGCCAGGCAGCAATGCAAAAGCATACGTGTTTCTGTGGCAAGCCAACGACAAGGTTTCAAACATGTGAGCGCACCCTTTGGAAGCAACATTTATGGATCTTAAGCTGCATAGTGTGGAATTAATTACGCTGCAAGGAGTAAAACGTGGAGCAATAAAATGGCCTTACAACCCTAGTCGCCTTTACTCTTTCATATCCATAAAGTTTGTGTATGTGGGACCATATGAGATGGAGAATGTCAGGTTGAACCTAAAGGGTCATGTTTAAATGCATACACCTTTTGTAGCTAGGCACATTGATGCATATGCAAAGAGAGCCTCCAAAACCACCAGATAGAAAGGGTTCATATCAAAAGAGGCATTAATGTGGTTTGAAACATCTTTCAAAACAAGCAGCCTTCGTATTATGAGGTAAAGCAAATATTCAAATTAAAGCTAGGCTCGAAGCACATCGGTTTAAAACCATAAGTTATCTTGGAGCAAAACTCATGCCAACACTATAAAGGGCGCAAGGTGATGTTGTATATATTAATGCCAAGCGCAAAACCATGTGGGTTTCAAAACATATAAAATGGTGGAGTTTGGACTGATGGTAAAGCAACGTTCAACAGCTACATTATGGTCGAAACCTATGTATCAAACATGGCAGCCAATGTTACAAGTACTATGGCACAAATAGTTTAATGATGCAGTCTATTCCACGTGGGGAAGGTAAGATAGCGGTCAACTTTACGTTGAAACCCGACGCAAGGCTATGTGAAGACACGTTGCATGGAAATAAAAGGCTCGTTGGCGGTTTTCCAATCGTGGTCAAGGATCTGAGAAGCAAATATACATATGCTGCGGTCAAACTTTCAGAACCATATGAAAATGCATAACAATAGCGCTCAAACATCTCTATGGTGCGGTTTTGACTTACGTGTTGAGCAAATACAGAATGGTCAAGGTTTATGTTTAGGACCTGGAGCGGGCGTAAAGGTTCGAAGGTGAACGTGTGGAGCAGATGCATATATATATGTATATTGGTCAAACCTCATCGTTGAAATATGCAACACAACTACATATGGGTGCGAACAGTTTGATGGTGCAGTGTTCAGCCACGTAGGGTAGGTATATATGGCGTTCAACCCGACGTGTGAAACATGGCGCAGAGTGCAGGGACATGCTGCATGGAGCCATAGTTCGATGTTGCAGTTTCAATCCATGGTAAAACAACTATTGCTGATATATAATGGTCGAAACGTATATTTAAAACAAGGCAACAAATATTATAAGTACTACGGTGCATGTGTGACAATCTACGACTATTGTTTGAGCGGTGCAAGAACACGTAAGATGGCACAACGAAACCATGTGGACATGTGTTTCTACGTGGCAGCAGGCTATTGTAATACGTTGAAGCGGAAGGGATGAAATATCCAATGTATCTATCTCCAGTCCGCATGGCAACCGTCGTGCTGGAATAAAAGACGGATAATTCATGCGTTGCAACTAAAAGCACGGACCGAAGAGCCAGCGCCATAGAAGGCATGCTGCGCTTTTTCATAGGAATGGATAAAAAATGATTTCTGCAGCCCCGACAGTAATTTTCTGAGAGAGAATCTTTCTTCAAAATCTGCGCTAGTCCCATTTAGAAAGATGCTACTGACCAGCGTTTTAGTGGGGACAGGCAGCGATTATCATCATCCAGTGTGGAGTCAGCTAAGACAGCGTGAAAAAAGTGGCAATAACACCCCGTCCAGAATGCATGTGCATGATTTCAGCTGTGTCAACTCTGCCATTACCGTGGGATGCACCAGGAAAAAGAGAAACGCTTGGGAAACAATCATTTGTTTCTTTTGATTCGGCAGAAGAAAGGTCTCAGACACGTTATGCATTCGAATGGTGATATAGCAACAAAACTTAACGTATTTATCAGTTTAGCTCTGCATAATTACGGTTTTTAAAAGTCTGTCTTCAGGACCGGACGCATTCTGCATGGTTATGGATGGTTTTGCTGAACAATTGACAAAGCGTTTCAAGGAGAGAGATAACCCATATGAAATCGACGATGATGCCTTCGACAGAACACCTCTGGAGAGCTTCAGCAAAATGAAGGGCAGCAAAAAAATATTTGATGCGCCGCGTCCTGCTGTAAGGGTTCGACCTTAAGCTTTGTTGAGTTCTGCAAAGCAGCTAGCGCAACAATCGCTCCAATGAACCCGTAGAAAAGTCATGCGCCAAGGTTCCTTTCATGAATTTATTAATATTCGACACTGTCATCAGCGCATACTGGCTGAGTTTGGTTGCACAATGAATGAAGCGTGAAGTGTGAAAAGACCGAGATCAATATGTCACACTTTGAGGCAGCTATTGATAGAGTTTTCGGTGGAAGAAAGGAGGACTGTAGCATATCGTGAATTTGGTCGTGCTGCAGCTGGATGGTTTTCGGAGCATGCATAACCACTCTTGAAAGTAACTATTGTTATTCTCATATTCAAGACGAGCCATCTTATCCATCAACGCTCTCTGCACTATCATCTCAAAATTGGATAACATTTTGTTCTTCATGTCTGAAGCCTATTTCATCCTTAGTGGTCGTTTCTCTAGATAGGGGTTTAGATTCATTAGTTGAGCCTCCACGGGAGTGGGTGAAGACTCTCTGGCAGCCAGTGATTGCCGTGGGAGTTTGCATGTTTACAATCTGAGAAAACTGGACCATACAGGGGTCTAAATGCTTTTTTGCTAAATCTTTTCGTCAGCTAACTAACTACACTTTAGCATCAATATGTTGAAGATATGTGACCCGTGTTACGTTGTTTGCAGGTAGAGGTGTTCGACGCGCAAAGCTGAAGCTGGGGTCCTCCCTAGTGGGTAATATGGATTTTTTCAAGGCTTGAAAGAATGGCTGGAGGTCATAGATCTGCCGAGGTCACGAGGTCGCAAATCACAGCAGGTAGCGAGGTCGCATATCTTCCATTCTTTCGCTTTTGCGACCCCGCGACCCAGCGACCTAGTCGCAAGGTCGCCAGGTCGCATTGCTTCAGGTTTTCCTCTTTTACGACCCCGCGACCCAGCGACCTAGTCGCAAGGTCGCAGGGTCGCACCTCTTCGGTTTTCCTCTTTTGCGACCCCGCGACCCGGCGACCTAGTCACAAGGTCGCAGGGTCGCACCTCTTCGGTTTTCCACCTTTTGCTACCCTGCGACCCAGCGACCTAGTCGCAAGGTCGCAAGGTCGCACCTCTTCGGTTTTCCGCCTTTTGCGACCCCGCGACCCAGTGACCTAGTCGCAAGGTCGCAAGGTTGCATGTGCGGCTGTTTTCACGATCCGCGACCCCGCGACCCAGCGACCTAGTCGCATGGTCACAAGGTCACATCTTGGCCATTCTCTTACAACTTGCGACCCCACGACCTAGTCAAGTCGCAGGTCGCAACGACAGCTCAGATCGCAGGTCGCAACAGCAGCCAGGTCGTAGGTCGTAACAGCGGCTCAGGTCGCAGGTCGCAAAAGGGACTAGGTCACAAGGCAGCCCAACGGTCGGGAAGATGAAAGATCAAGGAAGCCCGAAGGGCAGTTTCTGCATTATAAATACTTCCTTCGGGAACTTGTAATAGGGCTTTTCTTTTTTGGAAACTCAAGAGCCACATGGCATTGTATTGAAAGATTATACTCTTGTGCATATGAATACAGATTCTTGTTAAAACACCCTATGGTTATGATGTTTTTTTGCTATGCGAACACTGTGTGTATTCCTTGTACAGTTTCAGAACATCCTATGATTAATGAAGCTGCACTCTTCATGTCATCATTTATGCGTCATGGCTATCTGTGTTGTATCAATGATGTTCATTTTATCATCTACTCTATTAATGAATGTTAATGAACTATTTTGTTAGCATTTCGTTTTATCTTTCAGGAAGTAAAGGGGTATCTTATCATAAAGAACTATTTCTTTTGTGATCAGACTACCTTGTAAGCATTACCCCCAAAGATGTGTTGCTAATGACATCTCTTGAGGTGTACGTGCTTTATCTATAATCTTGCTATGCATAGTGTTTGATTCATGTTTAATACATCAATCTTGTATTCTGTATCATGTGAATAAGTGTATGTCCGCAGGTTCAAACAGGTTCTTTTGAGACCGAAGGGAAGGCGTCTTAAGCGGTAGCCGGACCCACACCCCGGACGGGATCCCTACTCCAAACGGTTCAAGGTCTAATTGGGACTTTCTACCGGGGAGATCCCCTACTGTTGGCCGGACAAATTTTCCCGTCAACAAGTTCCAATTCTGGAAATATGTAATAAGTTACAAAAAGTATGCAGCTACATGTTTAGACATCTGGAGTTTGAGGAAGTAAAATTCAAAAGAAAACTACCAGTAAAAGGAAGCTGCACTGAATTTATACAACCACTAAAATAGAAGTCAAGAAGGCATGACACAGTAGAACCGAGTAGATTCTCAACAGACCAGTTACTGGAACAGGTTAAGTGAACTTGTATAAAATAAGGGAAATATAAGAAGTAAAACATCCTATAGATCTACATTTATTCACAACAGACACAATTTAAGGAACCAAAAATACATGTGGCTCATAGTTCATCTAAACTCAGTAACCATACAATATTACATATTAAATTGTAACTATTCAATGAAACAGTCTGGCTGCATAGCCATAGTTCCAATTCTGGAAATATGTAATAAGTTACAACGAGTATGCAGCTACATGTTTAGACATATGGAGTTTGAGGAAGTAAAATTCAAAATAAAAATACCAGTAAAAGGAAACTGCACTGAATTTATAAAGCCACTAAAATAGAAGTCAAGAAGGCATGACACTAAAATAGAAGTCAAGAAGGCATGACGTAGTAGAACCGAGTAGATTCTCAACAGAACGGTTGCTGGAACAGGTCAAGTGAACTTGTATAAAATAAGGGAAATATAAAAAGTAAAACATCCTGTAGATACATTTATTCACAACATACACAATTTTAATAACCAGAAATACATGTGGCACATAGTTCATCTAAACTCAATAACCATACAATATTACTTATTAAATTGTAACTATTAAATGAAACAGTCTGGCTGCATAGCCATATTTACACTTCTGGAAATATGTAATAAGTTACAATGAGTATGCAACTACATGTTTAGAAATCTAGAGTTTGAGGAAGTAAAATTCAAAAGAAAACTACCAGTAAAAGGAAATTTCACTGAATTTATACAGCCACTAAAATAGAAGTCAAGAAGGCATGACACAGTAGAACCGAGTAGATTCTCAACAGACCGGTTACTGGAACAGGTCAAGTGAACTTGTATAAAATAAGGGAAATATAAAAAGTAAAACATCCTATAGATACATTTATTCACAATAGACACAATTTAAGTAACCAGAAATATATGTGGTTCATAGTTCATCTAAACTCAGTACCCATACAATATTACATATTAAATTGTAACTATTCAATGAAACAGTTTGGCTGCATAGCCACCTTGCCTTAGCAACCTATATAAGTTTTCATCTCCTTTCTCTTATTCCTTGGTTTCCTTTCCTTAACGCATTTCAATCTGTTGCTAATGAAACTAGTATTGAACCATAGTGAATTAAGAAGAGTTACTACTGTTTTGAAATAAGACATAAATCCAGAACAATAATTTAAGTATCTATATTTCAAGTCAAAATAGAAATATAATCATGTATAATATGTAACCAGATTATCTTTGTAATGAATAAACATGATTAAATAGAGTCACGTTACACCATTACAGTTTCCGAGTCAAGAAGAGCCACACCAAAGTGACAATGTCCAAATTACCACTCAGAGAAAATGTCAAGCAATTCGAAGTAAGGGAACTATACCATTATAGGGAACTATACTTTGAAATGTGCACCCTAGCTATAAAACACTCCAGACAACCACAATGTAATAGACAAAATTACTAAACAGAGTGCAAAACACCTATTTTCACACGACCGATCAATTTCTTTGGCTTATAATGGAAAATATACAATCTATGGAAACATTATTAGAGGTTGCAGCATGCATTATGCGTCAACAATCACGATTGAAGTCCTATAAAAGTGTTAGAGGTTGCAGCTTGCATTCTTGGTGATCAATCATGGTTGCACACTTATACAGACAATAGAGAAATTATGAATACATTATTGTAAATTGCAGCTTGCAATCTACGTGACAGGTCACGGCTGCAGTCTTAAACACTTTTATGGGACTTAAAAACAAAGATCCCCATACCCAAAAGTAAGGGCAGGGAAAGGGAAAGGGGTAGAGGAAGTTTACTTATTAGACTAAGCTTAAGTGGATTCAATAGATTATGCAGATTAAGCCATATACTAAGCCATATAAGTTAAGCCCATCTAAGTAAGTGATCAGTCATGTTTTTACACTTATAACAGACAATAGAGAAATTATGAATACATTATTGTAAATTGTAGCTTGCAGCCTGCATGACAGGCCACGGCTATAGTCTTAAACACTTTTATGGGACTTAAACACATAACTGGAAATTCAGGACTTATATAAGGACTTACATCAGGACTTACACTAAGATGATGAAGCATTTACATCAGGACTTAAACACTTACATCAGGACTTACACTAAGATGAGGCAATTCAGGACTTACATCAGGACTTACACTAAGATGAGGCAACATTTACACCAGGACTTAAACACTTACCTGGAAATTCACAGAAATTCGTCGCGACACAACTCTAGAGTAGTAACAGAGCAGCAAACAAATCACAACAAAGCAACAATTAAACAGAGCTCACCACAACACAACAGAGCAACAATGCAACAAAGCCACAGAAAATCAGAAAAGAAACGCGTGAAAGAGAAGTGAAACCTCTAAAAGTTTGTGGGTGATATATTTATAAAATATGAGTTCGGCCGAACTATTTTAAAAGTTCGGCCGAATAGTCTGTCCGAACTAAAAGTTTGGTCGAAATTTTGTTTCCTCTTTTCCCATCTCCGGCCAAAAACCCACACCGTCAGTACACTGTAAATGTAAATGACGAAACGTGTTCAGCTGAACTAATTTCGAAAGTTCAGCTGAACTCTCTAATAGTTCGGCCGAACCTTCTCAAAAGTTCGGCCGAACTATTGAGGAATTTTTTTTTTTGCCCTTGATTCTCGCATAAGTGTAACCCAACTTCACATTTTCACCCATATATGTAACTCTATTTGATTAATAGAATATAGTGTGTATCTCAGTTTTCATCTTGGTATCAGAGCCCATACGAGCCTGGACCTCAGCCCCTCCTGGGCTGAGGGAAATAAGAAAAATATATCTGTTTTGTTTTTAGTGTTTTTGGTCTTTGTGTTAGTCGGATTGTTCGTTCAAAAGGCCATTTTCTTGCTTTGCTAACAGAGGAGTCGCATGATTTTTTCCTTTTTTGCATGCCAGTTGATTGGAGCCTACAGTCTAGTGCTGCGGATCTGTAAATTTCATCATGGACTTGACGTGAGTAATGAAACATGAGTGCAAGGAGATGTACAAAGACGATAATTGTTGAACTGGGCAGTGAAATATGGGTAGTGCAGTGGTTTGATCAGCGAAATCTTAGATGAACAAGAGGAAATGCTTGTCTTCATTCAATGGTCGTGAAATATCTTTCATTTCAAATCTGATGTGACCAAAATCCCTACCTCAAGGTTTAGTGGGATTAGCCCGGTGGATGGTTGATTGGCTTGGATGGAGAATCGTTTTGGTGAGCCGCATCCAAAATGATTGTAGAGTCGTTGACCGATGATGTTTTGGATCCAAGGTCGAATCAGAGGGACGCTTTTCTGCTAGCTTCGATGGCCATGCTAATCCGTTGTGGAAATGAAGTTTTGGAAAGAACGTGCTAGCGACTGTGGCATTACTTAGTTTCCATAGAGTATTCACTTCAAGTCCAACGTGGAGTGGAAACATGGTTTCTTGCTGGAGCTAGAAACACACAGCGTGTGGATCAAGTCAACCATGCTCATGTTTCACATTCACGTTCAGCTAGTGGCACACGTGGGTGTGAAGATAAATAAATGAAAATCTCACACTCTCAGAGTTGAGGTCAACTACAAGGGAGTCTCTGCTACGATTGAATCTTTAGTGGAGGGTATTGCCTTTGATAGCGACAGTGTTGATTCAAATTTGAAATGCAAGTTTAAGGATCACAAAATCTATTGCGGAGTTTAGGAGCTTTCCTATGTTCAAAGCCTATACTAGTCGTATCTAGTGTGCATAGTTTTCTAGTTTCAAAACGAGAGGGCGATCTGCTTTGAAGTTTGGATCTCTGAGGGGTTATCAACCTTGGCAGTCTCTCAAGATTTGTATTCTGGTGGTATGAAGTAGTGGAACCTGGGTGATCGAGCGTTTGCATTGGGTGATCGAGAGTGGTGTGTTTCTTGGCGTCTGTTTCCGAATCACTGAGTAGTTCCTGTGTGTTTGGATGGTAGACAAGGCCGCTTGGAGAAGTCAAATGTCAACGAAAGTCTTGGAAGCGATTGTTGTGTTGCTCAAGGATCGTTTGGCGTTACAACTATTTGGTTCTATAGATGCACATCAAAATTATGGATCACAGCTGATAATGGGGACATGCATTCCAACAATGGTCGGAAAACCACTTCAACTTTTTGAATTTACTTAGAGTTTGGTAGAGTGGCATGTGTGTCGCATCAACGTTGTTGGACCTGAGGAGGAGTTGCAGAGAAGGATATCTCTGTTTGTAGAGACCGCAAAGTCGAAATTGCTGGTGTGTGAGGAGGAGCATTGTGCTGCCTTCCTACCTATCTGTGCTGCCACCGTTGCTAGTGTGTGAGGAGGAGCGTTGTGCTGCCTGCCTACCTATCCGCGCTACCACCATTGCTGGTGTGTGAGGAGGAGTGTTGTGATACATGCCTACCTATTTACGCTGCTACCATTGCTGGTGTGTGAGGAGCGTTGCGCTGCTTGCCTACCTATTTGCGCTGCCACCGTTGCTGATGTGTGAGGAGGAGCGCTGCCTGCCTGCCTACCTAGAGGAGCGATCTACGCTGCATATTGTCTACTTCTCCTGGCGTCATCATGCTAACTGTTGTTGGTGTCGACGGGGCATTTTGGTTATAATGTCCGATAAAAATCAAGTTACTGATATATAGTTTTGGTGGAAAGGATTGAATATTTGACAATTAGTCTGACCAACTATTGTCACATGTGTGAGTATATGTTGGAATTGGCCATTCCAACAATAGACAAATTTATTTAAAGGAATGATTAACCACCAGATGTAATGAAGACATGACATTGAAGATGACAGCATTATGGATTGGAGGATGAATGGAAAATCGAGTTTGTGTGAGTTTGTGGAATAGACTCATGACCATGGTAGAGTATGAGTCACAATTTGTAACTAGAGAAAATATACATGTCATTTATTGTTTGTACATGCTGTAAGACCCAGAGAGGCATGCATACCCCTTTGTTATAGTTCACTCTGTCAGATAATTTTAACACCCTGGAAGAGTGTGTCATGTGGGATGGATACACTTGGGTGGGCCATATTGGTTTTAGACTCCATGAGGTGAAATTTTAAATCTAGGGGTAGTTCATCGAGAGGTTGGATGAACCATGTATGTGAAGGACTTCCTATTAGACTGGCGGTTGCAACGGTTGGGAACCCATGCATTTCAGTAGATCGTTGTTCCTTTATATGGACATCGACAATAGCATGAACAAGATACAAAGTGTAATTACCAAACAGAACTAGTGTAATTACCAAACAGGACCAGATGTAGATTTTACAAATGGATATTTAGACAAGTAGTCATTAAAGGGGTGTGTTGGAATGTGTAATTCCTACTTGTCTTCAGCTGTGACTTTCTATGTATAGAGTCTGTTCCTATTCAATAGGATTTAGCTAAATCTAAGTTCCTAGTTTGGTGTGAGGTTGAGATATTCTCTCAACCAACTTATTGTGCATCCAAGATAGCTTCCCTATCTTGAGACAATACATCATGTATATATGTAACTCTATTTGATAATATAATATAGTGTGTATCTCAATTTTCATCTCTAACCTAGAAACAATCTTCAAAAGACATCATTGTGATTCAAGGTAATTTGTTCAAAAAAATATAATCATATTTCATTTACCTATTATGTAAAATTTTAATTTATTCATAACCATTAATATATTTTAAATTATAATTAATTCATAACAATTAATATATTTAAAATGTATCTACTTTAGTAGATCTTGTTTGGTTAACCTTTCTTATATTTTCCTTTTACAATAATATTATAAATTAGATCTTGTTTGGTTAACCTTTCTTATATTTTTCTTTTACAATAATATTATATTTTATAATAATATTATATTTGATATAGTGTTGGCGAACGTTTCCTCATAATATTATATTACAAATGTAAAAAATATGCTTAAACAAGGACCGACTTACCCTTTTTGAGCTTCTCAATATTGATATTCTTCTGAAATGGTCGATTGACCTTCCATGTAAATATTTCTCAAAAAATGCAATGTTTGAGGAAGATTGATATATCCATTCATATGCTCGTTTTCAATAGTAATAATAAGAATTGAGAAATGATTAGCCAATTCTTTTAGTAGTTCCCACAATAAAGTTAAAGAAAGAAAGGTTAGTCAACTCTTTGACATGCTTTCCTCATAATATTATACATAAGTGTCCATTATTACTTAACCATCCTCCTTCTATATGTGAATACTTATTCCTCGATATGTTAATACTATGATTAAGGAAATGTCAATTATTAATTAACCATTCTCCCTCTACATGGGAATACTATGTTTAGGGAAGAACGAACTAACTCTTCCTTATGCAAGCTTAAACAAGAGATGGTTAATAATTCCTTAAGATCCAAGGAATAAAAATATGACTAAAAAGATAATATAAAGTTGATAAAGAAATATTCAAAGAAAATTTAATGTATTTTAACCATAATAAGATAATATACCCAATTACTATTAGTGATTGAGGTGTAATAAATAAGTTCATTGAAAAATATATTTTATAATTTAATTTTTAATGTGTCTTGTATAACATTAATAAGATTTACTAGAGATATATAAATATATAAGTTTAGTTTAGTTTTGTTTTTTTTGTTTGTTTTTTTTTAGTATTGATTTTTTATATACTTATTAATTAAATTTAAATATGAAATTGCGAAATATAATAATTATGAATATAGATGATTATTTTAATTTATATTCTCAAATGAATTTTGATTTATAAATATTATTTATATTTTTTACCTATCTCAAATTTCTATATTTACAAATATTTTTATTTTTTTAGTGTATACTTATTAATTAAGGTTTTATATATTTCTCATTTTTTATATTTATCAAATTTCTTTGCATATTAAGATATTTGTATCTCAAGAGATTTTATCCCTCTCTTCCCTTGGTAGATCTAGATTTCAGATGGATCTAGGCTGGTTCAATTCCCACTTTAAATAGACTATATTCCACATGAATATCATGGCAAATACCATGGGTTCTCATAAACCTCGAGCTCAAAAACCATTTACCATTTACCTCATTTTTTGTAAGTGGACATTTTTATATTAATTCAAGAGAATGATACATGGTGGGAGGAACATAAAGCATGAAAAAGGCCTCACTCCTACTGGATTTTCTAGCCATTAGATACATACAAAAAAGAACTACATAAAACTAGATAAATTCATATCAAGAACCCACCAGGCACAAAAATGAGCAAAAACTAGAAAAAGACTACTTGCTTCATTGCAAATTATCATCATTTGAGGCTTTACCTTTGTTTCCTCCATCAGCCGGGAGATGAAAGGTGTCATGGATGTGAGATAACATATGCGCCATTCGCCCTTCAAAATCGTCCATCCTATCATGCAACATTTTTTGGTTACATCAAAGTGATGCTTGGCGATTTGGAATGTGTCCCTGATTGTGCAGGATATAAAAAAAAATCATATCGTTGTCGTATGTTTGGTGGTCTTGAGCTATCTGGTCCACCGAGGCTTGGACCAAGCGAATTTGGGCTTCAGTGGAATCAAAAGGAGGTGGAAAATCAACATTCCTAGGAGATCCTCTTTGCAACACCTCAAGCTCACCTTCATCCACTAACTGAGTCCCCTGTCTTCATTTTCCCCTTATTTATGTCCACAACACCCCCGAAGTGGAGAACCATGTTATCTCAGCATTGGCGACTCTGTACTAACACGGCGATGGCTCACATAGATTAGACCCACCAAACAGAAGAAAATGGAGGCACTTGACCAACTCGGAGAGTCGAGATTACAAAGGCCTAAATGAAAATGAATCCACAAAAGAACTTGGCTAGGGACTCCCTGCTTAAGCACCATAAGAGTTGGGGGAAGGCTCTCTTGGAATCCAATAAAAGAAACAACATAGAATCTTATTTTCTCACTATCTGCTAGCAACCAGACAACATAATTCTCCCAAAGAAAGAAAACAAGATAATAGAAAACTCTCAAGGACTTTGACTATAAGCACAACATAATAATTTAGTAACCCTTGAGGTGAATGCAACCCATGCTTCATACAATAACCAGACTACCCTTCTTAGGAATGCAAACGAGGTAAGGGTTACTTGAGAACAAGTAGTAAAAAGTCAACCCACCTCCCAGAAATTCCACTTGTGTTCAACCCACAAAAAACTAGGTAGGGGGAAGAAGAAAGATTGTGAAAGGAGTCCTTTCACCTAGTGGCACTGAAAAGGATTCGAGCCTGGGTCCCAGAATGAAAACACATCATCTCTCAAGTATTGCGCTATGCCATTCCTTGGCTCATGGGTTGCATAACGAGCCTCCCACCCACTGATCTGAATATGGGAAAACTAATTTTGCTGTGCTATCTCCCTCATTAGTATAAAAAAAAGTGTGTTTAGGATCATCCCAAATTAGCCATTTGTGAAGGGGTTTATGTGTCAAGTTTTAGTTTCTTTTATGAGAAATTTATTAAGTAAATTATATTTTAAAAACAAATAAATTTAAGAGAAATAACACACAACAAATAAATTTAAGATAAATAACACACAACAAACACATTACACAATAGCTGATAACGGAGTTCACCCCTCCTGGGCTACATCTCCATGGACCTGCTTCAACTGGTTAGGTCCTCTTTGGATTAATGGTAAATTCTCTTATTACATGTGCCCACAGTGCTCCAATTTCTTTGCAACCCAATCCATTGGCTTCAGAAGACCCAAAAAACTTAAAATAGACTCTTCAAACTCTGAAATGGTCTTCAGTTGATCTAGGCATGACCTCCTCTCCTGGTAGCCCCAGGCTTCTTTAATCTTCAAAGTGGAAAAATCACTTACATAAGTGCTCCAACGCCTCTTCAACCTACACCATCATGCTCAAATCATCAAAATCATCTAGGAATGACTCTTCTTGTGCCAAAATTGGTCGAAATATGCCAAAGTTACAACTTCATCAATATTTTTAGAAAAACTCCACTAAAACTCGAACATCTCTAGTTAAGTCCGCCAAAATTGGTAGTGGCACCAAAATTAGCGGAACCTCCAAACCTCAGCCGAATTAAGCATTGGATTAATTATTCATTAAGCCCACATTAATCTAGTTTAGGTGCCTTAAGCATGTTTATGCATTGATCTGACGTTTAACACTCATAAGCGCATTTAGGGTTAATCATGGTGGTTTATGTTTTAATAAAACATAATTAATGTTTTAACTCCGCTATTTGAATTTGGGTCTCTGCCACAGTTGCATTGCATGGTCGCATGCGAGGGGGCTAGCCCCCCTACCTTCGCCATAACCTTTGGTAACAAATGAACATATGTGTGTTGCAACATGTAGTAAGAAACATGGTTGTGGCTCGGTGATAACTATGTGCGCTTGTGCAGGGGAGGTTGCGGCTTCGACCCTGACCTTCACCCAACCATTTAATAAAAGTTTTTGCCCACATATAAATAATGAAATTCGAACCATATGTGAAAATTTTTGCCTTTGGGAGGGCACTTGGCGGCTTTTGGGCTAGCCATGTGTCACCTCCCCATTGGTTTATCAAAAACCAACAAAATTGCGCCATGTGCCCAGAAATTCAGGCCACTCAAAATCCGAAAAGTGTCCACACCTCATTATCCAGAGGAAAACCGAAATTTTTGGTCTTTGACCTTGTTTTAACCCTTTTTTATTTAAATTCACCTGTTTGGCATGATGATCAACAAACTCTAACTTTCACATACAGAGTCAGTTTTCAATGAAACGAAATGTGCCAGATTCTTGGCGATGGGCCCGATTTAGTCGTTATGGTTTGGTGCAATTATGAGCACTCTGAATTTTTGGAAAATTTTTGCCTCAATCCAGATTCTGATCACTCCTTCCCACTGACAGCCTTTTGGATCCACAAAAGCTGGTTATCCGATGAGAGATGAATACTCCTCTCTTTCCCAAGTTTTATCAACTTGATTCTACTTGGAAAAATCTCCATGACAACCACTTGGGTTCACTGACATGCCTTGCCTTGAAAATGGCTTGGAACTTCAACCAATGTCCTCCTTTTGCTGCTGACCCAATCCAACACTTTTCGGCTGCTTGCAGACTGATAAAACACCTTTTTGTACCAAAGCGATCCCTCGGTGCTTGGAAAACTGACTAATGTCCTTCCCACTGAGAATCATGTTCCTCCTTTGCACAAACATGCATTTGGTGCAAGCTTCTCCTTGGAAACCACTTTTCCAAGTCAAGCCCATATGAGTGAACTACAACGATTTCCAACATAAGTAATCACAAGAAAAGAAATGAAAATTCTTTTTACCTTGATGGTTTCAAATTCCACATCTGGAAGAGTGCATTTGCCATCTCTTTCGCTTCTTGGTTTCAATACATTAAATGGTCTACAATGGCTGTTGTTTTGGCTGAATTTTTTTTTGCATCTTGTCCCTCTTGTCCATCATCCTCTATTGTTGACATGCTTCTCATGCCATGATTTTAAAATGAAGGCTAATCATGAGCCTCTCTCTCAAGAGTGGACCTTCCCAAAATCCCGCAACATCTTGTCACAAACACAACCATCAATTTGAAAAACACATCATGCAAGAAACATAACTTGATGACATATCCTTTTATCCTTCAAAGAAAAAAATGTCACATCCTCTGAACATCGCCATGTACTCTTACATCTCAGTGTACAAACCATCGATCAAACACAAGTCGAAAAAACATGTCTCTTCAAACAACTAACTCTAAAGTCAAACAAAAGCATGTGAAAATTTCCATCTTTGTTGTGTCTAAGTGAGTCAACATAACTCCACTTTTATAACATCTTGCTTCATGAAATATGCAACATATTTCAAGAGAAAATAAATGCATTCAATTGGAAAATAAATGCATCAATTATCAAAAGACACACAAGGCCTTAATTGGATAAGAAATATAACCATCTCTTACCAAACCATTTCAATGGCGCTTCTTTCAGCTTCACTTAATCATGTGAATCATCTTGACCCACATCAATTATGGAATCCTCTTTTCCATTCTTTTCAATCTCTCTCTCCACCTTCTTCAAATGTCGTGGATGACTTGTTGGACACAAATTCCAACACTTGTCTACAAGATGACCTTTCTTATGGCAATGAGTGAAAAATAATTGCATCTTCTTTTCAGCATGGTTTGCTTTGTCCAATGGACCTTTGGATTTCTTCCTCCTTTGTTTAGAAAGTTTCCTGTGCACGGAAAAATTATTCCAACACCTCGAAACAGTATGGTTATTCAAACCACAAAAGCAACATGTAAACTTTCTCCAAATCTTATGTGAAGAATTGCCATGTTTATCATAATCAAAAGTAACTTGATTAAAAGTAGATTTATACCTTACACATTCAAATTTGTTGCTTTCTTGAGAAGGTGAATTTTATGAGGTAGTGGCTCTCTTCGGAATACCAACAATGGCTTCAATGACTTTAGAGCTTTCAAAATCCTCTTGTTTTCCATTTCCATAAGTTGCATGCTTATGAGCATCTTCTTGCAAAGTGGGTATAAAACTTTTGCATTCATCATGAACATAAAATTCACAAGCTTGAGGTAATGAACATGTAATGATATTCCTTCTCGAAACACATTCATGTTCCTCCTTGGCTTTAGATCTTTCTCCATCATATTTTCCATAACCAAGCTTGATGAAGCTGCCATCACACTTGTAATGCATAAAAAGCTTCTTTGTTGTGATTTGAGAACCGAGCTCTCAATCTTGACCTTCTCTTCACAAACAAAAACTTGCACACAGTTAAATTATCCTTGCACAATTACAAAACCAATAGCTAATTCTCTAGATAACCTTGGAAAATATCAGGGCTAAAATGAGCTAAATTGTGCTCTGATACCAACTTTATCTGAATATGGGAAAAATATTTTTGTTGTGCTAGCTCCCTCATCAGTATAAAAAAAATGTGTTTAGGATTGTCCCAAATTAGCCAATTGTGAAGGGGTTTATGTGTCAATTTTTAGTGTCTTTTATGAGAATTTTCTTAAGTAAATTAGCTGTCAAAAAGACATGCACAACAAATAAATTGTATAGAAGTAACACAAAGCAAACACATTACACAATATATGATAACCAATTTCACCCCTCTTGGGCCACATCTCCATGGACCTGCTTCAAATAGTTAGGCCCTCTTTGGATTAATGATAAATTCTATGATTACATGCACTTATAGTGCTCCAATTGCTTTGAAACCTGATCCATTGGCTTCAGAAGACCCAACAACCTCAAAATAGACTCTTCAAGCTCTGAAAATGATCTTCAGCTGATCTAGGCATGACCTCCTCTTTTGGTGGCCTTAGGCTTCTTTAATATTCAAAGTGGAAAACTCAATTATAGAAGTGCTCCAATGCCTCTGCAACCTGCACCATCATGCTCAAAGCATAAAAATCATCTAGTAATGACTCTTCTTGAGCCAAAATTGGTCGAAATATGCCAAAGGTATGGCTTCCTCAACATTTCCTAGAAAAACTGCACTAAAACTGGAACATCTCCAGTTAAGTCTGCCAAAATTGGTCATGGCGTCAAAATTAGAAGAACCGCCAAACCTTCGCCAAATTAAGCGCTAGATTAATTAATAGTTAAGCAAACATTAATCTAGTTTAGTAGCATTAAGTGCATTTATGGATTGATATGGGTTTAGTGCTCATAAGCGCGTTTAGGGTTAATAATGGTGGTTTATGTTTTAATAAAACATAATTAATGTTTTAACTTTTCCGTTTGAATTTGGGTCTCCGCCATGGTTTCATTGTGTGGTCCCATGCGATGGGGCTAGCCCCCATACCTCCGGCATAACCTTTGGTAACACATGAATATATGTGCATTGCAACATGTGGTAAGAAACATGGTTGTGGATCCATGGTAATTATGTGTGCTTGTGTGGGGGAGGTCGTGGGTTCAACTCCGACCTCCGCCCAACCATATAATAAATTTTTTTGCCCACATATAAATAATGAAATTCGACCCATATGTGAAAATTTTGTCCTTTGGGGGGCACGTGGCAGCCTCCAGGCAAGCCATGTGTCAACTCCCCATTGGTTCATCAAAAAGAAACAAAATTGCACCATGTGCCCAGAAATTCGAGCCACTCAAAATACAACAAGTGTCCACACCTCATTGGCTTGAGGAAAACCCAATTTTTTTGCCTTTGACCTTGTTTGACCCCTTTTTTTTTTAAATTCGCATGTTTGGCATGATGATTAGTAGGCTCTGACTTTCACATACAGAGACGATTTTCAATGAAACGAAGTGCACCATATTCCTGGCGACATGTTCGATCTCGTCGTTCTGGTTTGGTATGATTCTAAGCACTTTGATATTTTGGAAATTTTTTGCCCCCAATCTAGATTTTGATCACCCACTTAAGTTATGACCCATGGATCTGAGGAGACTTGCAGAGTCATAACCAACACTGCACCCGACTATACCAAATCTCATTTCCCTACAGTTACAATAACAAATCCATATCATGGCCATCAATATTAAACCAAGAGGAGCCTCGAGAAAATTTGTTTGGGTAGCTTTCCAATGTCCACCATCGACCACATCTATGCATAATTTCTTCGACGTGGAAGATTAATACTCCCTCTTTCCGTGGGCTTGTCCTCCTTCCTCACCCCAGGGGGAAAAACCATTTACCTTAACTACCCAATACAAAAAAATAATAACGTAGAATTTTTATTTGTATTTCAAACTGTACCTTAACTATCTAACAAAAATTGATTAAAAAAATAATAACTTAGAATTTTTATTTTAACATAGGGTAATTTTTAGATTATTTTGACCAAATCAAATTATAAAATAATATAAAATAATTATAGTTTAAATGTATATTATTTATATAATATATTTAAATTAAAAAATTTATATATATTTTATTTTACATTTATTTAATCATATCTAATCAATGAATGTTTACAATTCTATCATTTACTTATCAAATTATAATGTTACTATTTTTAATTTAAGCTTCAATTTATAATGTTACTATAATTAAATTAAGCTACATATATTAGCTACTATGTAATACTTGTTTATTCCTATTTACTGATAGAAATAAAGAAATTAATAATTAACTTTGAATAGCATTTAATATATATATATATATATATATATATATATATATATATATATATATTCCTTTTAAATAAGGTTATTTGAAAGTACATTACTAATTTATAGTAATGATAATATTATTAACAAATTTATAAATGGGTTTATTGGTCAATTGAATGTAGTCCAGGTGGTTGGGAGGGTTTAATGATAACCTCCCCACCCAAATTCACGTCTCATTGACATGATGCTATTTTGTGAGTTTTCTTTCTATTGGTCCATTGGAGTTTCTTATGTAATGTTTATCTTGACTTTGTTGACTATTGGGAGTTGCCTATGTAATGTTTATCTTGACTATGTTGAATTTGTACCTCTTATACTGATACAAAGTGTTACTTATACTTGCTAATACCATTTTAACTGTGTATCTCTTATACTTATACAAAGTGTTGCTTATACTTGCTAATATCTACTAGCATACCCATTAAGGTTGACTATTGGGAGTTGCCTATGTAATGTTTATCTTGACTATGTTAACTTTGTACCTCTTATACTTATACAAAGTGATCTAAAATTGATTGTCAGTTAATGTTGTGCTAATATAAGTTTCAGAATTAACATGAAAGTGCTTTGGTTTGCTTATCATACAAGGGTTTATACATGTGCTTATGATTGACAATTCATTAAACTTGATGAGATTGAGTGTATTTTGTTAGGATATTCCGGCACATAGGAAATATTTAAGAATAACTTAGTCTAGTGTAGAGTTAGGTAAAGTGTGTTTCTTTATCATGTACATTTGTAACTTATAATCCAACGGTCACGATTTGTAGTGATCCGACGGTTGTCTCTCTCCTTGGTATTAACGACACTTGATCCGTGGATTAACACCCGATTGGTCCATGATCTCTATTTAAAGAGCATGAAGGTTCATTTTTCCGGTAACCGTTTATGAGAGAAACATATGTAACCTTTATTTTTATATTAATAAATTGCTTGAAGTGGCCGCGTTGGCTCAGGCCGTGGACTATTTCACTCTTCGAGGGTTTTAACCACGTGATTATACTGGTGTAATGATTTGTGATCTGTTTGTGAGCAGTGACCTTTGGTTCTTGATCTAAGGAACTTACCCTATAAATTCGTACATGGTATCAAAGCTATTTTGAGGGTCGCATCCGTTGTTGATCAAAATCCGAAGCCGGTTTGACTGCATGCGAATGTCGTTTTGTAGATCTACTATTTTTGAATATTTTTGGGCTTGGAGAACTGCTCTATTGTGTCTGGAGTGTCTGTTATAGTGAGGAATGCCTTTCGTTTCATGCGAAAAGGTTTCCGGCTGCCCAAGTTATGACAGTTTAGATCTAGAGGTATAAAGCATTTGTTTTGCAGTTATATTTTTTAATAGTTCTGCTTATTTCGGTTCCCTCTATTTATTTTCAGCTTTTAGGTTTTATTTATTTGCCGGATATATACCCTCTTCTCTGTGTCTGCTCTTTTCTCTGCGTTGCGTGCGATCTCGGCAAATCAGAAATAGGAAAAGGGATTTTTTTTTGCTACGTATGCTCTTTCCCCACGTCTTTGTGTGATCTCGGGAAATCAGAAATAGTGAAAAATTTGATAGTTTCCAGTAAGGCTAACCGAAAATCTAACATTCTGTTACAAGGCTTGCATTTTGTTTTTTTTTGCTCGTTTTTTTGTGTTTTTTTTGTGCAGGAAAAGGCACGCACACCAAAGAGTTTCAAAAAAAAAAAACCCTTCCTCCTTTCAAACAATAATAGAATCCTTTTACTATCTCACTTGGTGAGGGGTTAGTTTATGAGAATAGAGGTCTTGGGTTCAAATATATTTCTCAAGCTTCTTTTGTAAAAAAATTTTGTTAAAAGGGGCAGATTTTTTTTTTTTAAAGCTGCACTTCATCCCATTCCCGTAACTATTTGGCATCTTCAACTCAGTTTTTCAAAAAGGCATAAATTCTTCATCTGGAAGCCGTTTTTCGAGTCATTTTTTTTGAAACAGACTAATTTTTTGAGATATTTCCATTGGAGCAGTTAGTTTCAGCTTTTCTCAGTTTCATTTTTAAAAACAAAAATAGAAAGTGCATGCCCGATTATTCTTAACATCACCGATTATTTGCAATGGCTACCTCACATGGTAGATATACTTAGAAGTAAAGGGATTTATAGAATAGACACATGATTAGAAACTAAACCTTCTGACGATGATAAAGTCACTAAATGGGAAAATAAAGAATATCAAGCATGAGGGTTGATAGGAATTTCCATTGCTCAAGATCTTCGATTTCATATCCTTGACATTGACACCCCTCATGAAGCCTTGGACAAGCTAAATACTGTCTTTGGCATTCAAAATCAAATTAGGGCCCATCATCTTGAAAATGAGTTGCTTACTTTGGACCCCAATAATTTCTCCCCTATTGAAGACTTTTTTTCCAGATTCAAGACCCTCAGACTTCTTTTAGAAGGTTGTACGATAAAAAAGGAAGATATTAGCCTCATCTATTGCATTTTTGCTAAGCTTGGCCCTGCATACTCTATATTTTTTTCTGCCTTCCATTCCACTAGAGAAGCCTTAATTTCTTCAGGAACCACCTACAAGAATCCCTCTTTTGATTCCTTTTGTGATTCTTTGATAAGAGAACAAGAAAAACTCTTACACCTTGGTCTTATCACTCCTGGAAACGCTTCTAAGAAAGCCTTAGCAGCCCAACAATAATCATATCAAAAGAATCCCAAGAAGCAGTATCCTAAAAAGTATGGTCCGAAACAAAACAAGGGTCCTAAGCAATTTCAACCGCAAACTGAAAAAGCAACTCACCAAAATGATAAGGAAAATAAAAACAAAGGGAAGAAGACAGATAGACATTGCAAAATTTGCAATCGTGATGGCCATATAGAGTCCAAATGTTTTAAGAAGATGGAACCCTTAGAAATAGCAATGAAGAAGCACAACATCAATTTGGAGCACCCTTCACCTTCATCTTCAAGAATGGCACTTTTTGCTTGTGGTTGTCAAGCATCAAGATCTGGTTATGCATTAAATGTATCTTCCTCTTCTCATTCTCATGAGTGGCTCATCGATTCTAGAGCTTCTTATCAGATGGCCAAAAATAAAGCCATGTTTTCTTCTTTAAATTATTGTAACACCAAACATATTTATGTTGGTGATGATATATCTCTTAGTGTTGTAGGATATGGAACCATTCATCTTGATAATGGTCAATTTAATGATGTACTATGTGTTCCTACCTTGTCATGCAACCTTCTCTATGTTTATCAGATAACTCATTCGGGTGAAGGGAAAATAGTAGAATTCTCACCTCATGATGTTGTAATCAAGGACCTGAAAGATCTTAAACATATTTTAGCTACTGGCATTGTCGATGATTCCATAAGGTTGTATAAGTTTGACAACTTTGGGTCTTCATGTCTTCCCTCCATTTTTGTTGCTCATAATGATGATGTGAGCAAACTTTGGCATGAGCGATTTGGTCACTTAAACTATCACTCTCTTCAAACTCTATGTAAGGAAAATATGGTGACATGCCTTCCTGTGGTATCTTGCCGGGATGGTGTTTTCTCCGGATGTGTACTCGGAAAACATGATCGGGATAGTTTTGACAAATGTGCCTCTTGGCACGCTTCAGCCCCTTTGTAGCTTGCGCACAATGATTTATTTGGTCCACTTCCTATTGTTTCTTTCTCTGGTTGCAAGTACTTCTTAACTTTCATTGAATATTTTTCCAGACACACTTGGGTATACTTCTTAAAACTCAAGAGTGAAGTTTTTAACATGTTCTTGGCCTTTAAGGCCTTTGTTGAGAAACAATTTGGACATTAAATTCTTAAGTTAAGATTAGACAGTGGAGGAGAATATGTTAACAACAAATTTATAAACTTCTGCATTGAGCATGGCATTCAATTTTAGCATACTGTTCCATATACTCCACAAAAAAATTGTGTAGCTGAAAGAAAGAATCGCACCTTAAAAGAAATGACTAATTGTATGCTTCAATTTGAAGGACTTTGTCTCAATTTTTGGGCAAAAGCCATTAACTGTGCAAATTACAAAGTAGATCGCACTCCTGCTAAGGTTTTAAAGAATATTCTTCCAGAATAAGCTTGGAGCTCAATCAAACCAAATGTAAGTCACTTTCGTGTTTTTGGAAGTGATGCTTGGGCCCATATTCCAGATGCGAAACATAATGCCTTAGAACCTAAGAGTGAAAAAATCATTTTTGTTGGATATTCTGAAGATGTCAAAGGATATATACTTCTTCAACCAAAATCCAAAAATATAATCCTTAGAAGAGATGTAAAATTTGATGAAAATATATTGGCCTGTGAGCCTAGTTCAGCGGGTGTGCCACCTTTGGCCTTCGAGCATGATTCGGCATATGTGCCACCTCTCTATCTCTCTTATTTTTTTAATAGCATTCCTTCTAGTTCAGATGATGACAACGAGGATGACAATCCTCCTCCACCTCTTGAAATTTTTCCTTTTACTCCACTGCTTCCAAGATGGGTCTTCTCTACTTAGGATGCAGCAGGTTCTCTTGCAGGTGACCCTGCCGATCGACGATGTACACGTTCTCAGTTTGAAAGAGCCTCTTAATTATTGGCTCAAGTTCCAGAAAATCCCGATCCAGAAACCTTTGAAGAAGCCTCCAGTCATCCAGATTGGGATGAAGCTATGAATGAAGAATATCGTTCCTTATTGGAAAATGATACTTGGGATCTTGTTCCTCTTCCAAAATGAGGAAAACTTGTCAGATGCAGATGGGTTTACAAAACAAAGTTTGGACCAAATGGAAAAGTGGATAGACATAAAGCTCGTCTTGTCACTAAAGGATTTTCACAAGTTGAAGGCATTGACTATACTGAAACCTTCTCCCCTGTTTCCAAAATGAATTCTATCCACCTTTTTATTTCCCTTGCTACCTCCTTTAAATGGGAAGTCCATCAGATGGATGTTAAATATGTCTTCTTACATGAAGAAATCTACATGGAAAAACCCCCTGGCTTTATCCAAAATGACTCTAGCCTTGTTTGTCACCTTAGTAAGTCTCTCTATGGTATCAAACAAGCTCCTCGGGCTTGGTATGCCAAATTGGATAGATTTCTATTATATAATGGCTTTTCTAGGTGTCATTCGGACAACACTGTCTACACTAAGAAAGTGGGTAACTCCTTCACCATCCCTGTTCTTTGTGTTGATGATATTATCCTTACTAGTAGTGATCTAAACCATATAAACCATGTGAAGTCTAGCCTCAAAAAAAAGTTTGAGATTACAAACTTATGACACTTGCATTATTTTGTTGGTCTTCAAGTCTTGCAATCCAAGGAAGGCATTACCCTCTCTCAGTCCAAGTATGCCTGTGATCTTCTACACCACTTTCACATGGAATACTGTAAGCCAACCCCTTCTCCCTTTCAGTCTAGAGTCAAGCTTTCAGTCACTTTTACTACCCCTGAAGTTGATGCTACCTTATATCGTCAACTTGTTGGTAAACTTTTGTATCTAACCCATACCTGTCCTGACCTTTCCTTTGACGTTGGTCTTGTCGCTCGGTTTATGCACCAACCTCATGAAAGTCACTGGAAAGTAGCTAAATAATACTTTGATATATTTGATGTACAGTTCAGTTCGGGATTCATTACAGTGCAAGAGCATCTCCATTGTTGATTGGTTTCACTGATTCTGATTGGGCTGGTGCCCCTGATGATCGAAAGTCTACTTCAGGATATGTATTCACTCTTGGTTCAGGACCTATTACTTGGTCTTGTAAGAAACAAAGTGCCATCTCTCTTTCTTCAGTAGAAGAGGAGTATCGTGGTGCAGTTGAAGCCAACAAGGAATCCATGTGACTTTGTCAGATCCTATTTGAATTTGGTCTTCATCAGCAGCATCCAACTACACTTTGGTGTGATAATCAGAGTGCCATTCAACTATGTAAAGATCTAGTTCAACATCATCCTATGAAACACATTGAACTCCACACACACTTCATCAGAAAGCTCATTCATGATCATGTTCTTGAAGTTCAGTATTGTCCAACCAATGATCAAGTAGCCGATATCTTTATAAAGGCTCTCACAGAAGTGAATTTTACCAAACTTTGATCCATGCTTGGAGTTCAGGAAATTTGTCATTAAGGGGGGATAGGCTCTAATTCCTCCTTCCTTCTCCTATTGTGTCACTTTTGTAAATCCTTCAATCCTATCCCAAGTTGTTCTTAAGGGGGGATGTTAGGATATTTTGACACATAGGAAATAGGCTCATGTTGTGTCGCCTTTGTAAATCCTTCAATCCTATCCCAAGTTGTTCTTAAGGGGGGATGTTAGGATATTTCGACACATAGGAAATAGTTAAGAATAACTTAGTCTACTGTAAAGTTAGGTAAAGCATGTTTCTTTACCATGTACATTTGTAACTTATAATCCGACGGTCGTGATTTATAGTGATCCGACGATTATCTCTCTCCTTGATATTAATGACACTTGATCTATGGCTTAACACCCGATTGGTCTATGATCTCTATTTAAAGAGCATGGAGGGTCATTTTTCCGGTAACCATTTATGAGAGAAACATATGTAACCTTTCTTTTTATATTAATAAATTGCCTGAAGTGGCCGTGTTGGCTCAGCTGTGGACTGTTTCCCTCTTCGAGGGTTTTAACCACGTGATTATTCTAGTGTACTGATTTGTGAACTGTTTGTGAGTGGTGACCTTTGGTTCTTGATCTAAGGAACTTACCCTGTAAATTCCTACATATTTCATGAACTTAAAAAACATAGAAACTCAATGTTGAATAACAGCATAATAAAACACAACAAGCACAAATAACAGAGACAAATACACAAGTTTTTGATGAAGGAGTTCACCCCTCCTGGGCTACATCTTCTTGGTCTAACTTCATAGTGTGGGCCTTTGTATTAGCTTCAATTGTGAAAAAGTGTTGTTTACAGTCTCCTGTTGCCTCCACAACCTGCTCCAATGGCTCCAAAACATCAAAATCTATGAACAATTGCTCTTCCTAAGCAAAAATTGGTCAAACATTGCCTTAGTTATGGAAAAACCAAATTTTCCTAAATTTTCTCCACTAATTCTGGAAGTTCGCCAGTTAACTCCATTAAATGTGGAGCTTCTCCACATTTGGCGGGTCCGCCAAACCTGCTGCTAAGATAAGAGTGTAGTTAATTAGCAATAAGCATGAGTTTTAGTGAGGTTATGGTCGCATTTAGTGCTAATGTTTACTTTATCGTTAATCTCAGATTATCCTAGTTAAACCACATATTAAAATAATTAATATGGTTTAACAAAACTCTGCCAGAATATGTGTTTTGGCTCTTGGTCATAGTGCGCGGACATGTGGGAGGGGCCTGGCCCCCTCCGGACCCCCAAATCTAGCGCTGAAAAACTTCAAATAGAGGCGATAACCCATATGGTTAAGAAACTCGGTGGATGGTGTAGTGGTAGGCGCTGGTGTTAGTTCTGGGGAGGTCACGGGGTCGACCTTGACCTCTGCCCCTCCGTGGTCATACATTTTGGTAAACAAAACTTTAGACTTTTTAACTTTGGATATAATTATATATGTTGATATGTAATATGTTGCGCCATATCCATAGTTAAAAATTTGGATTTAATATATGCTGTGAAATATATATGTGCTCCCCATGTTATGATTCTGAACTTTGTAATAAAACATATATTCGACCTTGTATAAAAACTTGATTGCCATCCAAACTTGCCATGGGGGGGGGGGGGGGCGCGCATGTGGCCCTTTCCCATTGGCCTAAAAATTCGACCATTAATAAAAATAGTCCACCATAGATAATTCCAAACTCAGGAATAGGAGAAAAATTCAACTTCCCCAAGGAACATTAGCGAAGCTGGTGCTGACACTTGTCACAGTGTCACTGGCTAAAAACTAGAGAATATACCCTGAAGATGCCTGAGGTGCTGAATGGACTGCCAAGTCATCAGTCTGTTACTATTCTGCACAATTTTTCCTGTTTGGGAAAACGAACAACATACCATAACTTACTCATACAAACTCATATTTTGATGAAACGAGTTGCATTGGAATCTTGGTGACGTGCTCTATCCGGTCGCTCTAGTTTGAATCATTTCTGAGCACTTTAATTTTTTAGCTAAATACTGAGCCTTTGATCATTCCTCCCCACTAGAAGTCTTTTGGACCCCAAAAGATACTATCAATTGTTCAATAGGTGAGGGTACAACTCCTTCACCCTTTCACTTTCCATCCATTTGGGCTTTGAAGAATTTTGTCCCTTGAGTCCCACTCCAAGGTATTCGACATTCCCTCTTCTTGAAGTTCTTATTCTTCTTTCAAGTATGAGATATTGTTGAAGTTCATCAAGATATTATGAAGAGAAATCATCTATTTATGACAGTTGAACATGCTATCCTTGATCATAAATCAAAGGAGGCTCAAACAATCTCAAATTCTCAACACTAACGACATAATATATTTGCATATAAGGAAGAAAATCTAACTTAAATGCATTGTACCAATCTTTTCCAGAATTTTAAATGGAACATAACAGATTGGTTTGAGGCTTTTACCTTCCCCT
This sequence comes from Pinus albicaulis, assembly GCA_034641835.2. Lineage (NCBI taxonomy): Eukaryota > Viridiplantae > Streptophyta > Pinopsida > Pinales > Pinaceae > Pinus > Pinus albicaulis. The sequence goes on from CM076583.1 coordinate 176,865,377, forward strand.
TGAAATCTTTCTTTGTTGATATACAACCAAAATTCATCTCCAATCTGGAATTTGTGATCAACACGATGTTTATCATGCCTTGCCTTGTAGCCTCTTTGACTCTTTTCAAGTTTCTCTTGCACTGTGTGATGTATCAAATGAATTTTCTCAATGAACTTCCTTGCCTTATCTATGTCACTATGACCATCTACATCGACATATTTCTCAAATATGATGTCAAAAGGCGATGTTGACAAGTACCCAAGACATGCCTCAAATGGTGATGTGTTTGTGGATGAATGATTTGCTCTGTTATATGCATGCTAAATGTAATGCAACTGTTCATTCCACAGCTTGGGATGTTTGCTGCAATAGCATCTAAGAAGATAAATGATTGTCCTATTTACCACCTCGGTCTAACCATCTGTTTGCGGATGAAATGTTGTACTCTTCTTCAACTTTGTGTCCATCATGTCCCATAATTTTGACCAAAAAATCCCAACAAACCGGGAATCCCGATCACTTACAATAGAAGTAGGAAGACCAAAATGAACCCATACATTTTGAAAGGAAAGATTAGTGGTTTGTTCAACTATAGTTTTTTCTTACATGGCATCAAAATACACATTTTTCTGAACCTATATACCACAACATACAAGTAATCATGGCCTTTCCTTGACATAGGAATACCACCTACAAAATCCATTGAGATACTCCCCCAAGGATGTGAAGGAACCAAAAGTGGAGTGTACAATCCAAGTTTCCTATTACTAGCATTAGGGGTATTTTGAGGTCTAAAATGGGCCTCCTAAGAAAAATGTAGAACCAAAATAAACTTTATAAGAACCAATAGGGTTCAAGATGATGATTTCAACAATGGGGGATAATTCACCATTTTTTAAGTAAAAGGGAAAAAATATTAAAAAATAATAAAATAATAAAACTACTTTTTCAACTCGTATTTTCAACTTATCTCGCAAGTTTTTTACTCAAATTTCGAGTGGGAGTACTCGTTGGATGAAAAATTTAATTCCTCATCCAAGGAGTACCCATGTTGCATACTTTCGATGAATCCTACTACACGGAAAATGATAAATACATGAAAAAACGTGATTGCAATAACGTTTTTCATGCATTTCTCATTTTTCATGTAGTAGGATCCATCGAAAGTATGAAACATGGGTACTCCTTGGATGAGAAATTAATTTTTTCATCCAATGAGTACTCCTGATCAAAATTTGAGTAAAAACTTTGGGAGATAAGTTGAAAATATGAGTTGAAAAAGTAGTTTTTCTTTTTTCCCTCAATTCTTGTTTTATTATTTCCATTATTATTTTATAATTTCCTTAGGAGGCCCATTTTAGACCTCAAAATTCGCCTAATGGCTTACTTATTGCACATAAAGAAAATCCTCTAATAAAATGAGCTACGCTATCAATTATGCGTGGTCAATAACAATGCCTTCGGAGATTCGTTACTGTCTTACCTACACTGAAATGTCCAACAATCAATGAAGTGTGCGCCTCCCTTATGATATTGTTTCTTTCTCCCTATGGTATACATAACTTTCCCAAGTGATACAACAAACTGGTATGTGTTAGTCATCAATAATTTTTACCTGTTTAGATGACTAAATGCTTGTCCAAGATTTCTGGAAACAAAACTCATAGAAGTCTTGTGAGTTCTAGAAATCTCACTGCCTTCATTATCCTTAGGATAAATGTTTCACTATCCTGCTACTTTGTCAAGGCATGGCCATCCTATCACTATGATAAGGCCAAATCATAGACTGAGGTCCCTCACTCTCATTATGTTTTCTACCTATACCTATAACACTTTGTCTTTGTTTTCCTAAGCCCTCTATTTTCACACCTTGGTTCACCAAGTAACCCAAACTTTTTCCTCTACTCACCAAGTGCCTCAAGCAATGGTGATTTTAAACTCCCTTTATAATATCTTTAGATAAATCAAAGTTTTTTAGTTGTCTAGGATGGCAATGCATAAAAGTGTGTCAAAACCCTGTCTTCACCTCCAAACCTTGATTCGAGCCTTTCAGTCAAAGACCTATTCCAAAGAACATCCCAATAAGTCATATAAGGTCTCCTAGGTTATGCATTGTCATGGTTCTAAATTCACTATTTCTATAGATATTCAAAGGTGAGGTCAGGACAAAACAAAGATGAAATTATCATTTTCCTATGACATCAAAGGCCTCCAAATATATCTCCTTGATCAAGCAATAAGTCTGCATAAAGAAAGTTTTCCCATGTTCAAGCATTTCTACAGGAATGCTTTATAATGGTTAACAACAGAATAAATGCAAAGTAAGAATCCTAAACTCATAAATGAAATTACACAGCAGAAGAGATACAACAGGCCTAAAAGTTCACAAACGGGATCATGGTCTCATGGAAAATTGTTTGTAAAAGTGCTGCATGTCAAAGAGCCCATGCATAAGATCTTGAAGATAGTGGCACATGAGCACAACTATGCACAAATCAAAGATTCAATCAACAATAAGCCAGAGTAAAAATCCTCCTTGGTGACTACAGATAGGGATTAGAAGATAATATGAAGAAATAATCTCTGAGGTTTGTTAAGACAACATCATTTCACTACAGCAAAGGCCAAATTTATAAAGAGTATCAGTGGAGTTGCAACTATTTAGCACAATAGGTGACTGCCTAGGGAGAGACATATGCAAAAATTCACAAATACAGGGATGTATCAACACGATGAAGTAAAACCAAAGTTTTCCAGGAATGATGAAAAGGGTCATAAAACTCCATCAGAGGGACAAAAGGTTTCCAGAAGACTTTTGAAAGCAACCCTCTAAAGTTGAAAAAAAAGATGAAAAAGGATATCAGTATGAAGGACACAAAACTCTTAAAAAAGGGTTAACATCCATCAAGTAGTCGAGCAGAGAAGCATAGTTTCAATATGTTAAAATGGAAAAAACCAAGCAAAATCACCAGTTTCCCAAGGGTTTTTGAAACAGTGCCAACTCCAAAAGAAATGAGGAGACCAAAAAACACTGCTTCTATGACACTACCTGCAAAAAAGAAAAAGAGCACATTAGCAAGGGGAGACACAAAAATAAACCTTAGTGAAGTGGGTTCTATCTTTAATTTTTTCAAGAGGTATAAAAAACAACTCAAGAAAACATCTCCCATTCACCATTTGAATATTTGCAAAGGAGCTAAGGGTTTTCAAAATTAAAAAAAAAAACCCGACAGAGTCTTCGGGTAGAATTTTCAGGCGCTGCGCTCCTGTGAAATCATGCTGTGCTCCTGTGCAAGGCTGGCCATACAAATCCCCAAAGGGTACTGCATTCCTGTGTAGAGGCACTGCGTGCCTGTAGAAGATTCATCGTGTAGACCCTGCCCGGCCGTAACATGCAACGTTCGCCCGACCGATGACGTGCAGAATCCGCCTGTGGTGCGCTCCAGTCCGTTCAAGAGCTGCACGACAACACGTTTAGGGCCGCCCAGGGGCATGCGAAAACCTGTTCAAGGCTGCCCAGGGGCACACATCTGCATGTAGGAGGTGACCCAAACACGTTCAGGGCTGCCTAGGAGGCACACAGTTGCATGTAGGAGGTGACCTGACCACGTTCAGGAGGTGACCTGACCATGTTCAGGAGCTGCATGACACCACGTTCAGGAGGCGCCCGTGCTGCACTCCTGTCCATTCAGGAATTGCTCGACACTACGTGCAGAAGGGCATGACCGGCCGTGCTGTGCCCCTATGAGAATTTTCTCCAGCTGAAGGAATTCGAAGGTATTTGGATTTTCTTCCTACCATCTGCATATTATCTATAGGTAAAATAGATCAAGGATTGTTTTCAAAGGCAGGAATGAGGGAAAAAATGCCTAGGGAAGGCAGTATTGACACTGATAAGGAAAGTAAAAGGCCTAAAGAGCAACAAAGGAAAGGTGCAAATCCAAATAGGTTTGAACCTATAAACACTGAAGAAGTGATGACCTCTCCTACTATAGTTTCCTGTTTTCAAGAATTAGGATGCTATGACTTCTGTGAAAAGGTACAAAATATGTAGAGTCACCCTCAGTTGACTAAGCTCTTTGCCCTAAACCTTCATAACCACAAAGTACACCTAGCTAGGGTGAAGTTTGAGCTGACCACCAATGCCATCTCTATGGCCACTAGAATACCTTGCATAGGAGAAAGGTGGTTCAAACAAATGCATATGCACCTAAGCCACTATCACCCATTCTTGAAACCAAGTTTTCAAGCTAGTTGCAAAACCATGTTCCCTTCTCTCATCTATTGGACATATATGCTCTCCTAATGAAGATCATTATGAAATACTTCACCTATGAGGGTAGGTTCTCCAGAGTCTATTCCTACCACATAAGACTCCTCATGCATTTCACCAAAACCAAGCTGCTACATTTTCCCTACTACCTTTGTAAAAGTATTGAGAAAATGTCTTCCATCATGCAAAAGAGGCCTCCATCCCAAAAAATGTCAAGCCTTTTTTATAATTTCCTCATCAAAGTGATTGGCTCGCACCAACTAGAACAACAAGGCATCCCATGGGAGATTTTCATCGCCCATGATGATTTCACAACTCCACAAACTATCCCTCTACGAAGTTTGTCATCATCATCTCAACTTCCTCCTCACACGCCTCCATCACCCTCCAATAACCTTGGTTCATCCTCTTCACATGAATCATCTCCTCCAATAAACCTTCCTCATTCACCTTCTCTTAAGAAATTAGAACATGAAGAAAGCAGTGAAGGAGAGGAAGATGAAAATGAAGATAGCAGTGAAGGAGGGGAAGATGACCAAGAAGAAAGCAGTGATGAAAATGAAGAAAGCAGTGAAGGAGAGGAAGATTAAAATGAAGAAAGCAGTGAAGGAGAGGAAAAAGAAAGTGATAAAGGCAGTGACAAAGAAGAAAGTGTTGATGAAGAAGAAAACAGAGATGAAAGCAGTGAGCCCAATGATGAGAAAAAAGACCACAACAATGGCTCAAATGATGAAGAAGATGACTCCAAGGATACAGGGACAAAGAAAACTTATCAAGGGGAAAATAGTGAGCTAGAAAAAGACCAAAATAGTGAGCTTAATGATAGTCAAAAAACAAATGACAGTCAAGGAGAAGAAGTAAACAATGAAGAAGATGACACTGAAAATAAAAAGGACAGTGGAGAGGAGGCATATGAAAGCAGTGAAGAAGACAAAGAAGACAGTGAGCAAGATGGCAAGAGCAGCCAGGAAACAGAGTTTGAAAGTGATTTAAGTGGGCAAAACAATGAAGATCATGAGCCCAATAATGAGGGTAATGAACTAAATAGTGAAAAAGAAGTCAGCAAAGAGGACAATATACATGATAGTGAAGGGAAAAATTCTGAAGAGAAGGAAAGTGAGCATAGAAAAAATGAAAATGATACAAGTTATGAAACACAGGTTGAGATTGAAGGTGAAGACCATAGGCAATACAAAGAAGACAGTGGGCAGAGAAGTGAAGAAAACTCACCTAGTGAGGAAGAAAGTGACCATCAAAGTAAAAAAGGGACTAATGTGATTTCCTATGATAGTGACCCCATAGAGAGTGAAAATAGTGATACAAAGGCTGAGTTTGACAGTGAACACAGTGGGTCAAAAGATGAAGAAGAGGACAACCATGAAGATGAAGATGTACCAAGTAGTGATAAAGACACTTCTACCATTTCAAAAATAGAGGATGACAGTCCTAAGGGTCTTGAAAGTGATGATGGCATAAGAGATAGTGAGAATGCTTATCAAAAGGGCAGTCAAGAGCAAGGTGAAAAAGATGCACACACAAAGAGCATCCATGAGGAGAAAAGTAGTCCTAAGGTCACTAATGATCAAGGTTTCCAAATGAAACTTGTTACACCTTTTCCCATTACCTATCAAAGAGGAGAGAGGCATTTTTTTGCTGCCTCCAAAGGGCAAGGGGCCATGCCATCATCCTCAACTCAAATGATTGACAAAGGTAAACAACAAATGAAGGAGGAAGTAGACAATAAAGAGGAGGAAAGAGAATTTGAACTCGTCCACATAGACAGTGATGAGGAAAATGAAACAAGAATTGCAAACTCCCTTCTACAAGACAAGAATGCATAGATCGGGGACTTGGAAGCTGAATTAGAGAGAGCTAAAGATTTCATTTACTTCCGTCAGATGCAAAGCAAACAGATGAGTGTCCAACAGGCCATCTATGAAGTAAGAGCACTCAAGTACCGAAAAGAGGCTCAAAGGTCACAAGTAAATTTAGAAGAGTTCATGGGCACCTATGAATAAAGTAGTGATGACGAGGGTCAAACTAGAAGGAGACCTAGGACTATGGGTCTTAGGAAAGCATTGGCAAAGTAGGAAGAAGAAGAGTAAGCCCAAGCACAAAAATTTCCCCTCACTGAACTCCTTGCCATGGAAATTGAGCATGATAGGGAATCATGGCTTGAAAGGACTAACATACACCTTGAATCCACGCTGGAGAAGGCCAACAAAATCTTGGACTTGCAGAGGAGAATGGCTAAGCACTATGCACAAAGAAACCAAGTTGCAAGGAAAAAACTCAAAATTTCCCAAAATTAGGTCCAAGAGCTAAAAAGGAAAAGGACCAATATAGCCTTGATATTTTGTCCCACGCTTCTCTATAGGTCTCCCAGGATACATGAGGCACCTACCTACCAAATTTGGTAGAAATTGAACAACTTTTTGTTTTTTGCAAATTTTGAGGTTAGGAGCACAACACACCCTGTGCTGCACTTTTTCCCAGAGAATCTTCAAGAAGAAAGGTTTACATTTTTGGATTCCTCATCATGAGAGGAGCATTCTCACCAATTTTCAGCTCAATTGGAGTAGTTTTGACCGCCCAAAAGGGTAAAAAACACCCATTTTTTCACCATTTTGGCCACTTTTTTGAGCATGTGCTGAGCTCTTGGCAGTATTGGAATTTTCAATTTTTGGACAAATTTCAGAGGTCAGATTGAAAAACTAAAGGTATATCTAGAAATTATACTTCAAGGGCTTTCCAGCAAGCCATCATGAAGCCTTTTCCGACATCGGGAAGGCCTCCAAAACACTGTTGCAAAAGGACCTATTTTTCCTGTCTCTGTGCTGCGCTCCTGGCCTAATTTCCAATTTTGACATAGTGTGTTGCGCTCCTATGGGTGGTGTTGAGTCTCAAATCTGCATCTTTTCCATACACCTTTCTATACCTTTTTCATTCACCTGAACCTTCCCAGTTGTCAATATCATTGTATATTAATTGCAAAAGAGCATCTAAAATGGTTTTTAACTATATTTTGTGTCTGCTGTTTGATTTAGATTTTTGCTCATTTAGCTTCGGAATCTTGCCACTTTCCGCAGCTGCTGCAACTTTCCGCAGCCATTTTGTGAAAGTCTTTGTTACAGGTGTCCTCAGAAAAAATGAGCCACATGGGCAAGTCAGAAATGATGTGGACATGGATCGTGTCCTATTGGCTTGAGAAAATTCACTTAAGGAAGCTGCGGTCAAAGGTGGCCAAGTGGAAGTCAACCGTAGAGTCCCACGGTGACAGGACTCTGTTTCTCGTCACGTGAAGATTCATATGGACGTTTCTGAGTTGCGGGAGACACATCAACACCTGTACATGGCTCCATAGCCGAATCCAACATCCACTCTGCATAGATTTACTCCTCAACGCGGCCATGATCCTAGATCTCTGGACGTAATGATTTACGTGTTCTCCATCAGCACAAACTTGAGGGAATTAGCTATATTTCCTTTGTTATAAATAATGTGTTTGCATACGCATATTAGATTAGTCTCCATTAGCCTCCAGATAGCTCTGTAATTTAATTACGTTTCCACTGTGCCGTAATATCACCTTTCTGTTATGACTGTATTTTAATATATAAGAAGACTCTGTTTCCAAGCGTAATTCGTACTTGAAGTATGTTGCCAAGGCTGGTGTAGAGGGCCCCTGCACACGCTGAGGTTTTGTGCATTATTGTATAGTTCTTGTTTTATTTCTTTAAGCTCATTGTGCCATAATTCATTCACATGTTTATACATTGCATATTTCATGGTATATATGCTTCATTTCTGTTTATAATCTTTCATGCTTTACATCTTGCTTCTGTCCATAATCTTTTATGTTTTATGTTATTGTTAACTGATCAGTGTTCTTGTTTCAGGTTATAAATAGGCAGCCCGGGCATTTGCATAACTTTTTGACTAATGACATGGAATTAATATTGTTCTGCTGCTAATTTGCTTTTCTTAGTTTCTGTTTAATTTCAGTACTGCTTTGTTTATTTCAGTTTTGCTCATTTGCTTCAGTAGTTAGATTTAGATATATTAAATTGCTCATAACATCTTCAGTTGCCTCCGAAAGCCACAGCTGGACTGATGGTGAGGGATTGAATTATGAATGTGTAGTTTGATATTAGTTTACTTTCTGCAAGTTAGATATATTAAATTGCTCATCACATCTTCAGTTACCTCCGAAAGCCACAGCTGGACCGATGGTGAGGGATTGAATTATGAATGTGTAGTTTGATATTAATTTACTTTCTGCAAGTTAGATATCAAGTTACTCAAGTTGTTTATGGTTACCTCCGAAAATCATAGCTGGACTAATGATGAGGGATCAGAAGATAAGTTGATGTAATTTGATTTAGATTTACTTTGTTGCAACTTTTGGATTTCTTTCAGCATAGTTTCTTTTATGTTTGAACAGCAGTAAGAGTAATGAGTTTCATGATCAGTAGTTCATTGTTTGTTTGACTAGAGTAGTGATGCAATTTCATTTTCTTTGAAGAATTAATTTTGTCATTGTGTGTTTTTAAAATTCTTTTTGAAGTTTGGAAAATCATTAGAAAGACATTGTTGTCTTGAATATTTGTCTCCATCCTTGTCTTTTAGAATTTCACAAAAATCCAAAAACGACAAAAAAGTAAGAGATAGGTTATCTTGCACATATAGTGCGCCACACTTCGTCAGCTTACGAATCCTGGATTGACAAATTAAATGTAGCAATTTAGGACACACTAAATTGAACAAACATTTTGGCGCCGTTGCCGGGGAAGTGTAACTAGGTAGCCAATTTCTTAAAAAAAAAAAACAAAATAATAAAAGAAGGGAAAACTTGATAACTTCTTGAAGTATGCTCTCTTCTTGCACCTAGTGTGATCTGGAGGATCAGAAAATAGAGTTATTGGTTCAGTAATTTCTTAAGTATGCTCTTTTCTTGCACCTAGTGTGATCTAGAAGATCAGAAAGAGAATTATTAGCCCAACTTTTTAAAAAATAAAAAAAAAATGACATGCATAGAGCAAGAGATTCTAGGGGAAGGTTTATAGCTAAAGCCAAGAGTTCTATTTTCACAACTCCATCTTCTTCAAGGCATAGACAAGAATCACCACCATCTACCCCTAGCCTTAAGATTTTTTGAATTCAAGGAGCAGCTGAATTAGAGGATTCTCCTATACCACCTACTAAATCTCATTTAGAAAAGGAAGAGACTCCCTCTCATCCTCCCTTGATAGAAGAAATAGAGGACTTTAAGGACTCTAAAGAAACTATCATGGCAGAGGAAATAATAGATGGATTTGGTGGTAGAGGTAGAAGAGGAGGAAACAATGGAGACAACAATGGTGAAGGAAATAATGGAAGAAATAGGGAAGGAGACAACTTGTTTGGATTCCCTATAGTTGATGAGGAAACTCATACAACGATGACAAATATCTCACCACCTGTCCTCCCTAACTTTTATGGATTGCGAAGTGAGGATCCTGAAACATTTCTGTTTGAGTTTGAAGTCGTGTGCCGAACCTATGACTATATGGAAGACTCTCAAAAACTCAAACCGTTTCCTTCAACATTGAAGGGAGCTGCTTTGAAATGGTTCATGGGATTAGCCACTCAATCTATTAGGACTTGGAATGATATGAAACAAACATTTTTGGATAGATACTTGGACTATTGTATGCCCACCAATCACAAGGATGAGGTATTCAAAATGATGCAAAAAGAAGATGAAATTTTGGAAGACTTACTTGAAAGATTTCAATACAACTTGAAAAGAGCAAAGATGAGCAACTTAGATGATGAAACCTTGAAAGCCCTCATATTAAAAGCCATTAGAGATGAATGGATAGATATTTTAAACATGATGGGGAAAGAAGACATTTCTCAACTTCCACTTCGTGACATAACAGAACTATGTGTCCATCTCTCAAGAGGAAAATCTAAAACAGGAAAAGGGCCTAGGGATCCTTCTCTTATTAGGGCTAACAAATCTGCAACCGGATCAGTAAGTAGGGCAGAGATTGGTAATATGCTTGATGAATTCAAAACTGATATCTTAGGGAGCCTTAGTGAACAACTAGACACCCTTAAAATCCAAAACAAGTAGAAAGCAGAAACAGATGCTTTAGCTATCTTTTGTCCGAAATGTAGGAAGAAACATGCTTTAAGGTAATGTCCCTTGGATGCAAAAGTTGTAGAAACATGTATGATTTGCTCAGAGAATCATGAGATCAAGGATTGTCCTTCAATTCCTGGACTCAAAGCTGTTTTTCAAGAAGACCCAAATTCAGTAGAATCTCTCTGCTTTGTTGCAAGAAGACCTTGGCAGGGACAACAAACTCAAGGGTTTAACAGCCCTATGAATTTTCAAATCCCACCAAATTGGAATCCTTGGCAACAACCTTGGCCCCAACATCAAAATCCATATCAGCCATGGGTACAAGGAATGCAAAATCCTTATGGGAGATTTGCTCAATTTTATCAATATCCTCCATCTTTTCAAAATCAACAAGCTCCACAACTTCCAAACACAAATCCACAACTTTCATTGCCATTTCCACAACAACAACCTTCTCAACAAAATCCAAATCCTCAACTCATGCTCCCATACCAACAAAAGACAAATCAACTTTCAGCTCAGCCATTGCCAAATCCTAACAATAAAAATCCTCAGAATACTTACATGATAGAAGGACAACAATTTCCTACATATATGATTGTTCCTCTCAATGATGTACAACTCGGATCTGGTAGAGTTTTAGAAAAACCTTCTATAGATGACCTAGAACAGGATATCTCTGAGGAGGACTCTCTTGAAGCCAATAAGGGTTCTGAAGAAGTATCTCTTCAAAACTCAAATATTCAAAAAGAAAAAGAAAAGTTAACACCCACAACTCCTATAGTTGAGCAACCTGCATCTTCATCTACACCTCCTTTTCCTGAAAGACTACAAATTGACAAGGGGGTGGAAAAAAAAATCTTGTTGCCTAACTATGATTTTGTAGATGAATTGAAGAATGTTTGTATCAAGATTCCCTTACTACAAGCAATTCGAGAGATTCCTATTCTAGCAAAAACAATAAAGGAGTTGAGTTTCAAAAGACCAGGAAGGAAACTAAAAGACACAAGAAGAATCCACCTGGTAGGAAAAATTGCAGATATTATGATGGGAAAAATTACCATGCAGAAATATGTAGATCCAGGAAGTCCAATTGTCAAGACACATATAAATGGGATAGAAATTCCAAACACATTAATTGACTTAGGGGCTGCTATCAACATTATGAGTAGACAGACTATGGACCAGCTAAAACTTCCTAACCTTCTTTTTACACCTACTTTACTGCAACTTGCAGATCGATCAATTATTAAACCAGATGGTGTATTAAAAGATATTTCAGTCTCCTTAGATTCTTGGGAATATCCGGTAGATTTTATGATTTTGACTCCCAAGAGTAATCTAGGAGGGCACCCACTTATCTTAGGAAGACCTTGGCTAGCCACAGCTGATGCTTTTATTAGTTGTAGATCTAGGGATATGTACATTTCTAATGGTAATTCGACAAAGAAATTAAATTTGTATCCTCCAGCAAAAGCAATCACAGAAGTAGGAGACAATGAATGGGTTGATGATGAGGACATTATACAACCTGTCTTTACCATTTCGGAAGTTAGTGAGGATAGTCAAATTCTGAACACATTAGAAAATTTTGAGATATCTTCAAAATATGACCCCACACAATTTCAGTTGGAATCTGACATAGAATATTTATCATCAAGACAAATGTCTCTTTACTCTATGGAAGAGTTTGGTAGTTCTACTATTGAGATTTTTCCAGGAAAAACATTGAATATCAACAAACATTTGGAAAAGTCACAACAAGAAGAACTAACCAAAATCTTGCAAAAACATTCTACCGCATTTGCATGGGAGTATACTGACATGAAAGGTATTGATCCTAAGACTTGCATCCATCATATCTATATTGAGGAAAACAGTAGACCAATCAGACAACCTCAAAGAAGGATGAATCCAAATCTTAGGGAGATAGTGAAAGAAGAGCTCCAAAAACTACTCAATGTAAAATTCATTTATCCAATTTCAGATAGCCGATGGGTTTCTCCTCTGGTTATGGTACCTAAAAAGAATGGTAAATGGAGGGTGTGCATTGATTACAGAGAATTGAACAAAGCAACTTTGAAGGATCACTTTCCTTTGCCTTTTATCGATCCGGTATTAGACACATTAGCAGGTAAAAAGTACTTTTCATTTTTGGATGGTTTTAGTGGCTATAATCAAATTCAGGTAGCACCTGAAGATCAAGATAAGACCACATTTACTTGTCCATGGGGAACTTTTTCCTATCGAGTGCTTCTTTTTGGGTTATGTAATGCACCTGCAACATTCCAAAGAGCAGTACTAGGAATTTTTTCTGATCTAATCCATGATTGTGTAGAGGTTTATATGGATGATTTTACATTTTATGGTAATTCATTTGAAGAGGCATTAGAAAATTTGGAAAAATTCCTTATAAGATGTAAAGAAACAAACCTTTCATTAAGCCATGAAAAATGCTTTATGATGTTTACTGAAGGTATTGTTTTGGGGCATCATATTTCAGGAGATGGGATTAAGGCTGATAGATCAAAAGTTGAAGTCATCTCCAAGTTGCCTATTCCAAATTGTCAAAGAGATGTTAGAAGTTTTCTAGGATTTACTGGTTACTATAGAAGATTTATAGAAAACTTCACTAAAATAGCATCTCCACTCTTCAAATTGCTTACAAAAGATTGTGAATTTAAATGGGATCCTGATTGTCAATCAGCCTTTGAAACTTTGAAAACAAGAATATTTGAAGCACCTATCTTGAGAGGACCAAATTGGAAACTCCCTTTCCATATTTCTACAGATGCTTTAGATACAGCTCTAGGAGCTGTGTTGGGTCAAAAAGATTTAGTTCCTTATGCCATTTATTATACCAGTAAAAATTTGACTCCCACATAGTTGAACTATACTGTGACAGAAACAGAGTTTTTAGCTGTTGTTCATGCAATTAATAAGTTTAGACATTACCTAACAGGCTATGAAAATTTTATTCATACTGACCATTCTGCAATTAGATATTTAATGAACAAACCTGTTACTAATGGCAGAGTGACAAGATGGCTCTTACTTTTGCAAGAATTCAATATTACTGTGTTGGATAGACCAGGAAAACAAAATACAGTAGCTGATTTCTTGTCTAGGATTCATAATACTAAAGAAGATTCTCCTGTAGAGGATAAGTTTCCTGATGAATACTTGTTTGCAGTAACTATTAAGACTCCTTGGTATGCAGATATTGTTAACTATTTGGTTACAAGGAAACTACCTTCACATTTATTTCCAAATGAAAAACGAAAAATTATTCAGGAGAGTTCAAAATATTCATGGATTTCTAATGAATTGTTTAAAACAAGGCCAGATCTTGTGATCAGAAGATGTGTCAGGGAAGATGAAATGCCTGATATTCTTAAGGCATGTCATGATGAACCATGCGGCGGACACTTTGCAGACAAAAGGACGGCCTATAAAATCCTCTTTTTAGGATATTATTGGCCTTCCCTCTTCAAAGATGCAAAACAATATGTCAAAAGGTGTGACAGCTGCCAAAGAGTAGGGAAACCTACCCTTTCAAATGAAATGCCATTGCAAACACAGGTACTCATTGAACCCTTTGAAAAATGGGCTTTAGATTTCATTGGACCTATTAATCCACCATCTAAACAAAGAAGTATATATTGGTTTGTACTGATTATGTTACTAAATGGGTAGAAGCCAAAGCATTAGTATCTGCTACTGAAAATTCAGTTGTTCATTTTCTTTATGAGGATATTTTTACTCGCTTTGGTGTTCCAAGAGAAATTGTTACAGATCAAGGAAGCCAATTCACATCCAACTTGGTGGAGAAATTGATGGAAGAATACAAAATCAAGCACAGAAGATCTACTCCTTACCATCCGCAAGCAAATGGTCAAGTGGAGTCCACAAATAAAGTTCTTGAAAGTATCATCACCAAAACTGCTCATCTACATAGAAGAGATTGGGCAGAAAGGCTTCCTGAAGCCTTGTGGGCCTACAGAACTACATGGAGAAATACAACAGGACATTCTCCCTATGAACTTGTTTATGGGAAAGAAGTATTGCTCCCCATTGAGTTCCAAGTCAAGACCTTCAAGATAGCAGTTCAATTGGGAATGAATTTATCAGAAGCCCAAAAGCATAGAATGAAGCAATTGAATGAGCTAGATGAAATCAGACAAGAGGCAATTCTAAGAACTGATCTAGTTCAATATCAAAGAGCTAAATGGCATGAAAAGTACATCAAAGAGAAGAAGTTTCAAGAAGGATATTGGGCATTGTTATTTGATTCCAAGTTTAAAGATTTTCAAGGAAAATTTCAGACTCATTGGCTTGGGCCATATGAGATTGACAACATCTTTAGCAATGGAGCGGTAAGAATCAAGACCATTGACGAGTTTCAAACTCCTCTTATTGTGAATGGCCACAGATTGAAAGTTTATCATAAGCCACTCTCAAAAGAGGATTTTGTCAAAATGTTTCAAGAAAATTCTGCAATCAGGCTGGTACAGAAGAATTCTTCTTCTCCACCAGCCTAGCTTTTGTTCTTTCAATTAAAAAAATAAAAAATAAAAATATTTGTATAAGCCTGAAAACCAATCACTGATTGGCAGTCTTATACAGAAAATATAGGGTGAAAATCAGGAACACCTGACACTCTATATTTTCCAAAAAAAAATAAAAATAAAAAAAATCTTTCTTCCATTTCACAAGTTTTGTGACCACCCATTCCACTTCATTCCACTTCATTTCACTTCATTTCACTCCATTCCACTTCATTTTATCTATTTCATTCCATTTTCACCAATAAAATTCTTTTTCATGACCATTTCCATCTAGTCATTTGTCATCCGTTCATGTTCATTCACCCAAATAATAGCTGTGTCAGTTTCCGCAGCTGACACCAGTTTCCGCAGCCAGAAGCAGATTCCGCAGCTACTATGTTTTTCAAAAGAATGTACAGCCAGATGTTATTTCCATAATCATGAAATAAAATGCAGGTATGAGGACCAAAAATGAAGACATGGAGCATTCAAGATACCAATGAGGAGCAACTAATTGAAGACCAAGGAAAAAAAGGGAAAGATTCCAAGGTATGAGTAAAAATTCATTTCAAATGGCATTTAAAACACATTTTTATATAGTTCTAAACCATAAGCTCCATCCATTATGTGCAATGATTATATTGACAAACTCCGTAACCCTTTCATGATCTCCATATGATCTTCCGCATTCATTCTCAAACGGTCCCATAATTAAACCTCCGATCTTCACTCATGCTCCGATATTCCACCTATGACAATGAGACGTAGTTGATTTGACCACGGCCTCTTTCAGCCGCATAAAATCCATAGCCGTTGTTTAAACGTGCTTACATTTATTTTGCAGCCACCAAATTTCAAAACACTGCCGGATGTGTTATACTCCTCCTATTGTTCTGTTAATCTCACAGCCGTATCTCTACCGTGCTCACGAAACCCCTCTATGTTCCGCTTCACTCCATTTCATTCTCTGTTACGCTACAGTCTGTATACCCACTCTCTGATATCTACCTACAGCCATTGTGCTCATTTCCGTGCATTCAGCCGTTCTACTTCCATTGAACCCTCACGCAGGCAAGTTTTTGAAGAGCAGAAAGAAGAATGGGTAAATTGCTAAGAGCAGAACCAGAAGGACCTAAATTCATGGAAGGATATCCGCAAGTCAGGGATATATTGAAGAAAGCAAAGTGGCTGCGGTTTATCCAAAAGTTCAAAGGCTACCATAAAGAAGTGACAAAAGCATTTGCAAGGTCGTTCAATGGCCTGGAGGTAGAGATTGGAGACCTTAAGTTCACGGTGAATGAGGCATCTATAGCTACTGCCACGGAACTTCCTCAAGAGGGTGAACGATGGTTTAAGAATAAAAGCATTAGTGATGAAGCCTGGCGAATAATCTTACGAAACCAAGGTATGGACATAACTATTTTTAAAAGAGGAATTCCTATTCATGCTTTGAAAGAGGAATGGGCTACTTTGCTGCTAGTTGTTCAAAAATTCATCACCTGTGAAGGCCATTTTGGGTCCATGTATATGTACCATACCAAATTACTGATGAATTTTCTAGATAATCAAACTCTCAATCTCCCATATTTTCTATTAAATAGTTTGAAGAAAATGTCTGTGACTGTTCAGAAGCATTTAGGGGATGTAGAACCACATCTATATCACCACGGTCTTGTAAAAATTTTGATTGAAAAAGAATTAAAGGAGAAGAAAGACACGTGGGAACAATTTTTGATTAGAAATTTCTTTGAGGAACCTCAGGAAATTCCTGAAGGTAGCACATCAAGAAAGAGTAGGAGAAAAAGAACAAATGATGAAACTCAAAATACTCCTACTACTGCAATTGAAAGAACCAGTAGGGAAGAGAGATTGTCAAAAAGGAAGAAGAAAGAAACCAAGGGTAAAAAGCCAATAACACCAAAAGAGAGAAAAAGTATTGAGGCTATACATCAAACCCCTTCTTCCGAAGAAGAATATCATCAAGTGTTATCTGAAAGATTGGTTCATCTTCAAGAACAGTTATCTATAGCCAAGAAGAAAGAGAAAGGAAAACAAAAGCAAAAGGACAGTGGTCCACAGCGTGTGAGAAGAAGTTCCAGACTTAAGGGGAAATTGAGGAAAACGCAAATGAAAGGACCCCATTTCATTGATTTGGGAGAAGAAACATCTAACCAATCCCCAGCTGACCATAGTCCATCTCACTCTCAATCAGTTAGTGAACCTGGTTCATTTCATTCTCAGTCAGACATTGAACATAGTCCATCCCATTCTCAGCAAGATGTTGATGTGAGCCCTTCTCAGCCAGATTTTGAAGATAACTCTCCTTCACGGCATTTTGGGGACAACCCAATAAAAATGACACCTGAAATAGACCCCAAGCAGCAAGAAGTATATGATTATATAGAATCTTTGGAAAAAGCAGCTACAGGTCCCAGTACTTCGTCCATCCAGCCTCACACAGTACAAGATGATTTAGTCCAATCACTGAAATAGGAAGTCTTTGAGCTAGATCTTTTAAATAGACACATCAAAAATGAAAATGAGACATTGAAGGAACAAAGTAAATTGGACAAAATCATTCATGATAATACCATGCTACATCTGGGAATATGGCAGAAGAAGAACAAGAAATTGAAAAAGAAATGCCAGAAGTTAAGCAGAGCACTGGTTAATATCAAATTTAGATGCTTAATGAAAAAGCCCAGGATGTTGGCAGCACCAAGGAAGAAGAGGAGAGGATTGGATGCACTGGTTGAAGTGTCAAGGCATATGAACTGAAGAAGGATTATCAAAATTTTGGTTGCATGAGGACATGTAAAACCTTCACAGTGGGGGTATGTTGAGTCTCAAACCTGCATCTTTTCCATACACCTTTCTATACCTTTTTCATTCACCTGAACCTTCCCAGTTGTCAATATCATTGTATATTAATTGCAAAAGAGCATCTAGAATGGGTTTTAACTATATTTTGTGTCTGCTGTTTGATTTAGATTTTTGCTCATTTAGCTGCGAAATCTTGCCACTTTCCGCAGCTGCTGTAACTTTCCGCAGCCATTTTGTGAAAGTCTATGTTATAGGTGTCCTCAGGAAAAACGAGCCACATGGGCAAGTCAGAAATGATGTGGACATGGATCGTGTCCTATTGGCTCGAGCAAATTCACTTAAGGAAGCTGTGGTCAAAGGTGGCCAAGTGGAAGTCAACCGTAGAGTCCCACGGTGACAGGACTATGTTTCTCGTCACGTGAAGATTCATATGGCCGTTTCTGAGTTGCGGGAGACACATCAACACCTGTACACGGCTCCATAGCCGAATCCAACATCCACTCTGCATAGATTTACTCCTCAACGCGGCCATGATCCTAGATCTCTGGACGTAATGGTTTACGTGTTCTCCATCAGCACAAACTTTAGGGAATTAGTTATATTTCTTTTGTTATAAATAATGCGTTTGCATACGCATATTAGTTAGTCTCCATTGGCTTCCAGATAGATCTGTAATGTAATTACGTTGCCACTGTGCCGTAATATCACCTTTCTGTTATGACTGCATTTTAATATATAAGAAGACTCTGTTTCCAAGCGTAATTTGTACTTGAAGTCTGTTGCCAAGGCTGGTGTAGAGGGCCCCTGCACACGCTGAGGTTTTGTGCATTATTGTATAGTTCTTGTTTTATTTCTTTAAGCTCATTGTGCCATAATTCATTCAAATGTTTATACATTGCATCTTTCATGGTATATATGCTTCATTTCTGTTTATAATATTTCATGCTTTACATCTTACTTCTGTCCATAATCTTTCATGTTTTATGTTATTGTTAACTGATCAGTGTTCTTGTTTCAGGTTATAAATAGGCAGCCCGGGCATTTGCATAACTTTTTGACTAATGACATGGAATTAATATTGTTCTCACGCTGATTTACTTTTCTTTAGTTTCTCGTTTAATTTCGGCGTAATTTTTTGTTTATTTCCAGTCTTGCACATTTGTTTCAGTAGTTAGATTTAGATATATTAAATTGCTCATGACATCTTCAGTTACCTCCGAAAGCCACAACTGGACTGATGGTGAGGGATTGAATTATGAATGTATAGTTTGATATTAGTTTACTTTCTGCAAGTTAGAAATATTAAATTGCTCATGACATCTTCAGCTACCTCCGAAAGCCACAGCTGGACTGATGGTGAGGGATTGAATTATGAATGTGTAGTTTGATATTAGTTTACTTTCTGCAAGTTAGATATCATGTTACTCAAGTTGTTTATGGTTACCTCCGAAAATCATAGCTGGACTAATGATGAGGGATCAGAAGATAAGTTGATGTAATTTGATTTAGATTTACTTTGTTGCAACTTTTGGATTTCTTTTAGCATAGTTTCTTTTTTGTTTGAACAACAGCAAGAATAATGAGTTTCATGATCAGTAGTTCATTGTTTGTTTGACTAGAGTAGTGATGCAATTTCATTTTCTTTGAAGAATTAATTTTGTCATTGTGTGTTTTTAAAATTCTTTTGAAGTTTGGAAAATCATTAGAAAGACATTGTTGTCTTGAATATTTGTCTCCATACTTGTCTTTTAGAATTTCACGAAAATCCAAAAACGACAAAAAAGTAAGAGATAGGTTATCTTGCACATATAGTGCGCCACACTTCGTCAGCTTACGAATCCCGGATTGACAAATTAAATGTAGCAATTTAGGACACACTAAATTGACCAAACAGGGGACTGGGCAGAATTTGCATTTAGCAAGTTTTATTATTCTTTTTAGGGCCTAAAAGTCAATTTAATTGCTATATATGGTCAGAAAAGATATTTGTTAGATATTTTTGTGCCTTGGGCCTTGCAAGGCCTCAAGGACAAGTTAGGATATTTCTTGTTGGCCAATAGGCTTCTTGATTCTCTAGTAGTTTTTCCTCTTCCTTGCATGTTATATAAGGCATGCGGATTCATTTTAAACAGTTGGGACTTGATGTGTTTCAAAGCAATACATTGTTTTTGGAAGTTGAAGAACAATTTAGTGTTGTGGAGCTTGTGGATGATTTGCCTTGATTGATGGTGATGAAGGCTTGCTTGCAGGATCCCTGAGTTTAGTTAATGGTGATGTATCTCTCATATGTTCATGTTTTTCTTGTTTTCCATATGTCCATATTTCTATATTGCAATAGCTCAGAAGAGTATAGGATGAGAAATGTTGTTTAAGGCACCTCAGTCCTCCTGTTAGCTATTGTCTTCATGTTTTCTTCTGTTGGGTTATTTTAAGGAATTATTAGCTGCTCCTTAGGCCCACATAATCTTTTCCATTTCATTATTGGATTAATATGCTAGTTTACAAACATGATTCATGGTAAGCCTTGCTTGTTTTATGCTATCTAAACTCTGTCTTGAAATCTCTCTTTGATGTATTGATTGATTAGGTTAAGCCAAAGAGGTCTTGTTTCGATCTTGCCCTTTGTATATGCATATCATTTTGCCTCAAAGTTATTTATAGTTTACTGAATGATGTTTAGGTGTTCCCTCTTCATTTATTAATGCTATTTGTCTCTTATATGTTTTCAAATCTTGAAAGTAGAATCATTGAAGTTAGATAACTTGTCTTAATTCATTTTCTCAACTGGATTGTATATCTTGAGTGTGTATTTGTTTAAAAGTATTTTTATTGAGTAAATGGTGTACCCGACCTCATGACTAGTATCTTTTGCTTATCAATATTCAAGATCTCTCTATTCATAGGTATCTGACAAAGGATTCTTAACTGCCCTTTGCCCTACCTTGGTTCCCAAACTTAATGTCCATTTCACCTCACACATTAACTTTAAATATCCATTAACTACACTATATTTTCCCTGTGATGTACCCCGATTCATTATCGAGATATCAACGACTTCATAGACTCTATAGCCCAATTGATTTGATAACCTCTCACTCCACCTATCCTACTTAATCATCTTACCTCAACCAAAAAAACAACAAACCCCACACTTAACAACTAGCCTAAAATCAACCATCTAAAAGCGAATAAGTTCACATCCTTCGCGCATAATAGAGAGAGCCCTCTTTGACTCCAGTAAGGCTAGGTCCTAGGACTCCAAAGATTGGTCTGATGTTACCCTGTCATTTGGTTTACCAATTTGCCAAATCATGGGACACTAACAGTATGCACATGATAATCTAACTCTTCTTTTGGTTTCCTTGAGTCAAGCTTTCATAAACATCTTGAAAATCGCTATCATATGCATATTGTTCAATGTAACTTTCATTCATAACTGAATTGTGCTTGAGTATAATAGATGAATTTACAATAGGCCTAGAGATCATATCAGCTACCTTATTGTAGATTCCCTTTTTGTACTTGATAACCAAATGAAATTGTTGTAGAAATCCCATGCATCTGAAATGTCTTGATTGCTACAACTTCGACTGTGATTGTAAGTACTGCAATGGATGATGGTCGGTATGGATAATGGTCTCTTTCCACATCAAATAGTGCTTCCATTTCTTTACACTTTGTACCAATGCATATAACTCTTTGTCATAGGTTGGATAGTTAGTCACAAATCCATTAAAAATTTCAGAATGAAATGAAATAGGCTTACCATGCTGCATGAGAACTACTCCCATAGCATAATCACTTGCATATGTTTGGATCTCAAATGGTTGTCTAAGATTCGGAAGAGCCAATATCAGTGCTAACCTTATCTTTTTCTTTAAAGAATCGAATTATTTTTCTGCAAATATCCCGAATGGAAGACTTTCTTAACACTTGTCAATGCATGTAACAAAGTTGCAATGGAAGAAAAATTAGCAATGAATTTCCTCCAATACTATGCTTCCCCAAGAAATCTTCTTACCTCTGTCACTGTATTGGGCTTGGACCAATTCAGAATGACCTCTACATTGGAAGGGTCTATCTTCAACTTACCTCCTCCAACAATGTGTCCCAAATACACTAAGGAAGTCTTTCCAAACTGGAACTTCGACATCTTTAAAAATAATTTCTCTTTTTTTAAGACAACAAGTACCTTGTTCACATGCATGACATGTTCTTCTCTTGATTTGATGAATATAAGTATGTCATCTAAGTAAAAAATGACGAATTTATATAGAAATGGTCTAAGTACATCATTCATGACTCTCAGGAAGGTAGCTGGAGCATTTGTTAGACCAAATGGCATAACTAGCCACTCAAACAATCATTGTCTAGTTTTGAAAGAAGTTTTACACATGTCCTCTTCAGCTATTCTAACTTGATGATAACAAGTCTAACTTAGTGAAATATCTTTCATAATTTAACTGAGCTAGCAAATCATCAATGGGTGGGAGTGGGTAGCGATTCTTTACCGTGATTTTATTCAGTGCACAGAAATCGATGCACATGTGCCAAGTCCCGTCCTTCTTTGGTACCAAAACAATTGGTGAACCACATGGCGAAGTAGATGGGTGTATGCTAAATTTTTTCAACAAATCTTGAATTTAATTCTTGATTTCCAAACTCTCCATAATTGACATGTGATACATACCAATGTTTGGAAGTGGAACATCATGCTGCAACTGAATCTCATGCTGAATTTCCATCTTGGGAGGTAACCCATTTGTTTCTTGAAACATCTCTCCATGTTGACTTACCGCATCAAACAAATCAGATTTTAATTTGTCATCACATCCTTCAAAATATTCATAGTCAACATCATCCTTTTTCTTGATCATGAGAAGCACAAAATTTTTACCCACATTAACTAGCCTCTTCATTTTCCCTGCACTAACTAAAGAAATATTCAGTTTCTTGATGAGTTCTCACAATATACTCCACCCCATCCTTAAGAAAATGATATTTGTTCTCATGGTGATAAAAAACCACTTTCTTGTCATACAAATATGGACTTCCCAAGATAATCCCAGAAATTTCAAGTGGAACTACATCTAACTCGACTTCATAAACAAATTTTGAAGTAATATCAAATCTAAATATGAATTTCCTTGTAACCTGTAAATTGGCATTCTTAACTATCCAACCCAAAGGGTATGGTTTATGATGTGGTACGATTTCAAAGTTAAGATTTTTGACCAAGTCTTCTGAAATCGTGTTTTCTTGTGACTCATTATCAAACAATGCATCAATCTTTGAATGATTTGAAATCACTCTAACATGGAACAATTCTATCCTTGTGTCTTCATTTGGATTATTGTTGTGACTATTTGAGGAGCTAGTACTTGTTATGGCTTACTTTCCTTTGTTAACCATGGCTACAATCTTGGTATCATCTCCTAAATCGGATCCAAGATCTTGTTGTGTGGTGGCAGTCATATTTTGTTTCGCTTTGTTATTTGGTTTCTTTGGCCTTAGTTCAGGATGTAGTTTCCAACAGTGGGCTTCATCATGCCCCTCTTTGGAACAATGTTTGCATGTACTTTTATCCCCTTATTTCTTGATGCTTGCATTCTTCTTTCCCTTCCATTTTCCTCCCTTCTCTTTTCCCTTACCCTTGAATGGCTTCTTCTTACTACCCTCTTCCTGAATGTTCTTTCCCCTTGCTTCAAGATGCATGGCTTGCACACATACTTCATATAAGTTGTTTGGGTTAAACATAATGATAGTATGTTTCAAGTAGGAATGTAAACCCCCAATGTATTTCAAGAGTGTGTATTGTGAATTCAAGTTTACTCCTAACAATAAAGCCCTCTTTCTAAGCTCTTGAGTGTACTCTTGAACAATTTTTCCTTTGAGTTGCCTAAATTTTTGCCAGATCATTATTTCTTTTTGCATATAGGCTAATGGATAAAACTGTCTTTTAATGGAGGAAATGAATTCAACCCAAGAAATGGATATCTTACCATGAATTCACATTTCCTCTTGAGTATTTGCCTCCCACCAAAATAGTGTTGATCCTTCTAGCCTTAATGAAGCTAACTAGATCTTTATGTCGTCCTCTTGTAGATTGTGAATTCTGCAGTATAATTCCAATTGAAGAATCCAATTTTATAACTTCTCTGCATTTAACTCACCATTGTACATGGGAAGTTCAAACTTGATGTCCAACTTGAGTAATGGAGTTTTTCCTTTTGGGATTTTTGAATGAGTGTGGGTGGTTTTTGTGGTGGAAGTGGAAGATGAAGATGATGAGGATGAGGATGGTGCAGATGGAGGTGGCTTTCCTCCACTACCTTTTGAACTCTTCTCTTCATCCTTCTTACCATATGCAGATCCTTCTCCATGTGGAGGCTTAAAACCTTCTCTTGCTCTTTCTGCAGTGAATGCATCAAACATAATTTTAACCATTATTTGAATGTATTTTAAGTCTCTCTTGAAATCCTCTTCTTATGAATGTCCATGAGTCTCTCCAACTCTTGACATAATGGATAAGGATTCAAGCTCAACCTTTGATGCTTGTAACTCTTCAATCACTTCAGCTTCTTGTGCAATTTTTACCTCTTCAATCTCAACTGCTAGAGATGGAACTTGAGGTGCTTCAAGTGCAACTTTGAATGGAAATTTGGGTGAAGATGATGATTTATCAGCTTTGTTGTGGAGGTAAATCCCCTCTATGGACAGAGGCAATCCCTACTAGCCCAGACCGGGTCTAGCAACAATCGTTCACGCTACGGTGCAGGTTCCTAATTTCAAATAGACCAACTAGCGATGAAGGCTTACCTGGAATCAAACGATGTTGCTTGTAGAAGAGGTAGCGCTCTCGTTCCTTAGCTCTGGCAGATCACGATCCCCACGATCTCCGTGATGGGAAACCTGCACATGTGAGAACAAAACAAACGCAAGCGTAAAATCCAGTAGATGCAACTATATGTCAGTCAGAAAGGACATAACTCATCATCATAAATGACAACAAGAGTGGAACCATAACCAATAATTGTTCATTAATAATCAATCAAAGGAAAATTACAACCAAGTTCTGACACTGAATTCTCCTTCGGAGGGTCGCCAGCGGAACACGTCTCGAAAAGCCTGTCAAGGATGGGACAAACCTCTCTCTTCAGCTCTTGACAATAGTCTCCTTGCTTGAATTGGCCTTAAGGAAATTATGGAGGTTCTTGCAGCATAAGGCTCTTGGGAATTTGGGAACTAGAAGACTAGCTTGCAATGGAGATGGGCAAGCTTTTATAGATGGAGGAAGGGGAGTTGGGATCCCTATAATTGTGGGATTGGCCCTATCATCAAGGAAGGTTCCATGAGAGGTGGCAAACCACTTCCTCTCTATGGAAATCCATGGCCAAACCTCCCAAATCAAGATAGATATCAGTTCCTGAATCAGTTAGGACGAAACTTTCGCCATTTATTTTTTAAAAAACACTCCTTAAATTGGCTGGTGCGAGTGCGACTCTAGGACAGGGCGCCAATTGGCGTGACCTCTTTTAAGGATTTTCCCCATTGGCGCGGGTACTGAACTGCCTGCTCGCGCCAATGCAAAAAGGGCCATTTTTAGGGTTTTTCACAAGGAGATGTCTTCAGGGCAATGAAAGCTCTTGTTCAGAGGGATGTCATGAAAGTGATTTCAAGTTTTGTCCCTGCTCACAGGTCACGGAATGAGCCCTCCAATGTGCGGGATGGGAATTGCAGGGACGGTAACAAATTACTGTGTAACAGATGCCCCCTAAAGCATGAGGCCCGAACGAGAGAGAGGGGTGAAATGCTTTACGAGAACGTGTCCAAATGAAAACTCCGCCATTGGAAAACCTGCGTGAAGAAGTACAGCTGATGTCTCAAATACATGATATATATGTGGTATGGGCGCAGCCATCCATAACAGAGTATGTAGTAATCCATATCCGAGGCATGGACGCAACCATCTAGTGAGGATCGATAAATAGACTCAGGTATGGTCGCAACCATCCAATCAGTGAGTCATGTAAATAATCATAATAATCCACAAAATCGCAGCCTGGATTACAACAAACACAATACAGGGTCTTGCGCTCCATCTTGACCCGAACAAAGTACAAGTTCAAGCATGCGAATATGTGAGCTGAAGTCGAACATGGAAGAACATCGTCTGATTACCAGCCAATTATGGAAGCTGTTAACAGACGCGAGAGGAACCACCAATAATGACAATGGCCCTCAAGGTACTATAGGTACAATCTACGGCATGTGAATCAATGAGATGACGTCGAATACCCGCAGAATCACTCGATCGGAGGCTAATAATGAAAACCTCACCTCGAATGCGAAGAACCTGCCATTGAGGCATGCAGGCTCCAAGGCACCAGAAGGGAGTCTCTAGACCAACTTCCTGGATAATGAGTTGAAGTCGACAGGAAGTGACCTTGATCGAAGGTGGGCCATAGTGTTTCCCACATCATCGACACGAGACAGAGGAACATAATGTTGTTGTGAATCACGATCAGATGAGAATCAGAGGGAGGTTGATATTTGCACAGGTCAACTTCTCTTGAACATATGGTGGCACGACAGTGAGTTTGGCAGTATTTGACATCAATAGCTCAAAGGTCATGGCGACGAGGCAAAGAGCAGATGAGAGGTCAAAAGGGATCACCCAAACCCACGGAGGCAAGTGGAAAATGAGATGAGATGTCCCCAACTCAACACGAATGTAGACAAGTGCCATGTTCAAGAGCGACATACTGCCGACACGACAATGATGTTAGTTCCATTTTCCCCACCATTTCGGTGAGTACCTCTTTATTTTTACACAAGCTTGAAGAGGATACCATATTCTTGTCATATAAATTCGTCCTTCAGACGAATCCATCCTAGTACATTTAATGAGCCCTAGGAAGGAGAAACTCGAATAACGTCATTATGACTGAATCCGATGTCATCAGGGTTTAACGAGTCTGACAAAGGAAGAACTCGGTGTCTTTTCATATTTAGAGAGTTTGAAAAGACAACAGAAAATTAAACTCCAACGGTCCCTTTTCGTAAATAGTTCCTCAGATCCAAAAAGGTAGAAAACTATGTCTGAGAAAACCTCCTAGTCGCGATAGGCTAGGGTATTCCTTTTTCATAAATAATATATCCCAGCCCGAAAAAGGGGTAAACGTATACTGGGTAGATGTCGTTTCATGTTCACTTTAACGAGATCGAAGACGACAAGGGACTCGGCAATATTTTCATGTTTAGAGAGTCAGAAAAGAGTTGAAAGATGACTCCACCTGGAGGAACGAGTGGTATAATGGGAAGCAACTGGTTCCGTTAATGATGGAACTGCTCTGAACAAATAAAGGTTAAGAGGCTGCCTAAAAAGACCACTCATCGCAGCGGTTCCTCAGGAACGGGTAAAACAACCAAGTGAAGGCATATGATCAGCCAAGCAGATAGGGATGATGGAATGAGAAAACCAAGGCTCATATGGCAAAACAGGCTGATAAAATGGCAATCACGAGAGGTAAAATGGGAATGGTTTCATTTTTACACAAGCTTGAAATCAGGAAACTCTGCTTGAAGTTGGTTTCATTTTTACACAAGCTTGAAACAAAGATAAACTATGCTTGAACCCAATGTCATTTTTACACAAGCTTGAAACAAAAACAAACTATGCTTGAAAAAGTAAGCATGCCCCCAGCATGGTGACTCAATTCGAGGTACATGCCCCCCAAGCTTCAATCCAAATGAAAGACAGATGGAGTGAAGGTTCAAGTTACAAGATCAAGAGGAAGACTTGACTGGGATTTTACGAGAACTTATCAAAGACTCGAATTGAACAGGAAAGTGTTTCATTATTTTAACGAGGTTGACACATTAAAAGAACTATCCTCAGAACACCCTTGTTTCATTTTTTAAGGAGCTTGACACAAGACAAGAACTCTGATCTGACAACCTTGTTTCATTTTTTAAGGAGCTTGACACAAGAAGAGGAACTATGCTCCGATGACCTAGTTTCATTTTTTAAGGAGCTTGACACAAGAAAAGAACCATGCTCCGACCAGCTGCTTGTTTCATTTTTTAAGGAGCTTGACACAAGGAAAAGAACTATGCTTCGGCAACCTTGTTTCATTTTTTAAGGAGCTTGACACAAGACAAGGAACTCTGCTCTGGCAGACCTAGTTTCTTTTTTTAAGGAGCTTGACACAGGAAAATGAACTCTGCTCCGACGACCTTATCATAATGAACAAGAAGTCATCGCCTCCAAGAGTTCGACTCCCGATGGAAGGCAAACATCCTGGAAGTCAGGACCCAATTCCCCCAGCACTTGATGCACAATGGCATTATCACTGGGTACAGGCACGGGGTAGGTAGCCACATAGTTACCTGCGGTGGGGCAGATACAACGGGTGGATAAAAACCAGGAAGGGATGATGGTGGGCCTGCTGCCATATCAGGACCAAAGAAGGAAAGCTGATCAATGGTCACGATCTTCCCTTCATGCGGAAAACAGACCACACGAAAAAGGGAGGAGACAAGCGCTCCCATGGTATAGGTGTAATCGCGCCCCAAGAGCAGATTGAAATCCAAAGGGCCTGGAACAACCATCACGTCCATATGGACGGTTTTACCTCCCAAAGTAACAGGTAACTTTGGAAGGATCCCTAACGGTTGACTAGTTATTCTGTTAAATGTCAATAGATTCTGCGTAACAGGCACAAGTGGTGGCGAACCGAACGCTTTCCAAGTAGTTGAGGATAGAATACTAACAGACGCACCTTCGTCTATAATTGTGCTGGGTACGACCAGACAAAAAGCTTGTACTGTGATCTCGAAAGGCACATAAGACGGAAGGCGGTATCTTGCAAATCGATTCCAATCAAAGGAAGCGACTAAAATACTCGGAGGGGCTACCATCTGACCGAGAAGGTCTTCCCCTGGTGTTACGGAAGAAGAAGGAGCATCCTCCACGACCTCCGTCTCAAAGGCGGGAGGAGTATCCTCTGGGACCTCCATCATGGGAGGCGAAGGAGTAGCTTCTTGAGATATAGGGACAGGAGAATCCTTCTCCAAGTCAGAGGAATTTGAAGAGATAAGAAGAACCTGAGGGGTGTGGGGTCCACTCTCCACGGAAAATACTTGGTGCATCGTAGACGGGGCCAGTTCAACCGATCCCACGACCAATGATTGGTCGGGAACGGATTCCTGAATATGAATTTCCGAGGGAGCGGGATTGACCAAGGATGAATCTTGACCAATCGTAGGATCAACTGGTGGAGGACTCAAAGAAAGTCATTTATAACCAGCTGGGAGGCATGGTGTAGAAACGGTCGTGTTGTCCAAGACTCTTTTGGCTTCATCCATATATGGACAAAGGTGAATGGCATGGTACCCTTCACACAACCTGCAGGGATTGGTAATCTTACCCTGCTTCTTAGGAGCCTTACCAATAGCAGCTGAATATGTGCCCTCAACTTGACTCCCGGAAGCCAAAGGCAACGGCGGACAACCGCTGGACCATTCTTCAAGCACCTTGGGAATGCCAGGGCAGTCTCGAAGAAGATGGTCTCCCATGCACAACATGCAAGGGAACTTGACTTTCCGTGGAGGGTTGGGAGGTTTGTCGATGGAAGGCTTCTTAGGCTCAATAGCCGCAGAGCTAGCCTCTCCTTTATCAGACTTCTTCTTCTTTGTCTTCTTCTTCTTCTTCTTAGCCACCTGTTACTCGAATCCAGAATTTCACCAAGCGAAGTAGAAGAGGAGGACGCAGAAACAGGCGAAGAAGGGGAGAGGTCCACCTTGGAATCAACATGATGCTGTTCAGGCGGAGGAACTGATTGAATAGAAGACGAGACATTCGGGACCACAGAGGTTGAAAAAAACCAAACAGGCAACCCAACAGTTAACCTAGGAAGGGACAACGTTGCCATATAAGGAGCACCAACATTCCCAAAAGGAGGAAAAGGACCCGGATTCCCATCGGAGGGGATTCCTTGGTTGGTGAACTCTGGAAAAGTTTCCATCAACAACTCAAAATCGTACACGGGCTAAAAACCAAGGCACACAATCAAATGGCCAACAAGAAAAATCTAACAGGGCGTGTGATCGCTGGTGTTTTGTTTTACCACATTGAAAATTTAGGAAACTTTACCGTTTCATGTTTTAAGAGTCAAGAAACGGATAAAAGGTGACTCTATCTCTTTCAGTTTTGAAGCAAGCGTGAAAGGACAAGCGCTTGGTGATCCTTTCAAGTTTAAAGAGTCAGAAAAGATCAAATGACTACTCAGGAATACTAGGCAAAGGGTGTACCAAATAACCGTGAACTGTAATATACACCTTGGTCTCAAAATGAAAGAGAAATCAACCAAGGACTTTTCGTACGTGCAGGAAATCTCCCCGAATGCTGTGTCTGGTGTATCACGGGTATAGGGTGGCAGACTCGGCTTCTTATGGATAAAGGATTGAAACCTAGTGGGGTCTCCCTTTATATACGCGATGGTACGGGGAGCACAAGTCCGTACTAGTGTTGTCTAAATCCAAGAGGCGAACGACAACTACTAGGTTTAAAGACGCCGGAACACGTCTCTAGCCTAGACCTCTAAATGTGTTTCGTTAGATTTCAATGCTGCCTTTAGTGTAAATTGAGTAAATTTTAAAGTTTATCTTCAATTATGTTTCAGTTTTCAGGCCCTAGTGAATGTAATGTATCAAAATCTCCTAAATGCACTCTACATGAGAAAAGAAAACTTTTCAATTCGATGAATGCTATCTAGCTAAGGAAAGAGCTTCAAACAATGATGCAACAAACAACAACACTGAAAATGAAACTTTTTCCAAACTAGATGACTTTCACTATCCAAAAGTAATTCCAAACATTCAATGATGCAAATAATGCAATGTAATCTATGCAAAATCCTCTTTTTTCGAAAACTATGCAATTGTAATCTATGCATAATTTTCTTTTTCTTTTCAAATGATAAGAATGCACTCAATGCATTTTTCGATGAAATGAGAATCTACTTAATGCATGCTTTTAACGAAAGAGAATGCACTCAAAGTGACTCCTAGTTTTCCAATCATTAAATAATGTGATCTAAGTTCGATGATAAATCTCAAAACTACTTTTCAATGCAATGTGATCTAATGCATTCTAACGAAAAGAAAACTTTGAGACGAAAACTAAATGAACGCAAATCTTCTTAATGAAGGATGAATGCAAAAGAGATGTAAACAAACACTAAGAATGCAATCGTTGTTTCAAACACTTTGTCATGAAATCCCTCAAAAGGCGACAAGACATATGAGGTCAAACACAAAGAGGACTTCCAAAGCATGAGATGAAAACAAGGCTTTCATTCCCTTTTACATCAAGCAATCATAGGAAGAAGACATCCCAAACAATGAGCAATGTAATCTATGCTCATAAAAGGAAAAGACCGGAAGGGAAAGACACACTGGTGAAGGATTTAGGGAAAAAATCTCAATTTTCACACACCCTAAAATTGGCTCGACTTGTACATTGACAACTAGCGCCAACTGGCGCGACTTTCACATTGACAACTAGTGCCAATGGCCAATTGGCGCGGGTTGCTAACTGACAACAAGCGGCAACGCCTGAAAATGAAAAAACAAAGAATTTCTCCCAACCAAGACCAGACTTCACCACTTCAAGCAGAATCTCCAAGACTCAAATGAACCATGTAATATAGGCTCAAAGTGAGACAAAGCGGAATTCTAATGAAGAAGAAATCAATCACTCAAATAGCGCAATAAAATGATGAACAACCACTAAACGAATGTAAAGAAGCAATCAAAAGGTTGACTGATCAAATAGAAACCAAAAACTCCCAAGGGAGGCTCGACACACAAGAGCACCTAGATGCCCTAGGGCTAGAATGCAAAATCGATGGAAATGGACAAACAGCCAAAGGATAAAGGTAACAATCAGTCAATCCAGGCTCCACGACACTCAAATAGTGGAAAAACCAAAACCAAACACACAGATCAGGCTCAGGAAGCTCAGAATTGAGCAAACCCTAATGCCTCACAGGATTGGCGCGACTGTGAGGCTGAAACTAGCGCCAGAGGTGAATTGGCGCGGGTAATACACAAGCAACCTGTGCCAATGGGCGCGACCGTCAAGCTGAAAAGCGCGCCAGTTGAGTTTCCCAGTCAAAAATAAAAAAGAAGCAATCCAACAAGCAGACCAGTGAATGATCAAGCTATCAAAGACCCAAATTCACAAAAAGAACTAGCCCAAAAGAGCTGATCAAGCAAGGAGGATCAAGAGTCAACCAAAAAGGCAAGACAATGCTCCAAACGTTCAGTTTACAAACTAAACCGGAGATTGACTGAAGCAACATTGATCTACTTCGCAATTGCAGAGCAAAAGCGTTTCAAAGGAAATCTGGCTAACTTCAGGCTCCGTCTATAGCTTATAAAATGAACAACAACAAGCTAACGGTCCCCAGCGGAGTCGCCAATTTTTTGTGGAGGTAAATCCCCTCTGCGGACAGAGGCGATCCCTACTAGCCCAGACCGGGTCTAGCAACAATCGTTCACGCTACGGTGCAGGTTCCTAATTGCAAATAGACCAACTAGCGATGAAGGCTTACCTGGAATCCAACGCTGTTGCTTGTAGAAGAGGTAGCGCTCCTATTCCTCAGCTCTGGCAGATCACGATCCCCACGATCTTCGTGATGGGACACCTGCACATGTGAGAACAAAACAAACGCAAGCGTAAAATCCAGTAGATGCAACTATATGTCAGTCAGAAAGGACATAACTCATCATCATAAACGACAACAAGAGTGGAACCATAACCAATAGTCGTTCATTAATAATCAATCAAAGGAAAATTACAACCAAATTCTGACACTGAATTCTCCTTCGGAGGGTCGCCAGCGAAACACGTCTCGAAAATCCTGACAAGGATGGGACAAACCTCTCTCTTCAGCTCTTGACAATAGTCTCCTTGCTTGAATTGGCCTTAAGGGAATTATGGAGGTTCTTGTAGCATAAGGCTCTTAGGAATTTGGGAACTTGAAGACTAGCTTGCAATGGAGATGGGCAAGCTTTTATAGATGGAGGAAGGGGAGTTGGGATCCCTATAATTCTGGGATTGGGCCTATCATCAAGGAAGGTTCCATGAGAGGTGGCAAACCACTTCCTCTCTATGGAAATCCGTGGCCAAACCTCCCAACTCAAGATAGATATCAGTTCCTGAATCAGTTAGGACGAAACTTCCGCCATTTATTTTTTAAAAAACACTCCTTAAATTGGATGGCGCGAGTGCGACTCTGGGACAGGGTGCCAATTGGAGTGACCTCTTTTAAGGATTTTCCCCATTGGCGCGGGTACTGAACTGCCTGCTCGCGCCAATGCAAAAAGGGCCATTTTTAGGGTTTTTCACAAGGATATGTCTTCAGGGCAATGAAAGCTCTTGTTCAGAGGGATGTCATGAAAGTGATTTCAAGTTTTGTCTCTGCTCACAGGTCACGGAATGAGCCCTCCGATGTGCGGGATGGGGATTGCAGGGACGGTGACAAATTACTGTGTAACAAGCTCTCTTCCTTCTTGTCCTAATATTAGGACTAACAACCAATAACTTCCCTTCTCATCTCTGCAACTTCAACGTTGTAAGCATAAAAAAATTGCAACTATTAAAATCCTTCTTGCACAATCTCAAGCAAAGCAAGCAAATAAAATTTAGCAACCTTGTGCTTTGATACCAACTTGATCTAAAATTGATTGTTACTTAATGTTGTGCTAATATCAGTTTTAGAATTAACATGAAAGTGCTTTGGTTTGCTTATCATACAAGGGTTTATACATGTTCTTATGATTGACAATTCATTAAACTTGATGAGATTAAGTGTATTTCATGAACTTAAAATCATGGAAACTCAATGCTGAACAATAACATAATAAAACGCAACAAGCAAAAATAATAGAGACAAATACACAAGTTTTTGATGAAGGATTTCACCCCTCCTAGGCTACATCTCCTTGGTCCAACTTCATAGTGTGGGCCTTTGTATTAGCTTCAATTGTGTAAAAGCATTTTTTACAGTCTCCTGTTGCCTCTGCAACATGCTTCAATGGCTCAAAAACATAAAAATATACCAAGAATGACTCTTCCTTAGCCAAATTTGGTCGAAAATTGCCTCACTTATGGAAAAACCAAATTTTCCTAGATTTTCTCTACTAATTCTGGAAGTCCGCAGTTAACTCCACTAAATGTGGAGCTTCTCCACATTTTTCGTGTCCGCCAAACCTTCTGCTAAGATAAGCACGTAGTTAATTAACGATAAGAATGAGTTTAAGTGAGGTTATGGGTGCGTTTAGCGCTAACCCGCACTTTACCGTTAATCTCAGATTATCGTGGTTAAACCACATATTAACATTATTAATTCTATTTAACAAAAATCCATCGTAATATGTGTTTTGGCTCCTGTTCACAGTGCACAGACATGTGGGAGGGGGCTGGACCATGGGGCTAGGCCCCTCCAGACCCCCAAATCTGGCGTTGACAAACTTCAAATAGAAGAGAGAACCCATATGGTTAAGAAAATCCATGGATGGGGTAGTGGTGGGTGCTGGCGTTAGTTTTGGGGAGGTCGCGGGGGTCAACCCCGACCTCTGCCCCTCCGTGGTCATACATTTTGGTAAACAGAACTTTAGACCTTTTAAATTTGGATATAATTATATATGTTGATATGTAATATGTTGCACCATATCCATAGTTAAAAATTTGGATTTAATATATGTTGTGAAATATATATGTGCAACCCATGCTATAGTTCCGAACTTTGTAATAAAACATATATTCGACCTTGCATAAAAACTTGATTGCCATCCAACCTTGCCATGAGGGGGGGGGGGGGGGGGTGCGCACATGGCTGCCTCCAGCTATGCCACATGGCCCTTCCCCATTGGCCTAAAATTTCCACCATTAATAAAAATAATCCACCATAGATAATTCCAAACTTAGGAATAAGAGAAAAATTCAACTTCCGCAAGAAAAATTGGCGAATATGGTGATGAAACTTGTCACAGTGTCACTGGCTAAAAACTGGAGAATATTCTCGGGAGATTCCTGAGGTGCTGACTGGACTACCAAGTCATCAATTTGTCACTGCTCTGCACAATTTTTACCTGCTAGGGAAAACAAACATCAGACCATAAATTACTCATACGAACTCGGATTTTGATGAAACGAGTTGTGTTGGAATCCTATTGACGAGCTCTATACGATCAATATGGTTTGAAGAATTTCTAGGCACTTTCATTTTTTAGCTAAATACTGAGCCTATGATCACACAATGTTACTTATACTTTCTAATACTATGTTAACTTCGTATCTCTTATAATTATACAAAGTGTTGCTTATACTTGCTAATATATACTAGCATACCCATTAAGCGAAGGAAATGGAATGCCTAATTAAATTAAAGTGGTTATGCCTATGTAAATTAAATGAATTTTCAAAAGGTATTTTAATGGGGGTAAATGTGAATGCACATATGATGCAAGAATTTGATCCAAGATGGTTTCATATAATTCATCTCCAATTAGTATTTCTAATGGAGTTTTCAAAATCAATAAAATGGTGATATATAAAAAGAATATTCCAAGGGCTATTTGGGTATGGGAAAATATAGGGTCATTATGTATCATGATATTTTCATGGGTCATTATTACAATTCAATTAGAGGTTGGACACTGCCGATTCAAATGAATACCAAGTGGTATGTGTGTTCACAAAGAAATTATTCAAATACGGTAATGACTAAACATATATTGTAGGGGCAAGGATCAAAGCTCAAATTGTGGTGTTTTTTTCCTGAGAAAGAGAATGGATGGCCTCTACCTTAACTCTATCACCGAAATCATAGTTCTCATCTACACCCTTAACCTTGACTTGTTGCTCCCCAAGTCCATGCCATGTATAACTCTAAACATAGAAATAACTAGATTGATGCTTTGACATGTTAAAGCCTCTAATTGTGGAGATGGGGATTCCTATCTTGATATTCGTTACATGTGTGTTGTTGTTGTGGCTACTACTATGGTGAGAAACTCTGTTGGTGATGTCTTCTTACTTTAAACTTACACATTTCAATCCCCAAAGATGATGAACATGTTGTAGATAGATAGATCACACCAAATCCACATTAAATACTTGGATAAACATGTGGCAATATAGGGTTGTTGATTTTCAAAATTTGACCTATTTGAGAACATACGATGGGAATGGCCATGAATGACCACATCAACATGCAAATAAAGAGAAAACTAGTGAAATAGTAGCCATCATAAAAATAAATAGAAGCGATGAGCTTAATGAAGTCATTAAATTATGTAGAAAACAATAGTAACGGAGAGAAACTTAGGCTCAAATTAGATGGAACCTCGATGCAATGGAAGACGGAATTGACGTGAATTTATGTTGATTGTTTGAAAGTTGTCATTAATATGAATGAATTCAAAAATTCATTCCAAAGGCTTCCAAGCCTTCTGTTGTCGCTCCTAGAGATATCCTAGAGTTGTGATAGACCAGTGCCTAGGACATCTTAGCATAGCAAGGAGCGTATAATATAATGTATGAAGTTGTCAACTTCAGCTCATATGCTATCTCCTGTAAATAGGGAAATAAACTAGAATGGGACCGAGACCCTCAGAAACTGACACAGAGAAAGGGATACAACATAGGCAAAGTGCATAAATCTAATATGAAAGCAACAGACAATTCAGAGACAGTTTACTGCAAAGCGAGCCAATTCAAGTAATATGTCAGAGATATCAATTATCAGAAGGTGTATGTAATGAAATAAATGTTGAGAAGATATTAGTCAACATTGAGCTGATATTCAGATACACAATACCACCATGCATGGGCTTACCAATCTAAGAATCCATACATGATAATAGCGTTTTAAAAACACCCTCCCAAAGCAACTAATATAGAAGAAATATAGTTTAGATGAGTAATGGAACATAATATCATGCATGAGCCATATTTAAAGCGCTTGACTGATCCGAGCATGGGCATCAACTAGGATGAATCCATACCAAAAATCAGTGAGCCACTCGCATTCCAAAACATGATACAAGAAGGATGGATGAAATGAAATGATCTATTAATATAACACATAAGAGAAAAGGTTACACACTGTGAAATGCCAAAGACCAGAATCCTCTTTAACAGATAGAACTCCTCCTCACTGAGACCCTATGGGCTTTGAGCCTTCATACAAGAACTTTGCAAAATGTATACAAAAAGCCTTTCACTGCATAGTTTTCTGATAAAATATGGAACCTCCAATAATCAGTTCTTAGGGCCATTTATAGAAGAAGAAGAACCCTAATAAAAGAAGTAGGTGAAAAACATTTAATTTTCCTTGTTAAGACAGAATGGCGGAAACATTCGTGCCCATAATGCTGAATGACTATGTTGTGCTGTATGTACTCTGCCGCCGGCTTTCTGAAATAAATGCGCTGGGTGAAAATCTCCTCAGGAACACGACGTAGAAGTGAAATCACATAACATTATGTCCTTTCCTGAAAGGAAATTCTGTTGAAATAAAACCTGGAGGGTATGGTTTCTTGTGCATTGTACCCTCTGTGTGATCCGGGATATCTTTGATCTGGTACCTTTATCTTCTAGACCATGGATTAGGTCTTAGAATCTTTAATGCTGGACGCTGAAATCCTCGATCTTTCACTGATACTCCTTGCTGCGACAGTAAAGTCTCCAACTGTAAAAATCTGTGCTTTGAATGGCTCTGGAGGGTTTGACAGATTTTAACCTTGGCTTCTTTAATGAAAGCCGTGTTGTAACCGCTTCCCAGATTTTCCTCATAAATTCTGCCTCTGAAAGATGGTCCTTTGATGCGTTCTCGACTTCTGAAATGGAGGTTGTGAATTATGGCAACTTTTCGCCGCTGTAACCTTGCAAAATCCGC
This sequence comes from Pinus albicaulis, assembly GCA_034641835.2. Classification (NCBI taxonomy): domain Eukaryota; kingdom Viridiplantae; phylum Streptophyta; class Pinopsida; order Pinales; family Pinaceae; genus Pinus; species Pinus albicaulis. The sequence goes on from CM076583.1 coordinate 176,903,108, forward strand.
AAACTTGTTAAAGAAAACCATGCACGGGAAGGTGAACATAGTGGGGATAATGGTGAGACGGCGCGGCATGGTGGAGAGGCCGAGAAATGCAGAACGATGATAGGAGATGCAACGTGATGGTGGGAGGTGGCAATGGAGAAAGCTAGTGGAATGCGAAAATGATCGTGAAAATACGTAAGATACGAAGAAATGAACTAAATATAGATCTGGGGTGGCAGAGAGCACGTGGAGAAAAACTGGGGGACAGGTGGCCCGATACCAAGACAATGGGAAATGGATGACATGGAGTGCTGACAGTGGGACCGGTCAACGGCGGGGATGATGAAATATTGGCCGTCCGATCTCAAGCAAAGATCGACAGTTGAAAAAGCATCAGGGGCAATGGACAGTGGGCCAGGGGGGTATTTGTCGTGGATTAAAACCCGCGTGGCTTCGTTGCGCGACGACCGTTAGATGAAGCTCTCCAGATCCAACGGCTGACATCGATATCACTGCGCATCTTTTGCCGAATAATAGCGTGCGATGAACGACGGTTTTGGAGCCGTACACAGGGACGTGCAGCGAGCGATGTATGGAATTGCTCGGATTTGAGGAATACCACCTGCCGCTTGGAAGGTGGTGCGATATAAACCACCGATTTTTGCAATGGGAGCGGGCATGGGGAACACTAGGAAAGGGAGGCTATGGACCGTGGATTTCCCAGTTTAATCGGATGGTAGCCAGGTGGGTTATGGGCATGGCGGAGGTGAACAAATGCTGTCCGATCTGTTCAGATCGATGGTTCAAAATGTGCCTGATGCATATATTTTATAGGCACCTACTGCACTAACTCCTGGTCTCGGGGTCGGGTCATGTGGAAGGAAAAGGGCGCAGGGGATCGACGGAAAGGGGCTAAGGCCTAACATACTTTCGATAGTGGGTTTTAGGCTCTTTTATGCAATTGCGAGGCCGGGAGAGGGCAACGATAAACAAAGAAATGGATTTTTGAGGCCCAACGAAAAGAGATTGTTTGTCAAGGATTCAATAGGGGCTGAAAAGATCAACATCGGCTCCACCTGGGGACGACACGTTCATCCCTAAACGTGTCGAGAACTTCGCAGACCATCAAATACTCTTCTGTGTGAACTCTGCCCTTTGGCACCCTTACTTTTCACTTTATGATTCATAATAACACCCACATTATTCGAACAAAAATGAAATAGCAAACTAATATACAATATAATACACCAGGCTTTCTTGGCCTGAGTCAGAACTGAAAGTAGGGCTTGAGAAATTGACCATTTACAGGGGCATCCAGCAAGTCGCCCTATAAATTCTCCAACCTGAAAGTATTATTGTCCCCCTGTTCCACAATTTTGAAAGGACCAAACCAGAGGGGGTCGAATTTACCATGTTTACCTTTTTCAGCTCTTCGGATATCCCATTTGAGCACCAAATCACCAATCTGCAGCTTCCTGTCCTTGGCATGCTGATCGAAAAGGTATTTCATCTTCTCCTGATATTCCGTCAGCCTTTGATTTACCTGATTGTGTGTTTCTTCCAATTCCACCAGTTGGTTTATTCTTCTCATCATATCATCAGGCTCTTCTTGACTTTCCTGCATGAATCGGGCTACTGGTAGGGCTAATTGAATAGGAAATACTGCGGCCCTCCCATATACCAGTTCATATGGGGATTTCCCAGTTGCTCTCTTGCTCGTAATTCTATTGGCCCACAGAGAAAATTTCAATTGGGAATCCCAATTCCTCTAATTCTCATTTATAGCCTTCTTCAATGCCCTCACCAGGGTTTTATTGGAAGACTCTGCCAAGCCATTTCCCTGTGGATAATAGGCTGTAGAGTGACTTAGTGTGATGTTATACTGCTGACAGAAGCTTACAAATTTCGCAGACTTGAAAGCCTGTGCGTTATCAGTCACTATTCTGGCAGGACAACCAAACCTGGATATGATGTTTTCCTCCATGAACTTTATGATCACAACATATGTGGCGTTCCTCGCGGGTATGGCTTCCACCCATTTAGTGAAATAATCCATGGCAGTTAATATCCATTTATGCTGACCACTTGATGGAGGATGTATTTCACCTATGAAATCAATTCCCCATTGTCTGAAAGGTTCATCCACGTGCACGGGAATCATGGGAAGAGGTGCCAACTTCTGCCTTTCAGCAAATTTCTGACATTTCTCACATGCTCTAACCTGGGCAAAAACATCTCCAAAAAGATTGGGCCAATAGAAACCAACCTTCAGGATTTTATGAGCCATGGCCCTCTAGTTGTAGTGACCCCCACAGATCCCTTCATGAAATTCAGTTATAATAATTCCCACCTCATCCTCTGTGAGACACAGGAGTAGGATACCTGAGGGATCTCGCCAGTATAGCCGGCCATTGGCGACTATATACTTTTGTGATTTTAATCTTAGTGTTCTGTATTTAGCTTTATCACAGCTCGGTGGGCAGCTGAGTGTGAGGAGATATTCTACTATCTCTTTGTACCACTGACTGGTGAGGTACTTTATATGTGTTTCTGGAGTAGCTACTCCAATTCCCTATCGTTCTTCTTTCTCTTCAGATTCCTCACCTGCTATAATGGACAGGTTGATACCCAAAGCTTGATGGTTTGATTCAGACAATATTTTGGCAAGCCCCTGTCCTTTGATCAGCTTAGTAGGGCGAATGTCTAAGTAATAATCCTTTATTTTGGCAATCCACTTCCCCCTTTTTCCTTCACTATCCCCCTAAATAATTATATCTTTTACAACAGCTGCAGGCACAAATGCAGTGATGTGGGACTGTAAGATATATACATGGAATGCTTTGAGGGATTTCATTAGGGTGTATGCTTGCTTTTCCAATATGTTGTATTTTAATTCTGCATCACGGAGCACCTGACTGAAAAAGGCAATAGGCTGCTCATACCCTTCCTCATTTTTCTGCAATAAAACTCCTGCTATTGTATGAGGTGATGCAAAAGAAAAAATCATGAAAGGTTTATCATAATCTGGTCCAGCCAGCATAGGGGCTTCTGCAAAAGCATTCTTTATCCTGGTAAATGCCTCCCGTGATTCTTGTGACCACTTTACCTCATTATTCTTCTTCAGCATATCTGTTATATGCCTAACTATCTCAGCGTAGGTAGGGATACACCTTCTCAAGAAATTAATGCGCCCTAGGAATACTTGTACCTCTTTCTTATTTCTGGGAAAAGGAATACCATTTATAACCTCTACCCTCTTAGGATCTATCTTCACCCCATTTTTAGTCACGATATGGCCCAAAAGCTTTCCCTATTCTAATGCAAATAAAGACTTTTGAGGATTCAGAGAGAGACCATACCTTCTGCATTTCTCAAAAGTTCTCTGCAGATGCTCAATGTGCTCAGCCTCATTTTTGGAAAATACAGTGATATAATCGAGGTAGACTACCAAGAATTTGTCTTGCTCCCCAACAAAAGCAATTTCCATGGCCCTCTGAAAAGTGGCCCCTGCATTAATCAATCCAAAAGGCATCCTGGCATACATAAAGGTCCCCCATGGTGTGGTGAAAGCAGTCTTGTTTTGATCCTCTGGAAGTACAACCACCTGGTTATAACCAGAGAATCCATCCATCATTGACATCCTAGAAGCTCCAACTACTTTCTGCAGGATGTGATCCATCTTAGGTAGTGGATAGTTATCCTTTAAGGATGCTCTGTTTAAATTTCTAAAATCCACACACAGCCTTATTTCTCCATTCTTTTTTCATACAGGGACAAGGTTTGCTACCCATTCAGAGTACCTCAGTGGTACAATTATTTTGGCTTTTAGCAGCTTCTTGATTTCCTTCTCAATAGAAGGCAGCAGCAAGGGATTGATTTGTCTGAGCTTCTGCTTATGGGGCTTTGCATCTCCCTTCAGTGGAATTTTGTGCTGCATAATACTGATATCAAAAGTTCTCAAGTCCTGATAGGACCATGCAAACACATCTCTGTAAGACTGAAATAATTTCTGATATAGGCTTTTATATTCTTCAGGGATTTTCTTAGACAGTTTTACAATTTTGGGGTTAGCCTCAGTACCAAGATTCAGGTATTCTACCTGATTTTCCTCTATCACTTTGCTTGGCTGCAGTGGGACATCATTCTTATCAAATAATCTTTCTAGAGGCACTAGCCCTCTAGGTATAATGTTTCCCTTTAACTGCAACACTTTATTACCTGCCACTTTCTTCTCCCAGTGTCTTTCTGAAGCATCTTTAGACTCTACCTCTTCTTCATCAGCATCAATCTCCATATTTGAGAATTCTCCCACTATTTCCAAGAATCTCTTCATCTTCTCTTCATCCTCAAATACCTGCCAGTGCTTGATGTTATCTGGGATTGATGTTCGATAACTCACCTCAACTTCATATCTTAAAAGAGGGTTCTGAGGTGGCCGAAATGTACGGGCAGCCACAGAAAGGGAATCAACCATCCTATTCTGTTCTCGGGGCATGAACTAGATATTGAATGCCAAGAAGAAATTTTGTACCATGTTCCAAACTTCATTCCTATAAGCCCTTAGCCTAGGATGTTTGGTCTGACCCTGATTCCTGACTTGTCTGACCACCAGTTCTGAATCTCCCAAAACTTTTAAGCTTCGTATGTTCATATTCCTGGCTGTTTGCAATCCTAACAGAAGTGCTTCATATTCAGCCACATTATTAGTGGCTTCATATTCTAGCTTGAAGGACAATGGAACCCACCTTCCTGTAGGAGAAATCAATAATATTCCGGCCCCATTACCTTCCTTCGAATTTTCCCCATCAAAATGGAGTGTCCAGATTCCTGCTTCATGGCTCTCTGCGGGCTGTTCAGTTTTGATCTGACAGAAGGATGGTTCATGAGCATAATCTTGGTCTTCTTCCAGCATCAAGCATGAAAAATCTCCTTTCTTACTATAGACTGGTGAATTTACAAAGTTGTCAGCCTTATTCACCATATTGAATCGGGTTTCCCTGTACAACCTCCTCTCCTGACCACCGAAAAATGGGATAGTGGCATATGTTAGATCCATCTTGATTGACCCACCAATTTTTGTTCCCCATGACCTTGACAGCAACATGCCAAAGCGAGCTGGGATGTCGGCCACCACGATGTCCATTACCACACTTTTTGCTGGTATTTGGGCCAAATTGACTACCAAATCCTTAATCATCCCTAGGCATTTAACTCTTTTGGAATCAAATGAATGGAGGTCTTTGTATGGACGGGTGATTTGTAGTCCTAGTTTTTCCATGACTGACAGAGGCATAAGATTATGGGAAGCCCCAGAATCTAGCATACAGTTATGTAATAGCAGGTCATGAATTACTAGAGACACATAGAAGGGAGGAGTAGAGGGATCTATCTCCTCGACATGTGGGCCAAATACAACCATGGGTCTTTCTTCTTGAAGGTTGAGACTATCTGGGATGAGTGCTGCTTCTGAAGGGAGCATGAAAGAGGTGACTTGAGACTGATATGCTGGCTGTTTCAACAGTTCAGTCAAGGGCACTGAGATTTTGAATTTTTCCAGTTCCTTTTGCAGACTAAAAGCAGGAGAAGACTTTTCTATTACGACCTCTTTTGACTCTTTATTTTCAGCTGAGGGCTTGACTTCTTTAGACACAAACTTGACATTAGGGGGAATGACTTCTTTTGAAGAGGAAGGAATTTGATTACTAGACTGCAAAGGTTTGTTTAGAGGTCCCTTACCTTTGTCTGTGGCTTTCTGCATTGTTGACTCCTCCTGAGCAGGTGCTTCCTTCTGATGTGGCTCCTCTTCTTGCTCTTGAGTACGAGTTCTATTCTTAGAAGATCTGAGGTCATATCTTCTATTGAGCTGTGCTTGCATGAGGTCAAAAAATTGCTTACAACAATGATCAATCTCTGAGTCTTCCGTGTCTCTAGCCTCTTCTTCTTCTTGCAATGAGCATTCCTCTTCTTCTCTATCCGAGAAAGCAAGATTTGCATCCTCCAGTCCATAGGTAGTATCTCCAGTGGGATCATCTTCTGGACCTTCCAGGTACAATGGGTGTGGTACCTGATCCTGTTTCTCTTTTGATTCCCTTGGAAATATTTGCAGGGGTGGTATTATGTACTGAGGATTGTAACCTCTATTTGGAGCATTATGGAAATTCTTGAAGGCTGAGTTCTTGGCTTCCAATTCGAGTTTGACCATTTTCTTAATCAATTTTCTCATTTCTTCCATTTTGTCTGAGTCTCTGTCCTAACTAGAAGTGGATACCTCCTCTTTGCCTCTTCTTCTGGTATCTTGTTCAGCTTTTCCCTTTGATTTACCAGTGGAGGCAAAGCTTGCTTCCAGCTCTAGTGCATCTGCCTGAGCATCATCCAGGGAAGCAGGTTTTCTTTCTCTGAGAGAGAAACCGAATTCTGAATCAAAAGCTGCTACAAAAACAACTTTAGCAGCAGTTTGATGAGGTTTAATGTCAGCAGGAAGGCTCAAATACAATTTATTAAATCTCTTGTTAAATTCTGATACCCCTTCATTATGTCTTTTCTTTAGTGTATTGAACTCAATGAGACAATTTCCGTGATCTTTCTTCTCTCCCAATTTCCTGAGAAAAGTATCTTCCATGTTATCCCAAGTGGTAATAGAATGGCCAGCCAATGTCTTAAACCATTTTCGAGCTTCACCATCTAGAGACTGGACAAAAAGACTTAAGACCACATCTAAATGTTCAACATTAAAGTTCTCTGCAAAAGAGAAGAAAGTCTCAAGATGTTTTTGAGCATCAATCTCATTTTTCCCATTGAATCGGGGTAAGATCTTCAAATAATCCTGTGGCATATCATTCAACACTTGAGGTAATGCTAGAGGAGCATATTTATTTAGCAAGAAGCCTGGAACATTTACCATTGGAGGGGGTGGAGGTAGTGCAATAGTTTGATGAGTAAGAGGAGGAGGAGGAGGAGGAAGTGGAGTATGAATAATAAGAGGAATATACTCAACTGCAGCTTGAGGGGTTGAGGGGAACAAAGGTCTGTTAACAGCAGATACTTCGGTGACTTCCTTGACCTCTTCAACCTCAGGAGTAGGATGAAGACTGTCTTTAAATTGGACACCTCCTCGGGGTGGACTATCTGAATAGTAATCGGTATCTCCGACAGTGGAATCGGGAGTTTGCAATTGAGAATCTTGAGAGGAGGAGGACAGAAAGTCTTCTTGAGAGAATTCGGGAATCTCATAATGGACTGATTTTATTTCCCTCCAATTTCTTCTATGTATGATCTTTTCAGGGTCAGACGCTGAAGGTGTCTTTGGATTAGACGTATCTGACCTCAGGTGTGGCTTACGAGGAGCCAGGACTGCAAATGGATTTATCAAATGAAAAAATGTGGAGTCGCCAAGGTGAGAGGTCTACAACTCTCAACTCTCCATACTCACCTACTTGAAGAGTGAATTGGATTTTTTCAAGACCCAGGGATTTAAAATTTCTCAACTTCGTTCCCCGACAACGGCGCCAGAAAGATGTTGTCGCTCCTAGAGACAGCCTAGAGTTGTGATAGACCAGTGCCTAGGACATCTTAGCATAGCAAGGAGCGTATAATATAATGTATGAAGTTGTCAACTTCAGCTCATATGCTATCTCGTATAAACAGGGAAATAAACTATAACGGGACCGAGACCCTCAGAAACTGACACAGAGAAAGGGATACAACAGAGGAAAAGTGCATAAATCTAATATGAAAGCAACAGACAATTCAGAGACAGTTTACTGCAAAGCGGGCCAATTCAAGTAATATGTCAGAGATATCAATTATCAGAAGGTGTATGTAATGAAAGAAATTTTGAGAAGATATTAGTCAACATTGAGCTGATATTCAGATACACAATACCACCATGCATGGGCTTACCAATCTAAGAATCCATACATGATAATAGCGTTTTAAAAACACCCTCCCAAAGCAACTAATATAGCAGAAATGCGGTTTAGATGAGTAATGGAACAGAATATCATGCATGAGCCATATTTAAAGCGCTTGACTGATCCGAGCATGGGCATCAACTAGGATGAATCCATACCAAAAATCAGTGAGCCACTCGCATTCCAAAACATGATACAAGAAGGATGGATGAAATGAAATGATCTATTAATATAACACATAAGAGAAAAGGTTACACACTGTGAAATTCCAAAGACCAGAATCCTCTTTAACAGATAGAACTCCTCCTCACTGAGACCCTATGGGCTTTGAGCCTTCATACAAGAGCTTTGCAAAATGTATACAAAAAGTCTTTCACTGCATAGTTTTCTGATAAAATATGGAACCTCCAATAATCAGTTCTTAGGGCCATTTATAGAAGAAGAAGAACCCTAATAAAAGAAGTAGGTGAAAAACATTTAATTTGCCTTGTTAAGATAGAATGGCGGAAACATTCGCGCCCATACTGCTGAATGACTATGTTGTGCTGTATGTACTCTGCCGCCGGCTTTCTAAAATAAATGCGCTGGGTGAAAATCTCCTCAGGGACACGGCGTAGAAGTGAAATCACATAACATTCTGTCCTTTTCTGAAAGGAAATTCTGCTGAAATAATCCCTAGAGGGTATGGTTTCTTGTGCATTGTACCCTCTGTGTGATCCGGGATATCTTTGATCTAGTACCTTTATCTTCTAGACCATGGATTAGGTCTTAGAATCTTTAATGATGGACACTGAAATCCTCGATCTTCCATTGATACTCCTTGCCGCGACAGTAAAGTCTCCAACTGTAAAAATCTGTGCTTTGAATGGCTCTGGAGGGTTTGACAGATTTTAACCTTGGCTTCTTTAATGAAAGCCGTGTCGTAATCACTTCCCAGATTTTCCTCATAAATTCTGCCTCTAAAAGATGGTCCTTTGATGCGTTCTCGACTTTTGAAACAGAGGTTGTGAATTATGGCAACTTTCCGCCGCTATAACCCTGCAAAATCCGCAAACTCGTTAAAGAAGACCATGCACGAGAAGGTGAACACAGTGGAGATAATGGTGAGACGGCGCGACATGGTGGAGAGGCCGAGAAATGCAGAACGATGATAGGAAATGCAGCGTGACGGTGGGAGGTGGAAATGGAGAAAGCTAGTGGAATGCGAAAATGATTGTGAAAATATGTAAGATACGAAGAAATGAATTAAATATAGATCTAGGGTGGCGGAGAGCACGTGGATAAAAACTGGGGGACAGGTGGCCCGATACCAAGACAACGGGAAATGGATGACGTGGAGTGCTGATAGTGGGACCAGTCAACGGCGGGGATGATGAAATATTGGCCGTCCGATCTTAGGCAGAGATCGACGGTTGAAAAAGCGTCGGGGGCAATGGACAGTGGGCCAGGGGGTATTTACCGTGGATTAAAACCCGTGCGGCTTCGATGCGCGATGATCGTTAGATGAAGCTCTCCATATCCGATGGCTGACAGCGATATCGCTGCGCATCTTTTGCCGAACAATAGCGTGCGATGAACGGCGGTTTTGGAGCCGTACGCAGGGACATGCGGCGAGCGATGTATGGAATCTCTCGGATTTGAGGAATACCGCCTGCCGCTTGGAAGGTGGTGCGATATAAACCACCGGTTTTTGCAATGGGAGCGGGCGTGGGGACCACCAGGACAGGCAGGCTACGGATTGTGGATTTCCTAGTTTAATCGGACGGTAGCCAGGCGGGTTATGGGCATGGCGGAGGTGAACAAACGTCGTATGATCTGTTCAGATCGACAGTTCAAAATGTGCCCGATGCATATATTTGATAGGCGCCTACTACACTAGCTCCTGGTCTCGGGGTCGGGTCATGTGGAAGGAAAAGGGCGCAGGGGATCGGCGGAAAGGGGTTAAGGCCTAACATACTTTCGATAGTGGGTTTTAGGCTCTTTTATGCAATTGCGAGGCCGGGAGAGGGCAACGATAAACAAAGAAATGGATTTTTCAGGCCCAACGAAAGAGATTGTTTGTCAAGGATTCAATAGGGGCTGAAAAGATCAACACCTTCAATGATGGTTGAGCATGGAAATAAGATGTCAATCAAAGACATTTTTGATCCTTGTAAGAAACCATTGCACCACTAAAGACTCAAAAAGAGAGGAAGACAACTTTTGCACCTACAAAGGCACATGATAGAGGGTTGTAAAGGCTTTTGTGGGGGAAATTCACAACAAAATTCAAAGTTTTATCTTGAAAAAAAGCATGGATGTGGCTTGGAACATTCAAGGAAATAGAGGAAGCAACCTTGGTTTATGAAAAAGCCACCATGGAGATGAGGGGAGCTTGTACCTTTCTCACCTCTCCTCTACACATGATGGAGGAGTCCCTCTTACAAGAACTCAAAACCATATCATCCTCCTTGCTTTCAACTCCCTAATCCATTAATAGATTAGACAATGGTACTTCAACATGAAGGAAAAGACCTAATATATCAATTTTAGAAAAATTTTAGCCATCTCCAAAGAAAATTAATTTGCAATGATGCAAATCAGATGATTACCTAATCAAATATTGAATATATATTTTGGCCCATGATGCTAAGAAGATAGGTGGATGGTTTGACAAATGGACATGGGACATGAAGTGGTTTCCAAATGGCTATGGACAAATGATGAAGCCGTGATAGAATCACCCCCTTTAAAAATATCTTCAACATAAATAATTTACTTAATTTATTTTTGTTGAACCTTTCAAAAAAATAATAATAAAATTGTAAAATACATATATAGTCTTTTTACATTTTCTAGTCGGAGAATGGAATATGAAGTGATTAAAGAAAAATTGCTAATATCAAATGGAAAGCCATAATTGTATGGTCCATTTCAATTGCATATATTATTATTATAATTAACCAAATTTAAAGTCACGGCCAAGCTAGACACTAAACTAGTGTATGAGACCCCCTTTTTTGTTGGACAAGAGACCCACCTCCACACAACTATTTGACTTCTAAGTCTACAAAAACATACATACCCTACTCCTATGATTTTGATTTTTACATTTACTAATTGATAAAAAAATTATTTTAAAAATCTAAATAATTGTTTCATACCTTTTTAAGTTTTCTTTACCCTCAATGGAATTCTAGATTTACCTAAAATTTTATTGTAACATGAATGGATGCGATTTTGAATGAAAGCATCGCCACGATCTCTCAAGTCCTTCAAGCTACTCATCATTACTGTGATCAACCATCTAATGATGAGCACTATAGAAACATGGTCTGCGATTTCTCCTCTGAAGCTTCCACTAATTTGGGCATATGGTGATATTTTGTTTGAGTTTCCAAAGTAACTATTACACCTGGAATGTTGGCCATAGAATGCAAAAAAATAAGCTGTCAATATCGATGGCTGTGGCCATGGAATGCAAACGTTAAAGAGAAAAACCGTTTGTTAATTAAAGATGGAAAATTAAATTTGAAGGCGTAAATTTCTCATTAGCGATTATTTTGGAGCAAGATTCCCCATTTCACAATGGATTTCGAATCGAAATTCTTTCATGTATGTCAGATTAATATCCATAAGCTGATATCCATTTATTTGCATGGCAGAACAATGTACAGAACTCTTGAATTGTAACGAGTGTATAGCTTGAAATATCGTAGTTGGACATATGGTGAGCTCTAAACGACGAAAGGCTAAGAAGAACCGCCCCCTTAGAAAACTCCTTTTGTGTCATTAGTGATAGAAAACAACGTGTTGCTCTGGTTACATTTGTTAGCATGTTGCTTATGCTTATGAATAAATATTTCTTATACTTCCTTGTGATTTGTGTTGTGCTACATGATAGGTTAGACCGATTATGCATAGGTAAGGAATTTTTTTTCTCCCAAAGTATTGAGATGTTTAATAAAAATAATCTCAAGAGCATTACCACCACTTTGTTAAGAAGATTGAGATGTTTAATAAAAATAAAGTCAAGAGCATTATCACTAATTTGTTCAATTTTTTTTCATTATATCTGTTTGTTTCTTTTTCTTGGTTTTCAAGCTCTTATGGTTATCAGTTATTGAAGAGTTTTCCGGATTATCTACAGTGTTAAAGAACATTTTTCGACGTTTCGAATCCCATTGGGGATCCATCTTCAAGGCAGGTTTTTGAATGAAAGATTGAAAGAAGAAATTTAGGAAAATAATTAATAGTGAAAAAAAATAAAAAGCCCCGACAAGAATTAATAATAACAATTAATATTGATAATTAATAAATTATTCCGAATTATTATTATTTTATTATTTTATAAACTTTTTAATATTTTTAATTGTATTTTAATTTCATAAAATTTTAAGTAATAATTTTTATTTTTAATATTATAAACTAATTTCAATTTAATAAATATTATATTTAATATTATTAATTAAATTAATAATAATTTTTAAATTAATAATACCCAATTATGAGTAAATTAGAACTAATAATAATTAATTTAGAATCTAACTAACTCAAAATCCTAATTTTTTTATTTTTGTTTTAAGTGGGTTAGGATAATTAATAATTAATATAATTAATAATCAATATTTTAATATATTATTGTTATAATTAATAAAATAAAATAATACCCCAACTAATTAATAAATAAAATGAAATTCATACAAATAAATTAATATAATGCACTGCGGAAACCCCTCATACTTAAAATACTAAGAGTAAAGGGATCTCTTCTTGAATGGTTCATGAGGCACAATAGTTGCTAAGGTTTGCAAATGGGGTAGCAAGCTAAGTGGGCTTGATTGTGGGGAAAACTCCACAGTTAAGCGCGTTTGAGCCAGAGGAGTTTTGTGATGGGTGACCTCCGAGGAAGTCCTGGTTACCGGGTGCAAGCCTCGGAAGTGATGATTGACGCTATGTGATTCATTTCACTATTTTCAATCCCACTTCTTCACCCCTTTGAGCATCACCCGATGCAATGAGTGCTAAGTGGACTATTCAAAAACCATGAGATATTAGTCAGTTACGACTACCTCTCATGGAAATGGTCATAGATGAATGACTAAATTAACGCAGTTGAATCCCAAAAATGATATCTAATTAATTACTAATTAATATTAACATTTATTTATTCAAAGAAAGAAATAAATATTAATAAATTTAAATATTTATTTAGTTATTTTCATTTCATTTTATTTTATAATTAATAAGTTTAATAATTTAATTAATTTATTTCTATCTAATTTTATCTTTATTTTGATAGGATTTATATTTGGATTATTTTAATTTAATATTTAAAACAATAGGTACTAATACTAATTATTTATTAATTAATTTTTATTAATTGTAAATAAAAATGAATTAATAAGGATAATTATTAAAAGTAAATAATTTAATTATGTAAAGCTACAGTGAAACTAAAAATGCCTAAACCCTAGAATTCAATAAAAGAGAAACAAACGTGAGAAACAAGACTGAGATACTATATCTGGGAGGATGACGAACTCGAGGAACGAATTTTTCAAATAAGAGGTCACCAACTGTCATTGATTTTACATCCTCCATCCCTATTGAGGTTATAAGGATGTTTTATAATCTCAAGGGCCTCTCTAATTTTCCTTCTTCGATAGTGCTCCTCTCTGGCAATGATCCTGGCATATTCTAGACGCAAATGGTGCTTAGTTCTAGAGGAGTGTTCTACAAGGGTTGAGGTGCGAAATCTCTCATTCTTAATATCGTCTCCATGTTCTATTATTGTTTCTCTTATATTCCATTTAAAATAACAATAAATCAAAATGGTCAAAAATAAAAAAAAATATCATTTGGTCCTTAAAGTAGGAGTCTCCATATTTCTGGCTAAATCACTCTTGATATTGTTGCATAATAACAATATTTCATTTAGGAGGATTGCTTCCCTAGAAAAGGTATTGACCACATCATTAAAATTCTAGTATATGGATCAAAATAGATATTTCTATGATCTATAAATACAAAAATAAAATATTTTTGAAGCTTCAAAATACGATGCTATCTAGAAGATAAGAAGATTGGGAATTTCCAACTATCTACAAATTCCAAATACCTTGGTTTTTTGAAAAATGTAATAGAGCTCAAAGGGCTATCAATTCATCTTTGTTTTTTCCAGGGTCAAAACCTACCTTCAAATAAAAAGATTGGTGAGATAAGAGATGTATTACAATTCCAACTGTATAGAACCTAGGAGACCCAAGCTCCACCAAAATAAATCCAAGCTATATAATAATTGAATTTAATGTGGGAGCTCACCATGACCGACCAACTTACAAGCAGATTTTGGTCTCATTTCTTTGTAAGCAACTTGAATCTTATGTGCAACCGAACCATTGTTCCCATCAATGTCATAAAAATGGTCCATCTTGGATGATACCCCAAAGGAAATATCTCATGGGTTCTTTGAAGGAATTGATCAATGGATCCCTCGCCCACTACCATAAACATTACTAAAGTGAATGAGTCCAAGATATTTGGTAATTCAACTATTGCTAGCAATTTTTATATCGGCTGCAAATTTTGAATGGGCATGAGCAAAGTCAAAAAAATGAATTTTTTCATGTTTAATCGAATTATGGAATATTTGGAATCTAGAATAAATATAACTAAGGTTCATTCTATATTTATACCACAAAAGGACAAGATATAGAAAAGTGATTGACTAACTCTTAATTATCCCTACACAAAATTCATCTATTGAGCCCATGCTAACCATATTTTTCCCCATTAATCTAGATTCATAATCGTGTTCACTAATGCAAACCAAGTAAATATGTGAATCTTCAATGGACACTACCATTTCCAAATTAAAGTCCACTATCACTATGTTTTCACTGCCACCTAGTGTATAAGAAAGGGATTTATAGCCTAGCTTGGTAGTAAAGGTGCCTAATCCATTATTCTATGTCCATACCAATGTATCCTCCTTATCACTAAGAAATACTTTGTTGTGCAAAATAAGTCTAGTGTAGTCCCTTCATTCAAAGACGATGTCTTCATTCAGGCCAAGATCCTATAACAATAGTTGAAATTTCACACCTTGGGTTCCATGCACCACCATATTTACCCCCACATTTGCAAGAATTAAAAGCCCTTAGTCTTTTAGAGTAGACCACAAGTAATGGGAAAGCACATAGTTACTAGCTACTTTGACCCATGGGTCTTCACCAAGCTTAATTCAATCTCCTTTTCCTAATTTCCATGCCACCCATGTTAGTTTTTGTAGCATCAAAGATGTTTTAGTCTCGAGTTGTGGAGAGGATAAAACACAGGAGTTATCCATAACCCATAATTTTTTTATGGAAATTCCACGTAGAAGTGTCTCAATTAGATTATTATCCTATTTTTAATTATTTCCTAAGTATAAAATTAGGAAAAGTGGTTAATTAGTAAAAATTAATTGAGATAAGATGTGAATCATCTAGAAACTCACACAGATTGACTCTAATATGAACTTGGCCCTTGATTAAGTACTAATCTTGGTCGTTGGAGTCCCAACAGAAGATTATAAGAAATAGTTGATGGGTAGATGGAGAACACACGCTTGTGATTGATTTCCTTGGAAAGTTCAAATTTTCTAGAGAGATAGAACTTGTCGGAAGAGTTTGAGCTTCATAAGGAAGCAAAGATAGAGAGGGGCAGGAACAATAAAGCTAGAGGAATGTTTTTCCAAATCCAGTGAGTACATTGCAGAGAAGTCGAAATTTCTTCAAGAGGCTGTGTAGAAGCAGTGCAAAAGCTTCAGAAGGAAGTTTGATTTTGCTAGGGTGAAGTTGTTTTTTAGTTCCAAAGGCTGGAAAGTATTTTAGAGTTTTAGAGGGTCAGTGTCCCAGTCAGTAGCATGAAAGATGAATTAATATATAGTTTTTATGGGTTGATCATGTAGTAGACTGCACTAGGGTGACACAGAAGTTGTGTAGGGTTAGGTGGACGACTTGTTTTTCAGTGGAAATCAATATCCAAGATTAGTTGGAGTGAGCGTAATTTCCCTAAAATTATTTTTTTCCAGTATTTTCCTTACAGGATTGCCAATTTTTGACATCGATATTTACTCAAATTACTCAGTATTGCATAATAATTAAAACCTTCAGTTGATGCGACGATTTTCCCAAGTTGGGTTTTCTAGGGACATTTGTCCAAAAATAATGGTGTCAATTTTTATTTGTGTGTGCCAGAATATTTCTCAGTTTCCAACGCTATTATTTTCCATAGTTATATTTGTGAAATTTACAGTGTGATTTATTCGATATTTGTCGTAGAAAATAAGTTGTTAAATTAATTAACAATTATAAGAATTAATTCTAGTTGCTACAATACGATTTCAGACTTGAAATTTTGACAACCCACCCAAATAGAACTAGGAATGTTCTAACCAACTTCTTCCATATATTTAATGCTCCTTTGCTAGACTTAGGCTAAGTTTTAATCCACTATTCAGTAGTATATGAGATGAAGTATTTTTTCTTCATATTATTTCCTGCAAGCCTTTATTGAACAACATATGACAAATACTTTTATTTTTTAGAACCCGACCAAATCAATATATGTTCTTTAATTCGCATCTTCCATTTTTTTTTGGTTTAACTAGAGTATTCCATTTTACTAGTGGTATGCTATCCTTCTAGTTTTTACCTCCATAAAAAACTGAAACATATTTGTTTCATTTTGTTTAGTATATTCTTTGGCACATGTTTCATTGAGAGATAATATATAGGGATGATCTCAACCATACATTTAAGTAGAACATGTCTTCCTCCAATGGTTAACCATATATAACACCAACAACTAATCTATGCCTCAACTTATTTGTACAACTACAATCAAAGAAACAAATTTGTAGTTAGCAAGATACAAAAAATAGGCTAAATATTTTAGTCTAGTGTCCAGATACTTGGCCTTGAAAGAAAACATAAGTCGACTCTAGGCTTCCACCTCCATCAAAAAATCAATGTGAAGAATGATAGATTTATGAGAGCTAATATCTGTTGTGGTGACTAGGAAAAAGGTATTTAAGAGATGATGAAAGGTTTTCCATTCCCTTCCCAAACCTGACCCAAAAGGGAGAACATCATCTATGAATAGTAAATGCATTAATTATACTTGAGTGTCAACCAAAACACCCTCAATTGAAACTTCACATTTAGATGAGGAAATTGGGAAATTATTCTACCCAAATTCTCTACAACCAACAAAAAGAAAAAGGGAGACAATGTGCATCCTTGTTTTAGGATTTAGGTAGCTTTGAAGAAATCTAATGAGGGAATATCGATAAGCACTTGAAACATGGATGAAAATATGCACCTCATATTCCAATTTACTACCTCCACACTTGTGTTCACTTGAAGTAGCTCCAATTTTATAAAATTCCAATTTACCTTATCATAGAATTTTTTTAAATCAATTTAAGCTTCATGAAAACTACCATAATATTTATTAGCATAGTGTGGAGCTCCTCCTAGACAACATTACTATAATGTAAGATATTCCTATTGAAAATTAACCCAAAGTTATCTTTCCATATAAAAGCAAAGCATCACCCCTTTTATTTTTTTAATGATGAGTTTGGAAACCACTTTATCTAGGAGATTACACAATGATATAAGTTGAAGTTCACCACAATAAAAAGTGTTTTATTTATTCAATATTAAAGTAATAAAAATTGAATTAAGAGCATTGGAGATCCTACTCGAGATGTTAGACTCCTCCACCAGCCTAAGGATCTTGTCTACAAGTGAATTGAAGAAATAAATATATAACTCCATGGTCTACCTATCTATGCTTGGACTTTATTCCTTCTTAAAACCAATAAGTACCTCCTACACTTTGTCCTTTGTTATAGGTGCACCAAATTTGTGATTTGGTTCGTCGTCAAAATATTTGGGATACAATTGTAGAATTAATAGAAATTTTCTACTACTGATGAAATTGAACCAAAATAAAGAGATTATAAATTTCCTCTACTATTTTGTGGAATGTAAATCACAATTTAGAAACACATGCAATTACATGCAGCCATCAAAACCACATGAACACAATGACTTTATAAGGGAACCCAACTGGGAAAAACCCCTCCCATGCTTTTGATTAATCATATGAGAATGAGAAACTATTACAATGTCTTTCTTCGATCTGGAAGCACACCCTGCACTGTGAACCCGTTCTCTTGTTGACTATCCTGCTTTGGCCAACACTTAGCCAATTCAAGGCCCCAACTTGCTCCTATTTCCTTTCGCAATCCTGGAGAAAATTAGATCCTAAAAAGTAGGAATTTTATTCTATTTTCTTGCACAATTCCTAAGGAATAAATCACCTTCCTAACTGCCAAGCCTGTACACTTAACTAGTATAAAATTGATAATTACAATGTGCCTTTTCCTCCACTACAGCTAGGCAATTCAAATTCCATGTATGTATGGGTTATTGTTGGTTAATTGACCAATTTAACTGAGAGATCAATGAGTTAACAATAGTTCTACTACTCAATTAACCTTCAAATGACTCAACTAGGTACTCGAGCTCAGTTAACTGAGTCAAACTAAAAATAATTGAACTAGATTCCTAGATTTTAATAATCAATACATGCACAACTCTACTTCTAGCCTCTAAATCGAATTTACTGAGTAAACTAGTACAAAAAATCCATGTCACACAAGTGAACTACAACCCAAGTCATCCTGCTCATATGAAAAATCGAATTACTAAATTTGACTAAGGCACAAATCAAATTAAGCCTTTCTTGCTACAATTTATAACACTCCCTCTTAGCAAGAAAGGTTTTTTTCACCACCCCTATCATGCACCTGTGTAATTCAAATTTTCCTCTTGACAATGCCTTTTTCAAGATGTTTGCATATTGCTCCTCAGTTGGAATGTATTGTAGCATCATAATTCTCCTTTACACACAATGCCACAAGTGATGGTACCTGGTATCAATGTGCTTGGACTTGTCATGAAATACTGGATTCTCGGAGAGATTGATACAACTTTGATTCTCAAAATAAATCTTTTTTAGATCTATCTCTTGAAAAAAATACCCACAAGTATTTTCCTCATTAATAACATGTTGCTTGACTTGCAACCATGTATTCAACTTCTGTTGAGCTGAGTGCCACAGACCTTTGTTTCCTGCTATACTAGGAAATAGTTGCAGACCCAACAGTAAAGATAGCACCTAAAGTATTTTTCATGTTTGATGGAATCCCTACCCAATCTGCATCAATGAATCTTTGGAGTTTCACTCCCTTTATCCTCTTGTACCATAACCCATAGTCAGTTATGCCTCTAAGGTAACTCAACACATGCTTTTCTAGCTTCCAATACAACTTGGTAGGCTTCACCATGGCTTAACCAACTAATTAACAACATATCATATGTCGGGCTTTGTGTTCACCAGATACATCAAAAATCCCACAAGTTGTCTGTAGATGGTAGAAACTACTGCTCATCCTGAAGAGGCACTCTCCTTCCTCTAGTTTCTATCTAGAGGTGTGTCCATAGGCTTGTAACTGTCCATGTGAAATATATGAAGTATTTCAAAGGAATAATTCCCCTAAATCACAAAAAAATCACTATCACCCTGCCATACTTTGAACCCAAGGAAGTAATGCATCAAGCCCATGTATTGCATCTCAAATTGTCTTGCAAGGTACTCCTTGCAAGAGCGGATTAACCACTCATCCCATGTAAGTATCAAGTCATCAACATACAAAAACAATATAGGAACCTTTCCATCTACCAAAATCTGATAGAGGTTGGCATTTGCTTCACTTTTGGTGAAGCCCAATCTACTGAGATATGTGTCAATCCGAGTGTACCATGCTCGAGGTGTCTGTTTGATAACATACAAGACTCTACTGAGTCTACACACATGCGTCTCCTTTTCATATGTCTCAAGTCTATCTGGATACTCTATGTAAATTTATTCCTTAACAAAATCATTGGGGAAGGAGGTATTCACATCCATCTAGTGGATATTCCACCCCATCTCTGCAATTAATGCTAGAATGGATCTGATTGAGGAATATCTTGCCATTGTTGCAAAATTTTCCTCATAGACCACTCCCACTACCTAAGAGAAGCCTTTGGACACAAATATGGCCTTGTACTTCTTGATGCTCCCATCAACTGTATGCTTTAATTTGTAGATCCACATGGAACCAAACACTAACTTGTTCTTTGGTCTCGACACCACCTCCCATACATTGTTATTCATGATGAAGTCATACTCCACCACGACACCAACCCACACTAGTTGAGAAACCACTTCCTCAATTGAAGAATGCTATGCCTCAATGATTTTTGTCATGAGAACCATATATTAATATCCAGTGTACATGTCTGGTGATCTACTTTTCCTACGCTGAGGTGTAGGAGCTCCCACATAGCTCTCATGCATCCTATACCAATTTATCAACTTCTCTCCTTCTCTTCCTCCCCTCTCTTAAATATTCTGGTTGAGTGGGTGCCTCTACTCAGCGTCATGTCTGCTTCTTTGCATGTGGTTTCTCCACAATGTCCTGAAGCTCTATTTTAGGCTCCTCCTTTAGATCTAGAAGCCCCTCCTTAGGTGTGATACAAAAATTTCACTGTAGAGAGCATCTCATATCCTTCTCCTAATCAAATATGACATCCCTCATCGCTACTATCACCCTAAGTGAGGGAAAATACACCTTGTAGTTATGTGGTGTGTCTGTGTATCCTATAAAGAATCCCATCTCAGCTATAGGCTCAAGTTTCTTCTTGTTATCCTTGGAGACATGAAAATACACAATAGTTCCAAAAATTCTAATCTGAGATACATTTGGCTTCCTCCCAAAGAAAAATTATTTGGGTGTGATCATGCCAAGTATTCTTCGAGGACTCTGGTTCTACAAATAAATGGCAGTTTTTCATGTTTCTGCCCATAGATGTAATGGCACCTCCTAATCATGCAACATGGCACTTTCTACTCCCACTATGATTTTGTTCTTCCTTTCCACCACCTCATTTT
The DNA here is from genome assembly GCA_034641835.2 of Pinus albicaulis. Lineage (NCBI taxonomy): Eukaryota > Viridiplantae > Streptophyta > Pinopsida > Pinales > Pinaceae > Pinus > Pinus albicaulis. The sequence continues at coordinate 176,924,032 of CM076583.1, forward strand.
GTTGTGGGTTATAGGGTGTTATCAGTTCTCTTCTATTACCCTCTTTGGCACACAAGTCCTTGAAGGTGCTAGAAACAATTTCTCTTCCATTATCACTTCTTATGGCTTTCAATTTTTGAATAGTATCCTTTTCAACCAATGCTTTGAATTCAAAAAATTTTGAGAAAACTTCGTCCTTCTTCCACATGAAGAAGATCAGACATTTTCTAGAAAAGTCATCAACACAAATTACACAATACTTGTGTTTTGTTTTAGAGGCTATAAAAAATGGTCCACATACATCAGAGTGGACTCACTCCAAGATTTCTTCAGCTCTTCTATCTCAGCCCTAGAGGGTGTAGTTGACATATTTCCCTAATGTGCATCCCTTGCAGACATCATGTTTGTTAAGGCTGCATTTTGGGAGATCAATGGTAATCTGTTGCATGGTTTTTAAGGATCCATGGTGTAAGTGTCCCATGTGCATGTACGAGAGTTCTCCAACATCTTGACTCTGCACATTTTTTTTTCTTTCTAATCACTGCAATTCACATTTTTTTCTTTCTAATCACTGCAATTCAAGCTTCCACCTCAAGTTTGTGGAGATTCTTCACTCAAACTCCAATTTGTTTCACCTTCCCGGTAGCTACATGTGTCAGAAAGGCTTTCCCCTTACTGAAAATAACATCATAGCCTTTATACTCCAGTACAACTATAGAGATAAATTTCTTTTTTAGCCTAAGTACATACATGACATATTTTAGATGAATATGGGAGCCTGACTCCCTCTTAAAGGTTATGGTACTAATTCCTTTGGTATTGTACATCACATCATCCCCATGATCTATGTGCAACTCGAGATCCTTCTCCTCTAGGCCACTGAAAAATTATTTGCATCCTGTCATATGGAATGAGGCACCTGAGTCTAGATAAAAAATACTCCCCATTACAATGTTTTCCATGCATGCAATTAGGTTGAAGTCTAATTTTAATTTTGAGGAAAATGCTTCACCTCCTGCTCCTCCCGAAGGCTTCTTGTTAGACTTCTTGTGCAGACACTTTGTTGCATAGTGCTCAAATTCATGGTAGTGAAAACATTTTTTTGTGATTGAGTCCTTCTTGCCATTGTTTTGGATTGTCTATAGTTTTATTTGGGCCTTCTTGCCCTTGCCTTTATTTCCCTTCCAAACCAAGGAAAAACTCTCTTCCTCCTCAGATTTAGATGCTACTCCATCTCTAGTGTTCCACTGAATTTCTTCCTGCACAAAATTAGACCAAAGTCTCTCCCAATTTGGTAATTTTCCCCTTACATTATAGAGTCATGTTAGTTGTGCTAGAATTTTGGAAGGTCTAGGAGTGTTAGGTTCACTAGCTCTAAAGAGGGTTTATTTTCTCCAACTCCTCCAAGCTCATCTCGACACTAAGTGAACTTGCAAAGGTAATATGGAATGGTTTCTCCTTTCTGCATGAAAATGTTTTTAAGGTTGTCCCTCAATTCTAATTTCTTGACATCACTATTGTTTTCAAATAGTTAAGTTAGGGTCTTCCACATAGAAAAGGGAGTCTCCTTGCCATGTAAATTTGAGACTATGTGGTTTGGCAGACCCTCCAGGATGATCCTCCTGGATTTTGCAATATCCTTCTTCCACTTGGATAATTGTTTTTCATGTGATACTGCTAACTTTGGAATGTCAATTTTGGTGTACTCCATCACACCATTATCATAAGGCACTGCTTCCATCCTGTCCTTCCATGCTATGAAATTCAAGGTTCCCTCAAGGGCATACTATAATCTCAATTTTTTGAAAGACATTTTTCCGCACGGTAGAAAAAATACTTCATTGAATCTGCAAATCAAAATTTATGAAGGAGAGCCTCTATAGACTCGTTTCTAGTGTTATTTTTGCTTTGATACCATGTATAAATTAATAGAACTTTGCTACTACTAATGAAATAAAACTGAGATAAAGAGATTACCAATTTTATCTACTATTATGCAGAATGGAAATCACAATTTAGAAACACATGCAATGACATGCAACCATCAAAACCATGGGAACACAATGATTTTACAGGGGAGGAAAAACCCCTCGACTGTTTTTGATTAATTAGATGAGAATGAGAAACTATTACAATGTCTTGCTTCGATCTTGAAGCACAACCTCCACTATAAGCCTGTTTTCCTGCTGACTGTTATGCTTTGGACAACACTTATCCAGTTGAAGGCCCCAACTTGCTCTTATTTCCTTGTACAATCCTGGAGGAAATCAACTACTAAAAAGCAGGATTTTCTCCTATTTTCTTGTGCAATTCCTATGGATTGATTCACCTTCTTAACTGCCAATCCTGTACACTCAACTAGTATACAATTGATAATTACAATGTGCCTTTTCCTCCTCTCTCGCTAGGTAATTCAAATTCCATGCATGTATGGGTTATTTTTGGCTAATTGTCTAGTTTAATTTCAAGATCACTGAGTTAAAAAACAATGCTGCTGCTCAGTTGACCTTCAACTAAATCAACTAGGTGCTTAAGCTTAATTAACTGAGTCAAACTAAAAATCACTGAACTAGATTGCTAAATTTTAGCAATCACTACATGCACAACTCCACTTCTGGTCTCTAACTCGAATTTGATAAGTAAACTAGTAAGAAAAATCCATGTCACACAAGTTAACTACAGTCCGATTCATCCTGCTGAGGTGGAAAATTGAATTACTAAATTTGACTAAGGCGCAAGTCAAATTTAACCTTTTTTGCTACAATTTCTAACAACAATAGGTTATAACCCTAATATATTTTACTTGATTATTCTTCTTCTGTGATTTGAATATAACTTCAAAATGTGCTTTCCCTAGTGTCCAAAGTTCCATGAAATATCTAAGCTCGCTCCCACTCAATGCATAGAGTTCCTTAATGGTGTTCAAAAATATGAGCTTGGGTCCATTTAGTGCATCAGGTTCCCAAATGTTGTTCACACTTTTTTTGTGGGTTGCGAATTTGTGAAAAATAATTGTATGTCTATCTCCCTCCTCCAACTAGACCACATGGGTTTTCAATATTCATGCATTTTCCTCAAAACCTAAATGTTAATATTTTTGTTCCCCAAGGCTGCTAAGCTATGCTGAGTTTTTTTATGAAAATACTCCTACCCAATTATGAAAGGAAAATCTTTTAATTTTCTCCTTAGTCACCACAAGCTCGACTTATATTAAAGCTCTCTGCCTCTTTGTCCCACTCAGTTTTTAGCCATTTGAAAAGTTTCAAATTTGCAATAAATTCAAGGGCGATTGTAGAATCCTTAAAAGTAGGACTAAAGAAACACAAATTTCTTTGTCAATAATCAACGAAACTCCTCTTTTAATTGGGCATGATTGAATTTTGAAGGCCTAAGAGGCTTGTCATCTTCATCCTCAATTTGAAATAGGATAGGAGAATTATTAAAAATGTTATTTGTCCCAATCCATGTTCTATATTGCTCAAAATACTCCAACAAAATTTCAATGAAGGAGCACTTGTGAAGCCATTTAAAAACCTTAAAGTCTCTCCCACATTTGCCATTTTTTACAAGACAAATCCATTGGATCCAATTCCACCTTAACCAACTTAACAACTTCAAACAAATATAGAAAACACTGATCCATGGCATCCAACCTAGATAAATCCATAAACCTTTTTGGGTTCATTGGGTAAATTCATGTCACTAAGGTGATTACCAGATATAGTTAAATTCATCACAATAATAATAAAAAATATACATAAGAGAATGGATGGAAGATTTGTTGTAGAGTGAGTTTAGTTCTATTGCGTGATACAACTAAATTCATGACAATAATAAAATTTATAGATATGTATGAGAGTGAATGAAAGAGCTTTTGGCCCAACATTTGCCATTTTTTACAGGACAAAGGCATTGGATCCAATTCCATGTTAACCAACTTAAAAACTTCAAAAAAATACAGAAAACACTGATCCATGGCATCCAACCTAGATAAATCCATAAATTTTTTTGGGTTCGTTGGTTAAATTCATGTCGCTAAGGTGATTACCAGATATAGTTAAATTCATCACAATAATAAAAACTATACATAAGAGAATGGATGAAATATTTGTTATAGAGTGAGTTTAGTTCTATTGCGAGATATAACTAAATTCATCACAATAATACAATTTATAGATATGTATGAGAGTGAATAAAAGAGCTTCTGGCCCAACTGCAACAAATTTGCTAAAATAGGTAGGCATGCTACAACACGTCTTCCTCCACACGTCGAAAAGCAATAATATGAATATAATATTACTCCCCAATAGCACATAATACCAAAACAACTCTGCTAGACCATTGGCATCAATTGACTCATGACAGGCTTCTTCAGATGAGATCAACACAAGGAAGAAGAGTATCCATCACCTGATATTTAGATAAGAGACCAAATCATTAAGGGATAAGATAAGAGTCATAAATTTGAGAGAGAATTTATGCATTCTTACCACATATATCATTTGTTAAACATTATTCATATTTTCTTTTTCCTTTTATCTATGGATTTTTATTAGATATATATATTTTTGGATGGTGGTTGGTTTTTTTTTAATAAAATTAACATTGCTATATTAATTAAATTGGGTATGGAATAATTGCTTATGTTTGGTCAAGATTTCATCTTCAACAAATTAATAATCCAAGACCAAGAGGTATTTAGAAGGATTGAAAGCCTGCTCTGTATGGACCACATTTAATAATTCCAAATTGCATGGTTTTAGTTGAATAACAATGATAAGTCCCCAGCCCAGTGATGGTTGTCCCTCTATTATTTTGACAATTAAGTTTAATAAATTTTCCTAAATGTTAATAAAAATTAAAATACTTACTTCATAAACAAATCATAAATATTAACTAGCATTTGCACCGAGAGGTGCAAAGAAACGCTGAATGTGGAAGGTAGTAATAAACTTAATTTAAGATAATTATTCTGGCACTATGTAAGAGTTGAACTACACAACCAGAGGGAATATCTTTGTTTATGTTTTTCAAAGCTGAGGTGTTTTTCAGTGAGACAAGTTTGTGCTCATCTACACCCTGAACTTAGATAAGTAGCAAGAAAGAGACAACCAAAGATAGTTGTTTATAACAAATTGATATTGACTATTTCCATATCATGCTGATACCATAAGTTTAATTAGCATTTATAAGCAACACATAACAAAAGAAAGGTTGAGTTGTACCTTGAATTAAAAGTGAGGCCGTTGAATCCATCTTATTTAAAAAAATAAGCTTATCAGAAATGTTAGTTGGTAGTTGTTACAAGCACCCTTGTTGTATCATGGAAGTTATAAAGTGCTATCTTGATGCAAAAAAGGAATTCAAAAATAAAAGCATCACACATTGAAGATGCTCTCAACTTTTGTGGACCTATTCGATGGAAAAATTCACTACAGGTCTCCTTGTCGGTTCCCAACTCCCTCATATTTACTTATGTAGTAGATATCCCACAAAGCTGAGGAGGTTTATGCATTTTAATATAATTTTCCAATAAATATTTGTTTGTCTAATGAATTAATATATATGTGGGGATCCTTCCCGTTTTCAACACTTTCACGTACTTTAATGTCTTTGCTACTCTAAACTGAGGAATTATCCTCTTCTCCAAACCACATGTAGAAAAATGTGGATGGACACTTAATAAGATCAACACTTTCATGTAATTTGATATCTACATTACCCTAAAACGAGGAATTATCCTCTTCTCCAAGTTGCATGTAGAAAAATTTGGACACCTAATAAGATCATACAATGACAATCCCACTAATTTGACCATAAAATCTACATTCTGCTTCAATTTTTCCTCAGAAGCACCCAGAATCCACATAATCCTACTTGATATTGCAGATTTTTTTTTTTGAGAGACCTAAACTTCTCAGACACAAGTTTTAACTCTAAATTTTCAAATATAATATGCCAAGAATTTACAAATTTCTGTGATCCCTTCTCAAGCCCCAAACTCTCAGCCACTTTTAAATGAATCAATGATGGTTTCCTCTATACCCATGACCATAGGGGGTTGTGCTGCCACTAACTTCGATAACGCTTCACCCTTAATACCTAATCTCTGCAATTGTGAAACCCCACATCTAAGCTTAGCCTTGCTTTAATATAACATTTTCGAATCAACAAAAATGAGTCTGCATAGATCATATTCCTTCATGAAAGACCTAATGAAGTTGAGCTTGGACTTTCTGTCTCTTTTGGATTTATGCAAGAAAACCCTAAGATTGCAAACGACCGCCTTCCGAATCTGTGTAGAGGTGACCAAACCCCATTCATTTAACAACTCCAAATATTATTCCAAATTTTGGCTTGATACATGATATTCTCCTATAGTCGGGAAGGTGAAGAAGAAGGTGAAATTATAGCTTCATAACCCCATTTTAAATAGATGTGATTATATCCTTACAAACCCCATTTCCTAACATGGAAGGCACAAATTCCTGTAATCACTTGGATTGTAGCATGCTTAATCACATATGTTCAAAGGGGTGACTTGTGAGGTATTATATTCAGATCCTAAATAATAGGAGGTGATGTTGTCAATGGAGGATCCAATCTGGGAAACCAGAGAGTGTCCCTCTTGCCATACCTACTATACCGGAAGAGTTTCCAAAATATATGTCTTGCACGCAACCACAACCAAACATAAAGTGTCGAAAGAAAGTTCATGATGAGGTGCCGACCAGGCCTGGAATTTCAAGTCCTTTTTACATGTCAAATGAAAATTTAATAACATTTATGTATTTTTTGTGGCGTTCATTTTATGTGAGTATAGACTTCCTCTTATTTTGAAACTCCCTTTCAACTACTCTTGCATCTCAACTTTCATGTATCCCCTTTGAGAGTTTGTTTCCTTTTCATAAATTAAGATGTGTTTCGAAATAACATACAACTATAATTTTAAGATTTTATAAGACTTTTCTACTTTAGGGGTTAATAATTTTTATTATGTACTTAAATTTTAACATGAGAATTTCAGATTTTGAGGCTAATAATTTTGATTATGTACTTTAACATGTGAAAAGAATCAGATAAAGAGTGAAATACCTTTACGGATTAATAATTTAATAATTTTGATTATGTACTTAACTTTTAACATGCCAAAAGAATTAAAAAAAACCACATTGGATGATGAAGATCCTTAACCACCATTGGATGAGATGGTATTTTTCTTTTGCTTTAACATGTGAGTTACGAGCACTTTACCACATTGTAAATATCGTTTCACATAAACATGTTCCGACTTATTTGATTTGCATATTTATGGTCACACATATTTTCAATAAAAGAAGATCGAAAACAAATTATTCGTTTATTGTGAGAATTTTTGCCACATATTTTATAATATTATCCTTAAATGAGATGTAGCATTGTCGAAAGATAAATACCATCTAACTCCATGATATTTATCCTCTCCCATTTCATCCACTGGAATGATTGTCACTGTCCATCGCAATAAACGACTACAGATGAAGTTTCTGATTAAAAAATTACTTCTTGATGTAAAACAGAAGCAGACTTATATATTTTCTTTAAACATGATAAGGCCGTTCATCGTTCAAAGCACCTGCGAGTTTCAATATTTCAATTTGTTTGCCTGAGGGTTAAACACACTTCATAAATATTTTGAAACATAATCAGTAATAATAATGTTCTGCCAGATTAGTGGAGCCCTTTTGAAGGTTTTGAGAAGATGTTTTAATTTCCTTTTTCCAGTTTGTTTTAACAACAAATTGGTACATAGAAATAATAGGGTCTCCTACTACTGGGAGAAAGGATTCCATTTGGTGGAATATGGAAAATTTCCCGTTTCCACCCAACATACATTCTTAGAGTATAGTTTGAATCGACGATGTCTTACTGTGTATGTTCAAAATCAATGGCCATGTTCATCAATTCAGTGCCTATGGAAATTTCGATAGGGTAGGCGAACGAGTGAAGTAGATGCTTGGAAATTTATCCATTAGACTCAGACATGTGCAAGCTGCTAAGATCACTTTTATATTTTTCATATCCATAACCCTATGTATTCAAAATGAAAAGAGAATCTGGTTACATTGAGGTTTTTTGTTTTGAAGGAAGAAAAGAAACTTCAGATAAAGAAGAAAAGAAATTGCGGAGAAAGAAATATTGGTAGACATGTGGTGGTCGATGGATGAATCCCCACGAGCCATTTTTTTTTTTTTTTTTTTGTAAATTATGTGGGACCATGCTATTTTCTATTTATAATTAAAAGGACAGGCTACAACATATTAAATTCAAGTTGTGACCTCAACCTGCCTGCAGGAAACCAGGTCTGTTGGCCACCTGAAAGCATGAAAAGCATACCAAAATTGAAATTGTTTCATCCGTCTATAAGTTTCATTAGCTAGTTGTCCTACTTCTGCTATTTGACCATACATATGACATGAATAAAGTTCATATAAAACTAAAAAGTGCATCACAAAACTGAATTAACATAGCATCTATCCATCTGAGGAGGAGACTGGAGCTGGGTCTTTCACAGTAGACCCTGGCATGTCTACTTGCTGAAGCTGCTGAAGCAACTTCTCCATTCTTCCTACTCGATCATCCAACCGACTAATTCGATCTATTGCTTGGTATTGCGTTATCTTGATGTGGTGCACCTGGTCCTGAATGTCGTGCAGCAGGTCCTGTAAACTGGGTTCCTTCTTTGCCAGGTCTGCCTTAGTATGGTTAGGTGGAAGACTTTGAATAGCTTTCGCAATAAGACATTTAACTATCCAATATGTATGAATTGTCTGATTGAACAAGGTAAGACGGCCACGAGTGTTGCTTGGGTCTGTTATAAAATCTAAAATCTCTGCTTCTGCCTCATTATCTTCAGGATCAGTTTGGATATCTCTCTCCCAACCACGAATTTCTTTACAAACTTTGGATGAGTTGCCCAACACATAATTTGCAGCGAAGGTTTCCAAATGTTCCTGATTAGTTTTGCGCCCACGTTTCTTTGAGTCAAGTTCATCCTGCACTTTTTGCTTTCCTTTAGCAGACTCGGACCTGGAACCTCTCTTCCCCATCACGGAAAAGTTCCCCAGTAGTATTGCAAAGTTGACAGAAGGATTTTCGCTTGGCTTCCTCCGCAGTAGTCTCCAGAGGTTTGCATGCATAAACGAATGAAGTGCGGGAGGAAAACCACCTACCTTAACAGAAACTTGCCTCCAGGACTCTGACAAGACCAGCCTGGCCATACTACAGCATAATGGAAATCGAGATGCTGGCACGCTTTGTTGCTCTGGGTTGGCATACCTCATTATTTTCTTAAATTCTTGAGGAACGGCCACTTGCCAGGTTTCCACGGCTAATATTGACACGGCTAAGGTTGCCACGGCTAAGGCTTATTTTCATTTTCGATGATATTGATTTTTCTAATACGTAGACTCTAGAAGGCCTATAGGCTATGCGTATAGAATTTGACCTATTAAATTTGACATTGGGCGTTATTGTGACATGTTGCGGATTTGTAACACACGTCAAACTTGACGTGGATAAATTTCAACTACCTGTCAAATATGTTTTGAAATTGAAAAGATGTGTTGTAGGATGTCAAATCCCAAGTATGGTGCCGACACCTAAAACTCCAGAAGTATTTGAACCAATTATGTACCCGTATTTTTGTTTCAATACGTTAAAAGATAAAGAAAAATGGGCAGAGCAGGACAGTTCATCTGCCATATGCTCTATAATTCATTCAAACATAGCTTTTGTGAAATTTTAGAGTACGCTCTATGAGATTTGTGGTAGCCAAGAGAAGCGATGTGATGAAAAGTAACCAAATTATTTAAATTAATGAAAATGTTGTATTGAAAAATATTAATAATATTAAAAATATTGTTACTTCTATGTTTAAAGAGAAAATGTGGTGTGAGAAGATTTAGAGGCTAAAATAAAATTAAGATATTATATCGAGGTCATCAACCCTGCTCTAGAAGATCAAAAGTATCTCTGTTTTAACTAGCTCAAATAAAAAAATTAATATAGCCAAGATAAGAACAAACTCTCATGAGCTCCATAGTGAAACAAGTCATTGGGTAGTTCCTAAAACACCATGGGTGGAAAGGATTTGCCATCTCTGTGAGAATATGAGAATCAAGGATGAAAATCACTTCCTCTTAGAGTGCACTGCATACACCCACATTAGATCTCAGTTTCATAATATTTGTTGCAATACCAACCTTCCTAGCCTTTTAGCATGTCAAAATTATAGTGAGCTCGGGACGTCTCAAGGCTCTTGGAGCATAGAAGTACAATTTTAAAACAAACTAAATAATTCGTTTCTTTAGGTCTAATAGACCAAATTTTGGTCTCAGTAGACGTTAATCATCATGATCATCATAAAATATAATGAAATTTTTTATATATAAAATGAAAATAAAACATAATCTATTAATATTTTAATCTAATTGATATCCACCATCATGCTGAGATCACAAATCGACTTAAAAACCAACCTAAAGTATATTTGTTATTTATTGTTCAGGACCATGCCCACTCGGAAAAGGAGGAGTCTTTCGTTCGATGAATCGGGCGCTGATGTGACAGCTCCCGATCCGCCCCTCCGACGACCCCTCTCTTCTCCGGCCTGATGGTAGACCCCGCCTCTCCAGCTTCCGACGGCAGCGAATGGCAAACGACGATGGCTCCGAGCGCCTCCTCCACCACCCGTCCCCTGGCACGGCACCGCTCCTCCCCACGACCCCGACCACCTACCTCCATCAAAGCTCCACAAATTTGAAGGAAGAATTCCGCGGGAGAGAATTTTCATTTTCAGTTTCGCGCGTTTCAGTCGTTCGTCGGTCGCGCCTCAGTTGCCAGGGAGGAGCATCAACCAAACAGACTCTTTTCTTGCTACCAGACAGATTCTTTACTCTGCTTCTTCTTGCACGGCAGTCTTTCTCGAAAGACTCCTCTGTCACAATGCGCTGAAAATGAAAAGCAAGAGCATAATGGCAGCGGTCTCTGGCGCGTCTGTTCGCTGGAAGATATACGCAAAATGTTGCTGCGATGGGAAAGGAGTCCAACGGCCCTGGAGGCCGAGGCCAAGGCTACCCTGGAATTGGAAAATCCCTTTTCAGGGTCCTTAACTGGCGATGAAAATGAGGGTTTTTCTTCGAGAAATGGAGGGGGAGACGACCCCTGCGTGTTTTAGATTCCCCTTCATTATCCTCGTTATTCCAAGGCTGATTACGGATCGATGCCTGAGTGGAAGCTCGATAATCTATTTCATGAATACGGTTTGCCGATCAGAGGAGATGTGGCTTTCAAGTGGAGCTATGCCATGGGGACTTTCCTCTGGCCTGACCAGATTTGAATAAAAGATTCGACGGTATATATATCCTGGGCTTGATTGATTGATTCTGGCCAAAGTTTTAAAATAAATTTGAAAGCTCTGTATGGCTTATATTTTTTGGATGCTTTTCTTAGTGTATGAGTTCATTGCCAGAATCTCCTTTCAGTCCAAATTGTATTAAGACGGGGATGTATATCACTGGGTTGGGTTTGCCGCTTTTGCATCTGAAGCTATTTTTGGTTTAGGTTTTGCATATGGAATTCTTTATTCAATAGGTGTTGATTACAGGTAATTCTTAATTATTGGTGGTGTAGGGCTTTGCCCTCTCAAAATTTTTTTTTACAGAAAAATTCTTTATTCAATAGGTTTTGATTACAGGCGATTCTTCATTTTTGGAGTTGTAGGGTTGTTCCTTCACAATGTTATATATATGATATTAGTAAAGGGAATTTCTTCGATTGGATTTCTTCTTAGTCGATTTTCTTATAGCCTAGTCAAGTTCCCTCCAGCTTGGTCTATTCTATTGCTTGGGTCAATTTGTTGGTCTATTCTATTGCTCTTGTCAATTTGTTGTACATTGGATGATGCAAATGGAGCTCGGTATATTTGAAACTCTCCATTAAATTTATTATGCGGTTCATATCATCAATATATTTGGTAAATTAGTAGAAGCGACAAAGCATGTTCATCTGTGCATTCCTACTTTGTGATTAAAAATGAGGAATCCTAAACTCAAACTCTTGATTATTGATATTTGACTACTTGTATTCAGGTTACAGTAGGCACAAATTCCTCTGGAGTCTTATAAAGTCAACTAACAAACCATCTTTCCAACAAGGATTAGTGAACTTGCACTCAAGTTTTAATCAAGAATATAGGCTTAGTAACCTTTCTAAAGACAGCTTTCAGGCTGAGTAGCCTTTCTAAAGACAAAGATTTCTATATAAAAGGGATATTTCTAAAGACAAAGCTTTCTGTATAAAAGGGAGACAAACATCAAAATTTAAATTTCACAGCCGATGGATATTGGTAAAGTGAGACAAAGATCAAAATTTAAATTTCACAGCTGATGGATATTGGTAAAGTGACTAGATATAAATCTCTATTGGTAAAGTGACTAGATATAAATTCCTAATTTATATAGATCATATTGGTATTAATGAAATCCCTAATTGATATAGATCATATTGGTATTAATAAAATTGTATCCTTAACCGTAACAAAGTTGCGTTTACTTAGATAGAATAGATAGAAAATAAACTTAAAACCTTTACTAAAAACTAGTTTTAATGGATGCTAAGACCCTCTCATTGTAGTCATGGAAAATATGTAAATATGGAAAATTGAGACCAGCACAAAGTTCAACCTGTACACTAAAGAATTTCCAATGAAATGCGTTTCGTCCGCGTGAAAGTTGGAGCCACAATCTCTCATGTGCCCCGTGACTGTTATTTTTAAGAAGCAACATTTGTGGCTGCCTTGTGATTGTGAATTTCAAAAAAAAGAAAATCAAAGATTGCCTTCAGCAGCTGGTATGATATTTTCATACATATTGTAGGGATTTCTCTTTGCTACAGGTGAGTTAATTAATTTTTTTTTCAGAACACTGAAAATTGTGTTTGAAATGTAAATCGACAAAAAAGTAATATTTATGGAGTTATAGTTTTATAGTATAGTTTTATTAACGTATTGGTACAATATATTTATTTTTAGATTTTGTGGAGAGTTTCTCTGTGTCTACTACTAAGGAAGGCAATCTTTTTTTCAATTTATATTTTTTAGAATAAGAAAATTAAAAAAATTGTGTCTGAAATAAATAGACAGTTTGCATAGTTGTTCTAAAAAAGAAAACCAATATTTCTGAAACTATAGTTTTATTAATGCCCACACTAATACAATATATACTAATCCTTAAATTTTGTACTTACCTAAATCAGTATATACTACCTAGTAAATTAATAAATTTATAATTTCAAAAATATTGAGAGATATTGGTATATACTACCCAGTACATTAATAAAACTATAATTCCAAAAATACACTAATACAATATATACCAATCCATTAATTTCGTACTTACCTAAATCCAAATAAATTAGTATATACTACCCAGTACATTAATACATCTATAATTCTAAAATATTGAGAGACATTGATATATACTACCCAATACATTAATAAAGCTATAATTCCAAAAATATTAATAGCCTCTCAAGAATAGAGTGCACAATTTGTACAACCTTAAACCCGCATGAAAAATAAAGCTGAAATAAATAGCGTCTACATAGTCATAGACCGCAAAACTTGTAATTGTAATTTTAATGAATCAAATAAATGAACGCACACATCATTTGGACCACATCCATGGGACTAATCATTCTTTCCATTCTCCACTACAAAGGAAATTTGCAATATAAAGGTAATACCACTAATCTAATCTCATGTATTTTAAAAGTCTCCAAAGGGCTCTACATGTTGTCATGCACATCTCATCTAGTCTAGCTTTATGTCATGCTGCTTTGCTTTGAACCATAATTCTTATGGTAGGATCTTTCATCCTACCATAAGGTTGTAAACTTTTGGAATACATATACTTACTTTTGGCAGGATCTTTCATCCTACCATAAGGTTGTAAACTTGTGGAATACATATACTTACTTTTGGCAGCTCTGCATAAGCTCATCAAATATTAATTAATTATAAATATGAACTTTTAAATCAAAAGTTACCTTAGTGATGAAATTTCATCATGACATCTTTTTGTAGACATCAACATCCTTTGTTTACAGATTCAAACATATCCTAAAGACATGTATTTTCGAGGGTCCTCATCTTTTCGAGACTTTTATTAGAGTCTACATATCTTCCCAGGAGATTTTCTAGTCAAGTCTTCTTGGCTTCCTTGGATGTTGATTGCTTCTTTCCATGGTTGTACTTCTCACAATCTCTTCCTTTTTGTTTCTCCACACAGTTTTATTTCACTCCAAGGAACTTCCACTATGCAGTTCCTTGATCATGTACAAACAACTCATATTCCATATGAGGACATATTATGTCGATTTCATCTAGTGCATATCATTCCTTTTGGAAACCTATGCATCAGAAAAGTTTCTACTTTCTATTTTGATCATACTTCTAATGATAGGAGTATACTACCTGCAACCGTATGACATGCCTTCACAACATCCAATGTCAACACACACACACACACACACACACACACACACACACACACACACATGTATATATACACACACACATTTTCCCGTTGAGTCATCCTGCAACAATTTTCCTTAGAACGAAGAGTTTCATTCCCTTGACCTGCTTCGTCAATATGTCATCATATCCTAATCCCAAAATTATTAGAATTCATGATGAAACCTTTTTCTTACTCTCTAATCATTAAGTCCAAATAGGACTTCATTATAAAAATGTCAACACCAGTTTCCATATTGATTATTGAATGATGACCCCTGATCTTGATGAATTCCTTCTGTGAATGTTGTTTTTAGTGAGGTTCCCAAGAGCCATTATTTTTCATAGCATGGTAGTCACATCAATGTGCTACAAACATCCTTCTATGACGAGTGCTCCCTCTTCAATGCTTCCCTCATGATGCCAATTCTAAAGTGATTTATCTATCTAATATACAATGCTTCATAATATACTATTTTACAACTGACAAATACCTCTTAAAGAGGAAGATGATCTCAATCATAGTAGACATATTTCACTTCTTCTTTCTTAGGTTTCTTTGAATCAAATTCTTCCATTTCTCTGGTGATATGGGCTTCTTCCTTCTTCATTCTTCCTCTTGTACTTAGATTGGGGAAAATATTTCTTATAGTGCCCAATTTCATTACATCCATAGCATTGTATCTTATCCATGTTTATTCTTTTCTTCTGAGGACCAAACTTACCAAATCTTCCCTTTCTTCTGTACATGGAAACATAGGCTTGATTTTCTTCATTTGATCTTGTATCAATTTTAGCTTTCAATCCAGTCTCTTCTATCTTACATAGAGACCATAGATCCTAGAATGGTGTTGCTTCTTTCTTCCCATAGATACTTGAAGTGAAGTTTCCCTATTCCTCGGGTAGAGCATTCAGTACCATTGTAGTCATTTCTCTATCAGACATTACTTCTCCCAATTCTTGTAGTTGATCTTGTATTTCACCAGTCTTCATAAAATATGAAATGATTCCTTCTTCTCTTGAATAATTCAACTTGTTTAGTTCTTGTCTCGGAGATATTACTTCCCCTGTAGTACTCATCGAGAATATCTCCACCAATTTGTCATATACTTCTTTTGAAGATTCTATTTTTGATACATAGGAGATGAGAGAGTCCTTTATGGTTTCTATAAGAATCCTCTGGGCTCTTATGTTTCCCTTAATGTATTTGACATGTGCTTGAGTATCTTCCTTTGAAGTTCTAGTTATTGACCCATTGATATAGTCCATGACTTTATTCTCAATAAGATTTAGATATTTCCTTTTCTTCCATGCAAGAAAGTTTGAAACCCCAACCAATTTGTTGCCTTCCTTGCAAAAATGTATTTTGACAGATTCAAATGAAGTCATAAATATACCTACTTGAATAGATGTTTTCTTCCTTTCCTTGTTGATGATGTAGAAAGTACTGGAAGCTTCCTCTTAGATAGACTTCTTGAAGAGTGGTGTAAAGCGGTAGATCACCTTGGATCCTTGATGATGATGACGATGATGATCAAGGATGGCTTGATGATGACTTCAGAAAAATGATGATTTGATGATGTCTACAATAATGTTGACTTGGATTCAATCATGAGATAGCTTTAGATTCCTTGAAGAAAAATATCACCTTCTTGAGCTTGTTTTCCCTCTTGAGAAGACCTTGATGTATAAGTCCTTTGAGTAAGGTCTTTGATATTCTTGCAATGGCTTGAATTTTTTCCTAACTTCTTGCAGAATACTCCTTCTTGAATGAATGGAGATCTTCTTAGATCTAGAGATCAATTAGATCCTTATTTTAGCCTTGATGTCTTCTTGAGAACCGATCCTTGATGTCTTCTTTGAATCTATAACAACAAACGTGTTTCGTAAAGTACCTCCCTAGAATGATAAGAACACACTGAAATCTGCAAGATCTTGTGAATTTTAATGAATTTAGTCTTCAACTCTACATGAAATGGAAAAATTTTGGAAGTGCATCTGGACTCACTTTAAATGGCCTCTAAATGTTGATGATTTGTTTTGATCTCAATCTTTTGCAGGTCGTTAAATTCTGCTTGCTCGAGACTATTAAGGATGCTGTTCCAGACATGTGGTCTCTAGAAATGAAAACAGCCTGGGATGAAGCCTATACCCAATTGGCTGAAGCTATCAAAAGCGAAATGAAGACTGTGTAACCATGAGTGCCCTGATTTTGTTGCTGAGTATTGACAAAGTCTGGGCAACTAATAACTCGGAGGTATTTAATATATTTTTGATAAAACCCCTGCAGATTGTAAAGGGTTTTACTGATATAGATTGGGTTAATAATCATATTGTACATAATTACAATTCTTTGAACAATCATTTCATGGAATATTGGGCTAATAATGCTATTGTTTTGAACGATTTTCCTTCTTATGAATTTATTTGCAACTCCATCCCATGAAGCTATATGCAATTTAGTAAAAGTTGATATCTTAGTGCACTTAAAACCTGGTTATCAACCATTTTAGTAAGTAATTTAATATCTATTTTAACCGCAAGTAATATACTTGAGAATTAATAATTTATCATTTAACTAAATCAACTCATATATTTCATGGCCAATATTCAAATCTACTATTATTATTGATAATTAATAATCAATAATAATAAATATTCATGTTTAATTTTTATTTTTATTTATTTATTTTATTTATTTTTATTTTTTTAATATAAAGCTAAATTTTAATACTTTTAATTACATTATATATATTTTGTTTCTAAATATTAAAATTATATCTCTGCCATTAAAATATTCATACTTGAAAAGCTTATAAAAAATATAATTTTTTAATTTTAAAAAATAAGGAACTTACAATTATTTTTTCCAACAAAAGAGGGAGAAAGCATTAACCATGAAAATGTCCCATACATGCTTTTATTACAATGCTTTGAGAAACTAGAATGTCTTCTACTTGCTGAGAAGAAATGACCAATAACCAACAAAAATGAATTACATGTTGAGAAGAAATGACCAATAATCAACAAAAACGAATTAGGGACCGAAGGCTATATTGAAAGAGCTGTGATTACATAAATTTTAGTATCAAACGCTAAAGTTTATGATAAAGGAATGTCTGAGAAGAAATGTCCAGTAAGCAATAAAAGTAAATTAGGGACGTGATATTATGTTGGAAGAGCCGAGACATGTTTCTAAAAGCATTGTAAAAGTTTACCATGCAAATTGATTTATCTTTTATTTGGAAGATAAATAAACGCAATTGGATTCGTTAGATATAAATGGTATAAATGGTCTCCTAGGCTTTTATATTTCTACTATTGCTGAATTTCTTATTGCTATGTTGCACAAGTTCTTTTGTACCCGCATACTTTGGGTATGGAGTTTTTCTCCACAATCAAGCCTACTTAACTTGCTACCCCATTTGTAAAACCTTAGCAAGTATTGTGCCTCATGAATCATTCAAGTAGAGCTCCCTTTATTATTTGTATTTAAGTATGAGGGGTTTCTGCAGTGCATTATATTAGATATCATTTTTTGGGATTCAACTACGTTAAGTAAGTCATTCATCTATGATCATGATTTTTGAATAGTCCACTTAGGGGCTGAAGAAGTGGGATTGAAACTTTGAATAGTCCACTTAGGGGGTGAAGAAGTAGGATTGAAACTAGTGAAATGAATCCCATACATGAGCCCAAAATCTTGTGAGAGACCAATAACCAACAAAAATGAATTACATAAAGGAGAAGAAATGACCAATAATCAACAAAAACGAAGGGACCTAAGGCTATATTGAAAGAGCCGTGATTACATAAAGTTTAGTATCAAACGCTAAAGTTTATGATAAAGGAATGTCTGAGAAGAAATGTCCAATAAGCAATAAAAGTAAATTAGGGACCTGATATTATGTTGGAAGAGCCGAAACATGTTTCTAAAAGCATTGTAAAAGTTTACCATGCAAATCGATTTATCTTTTATTTGGAAGATAAATAAACGCAATTGGATTCGTTAGCTATAAATGGTATAAATGGTCTCCTAGGCTTTTATATTTCTATTATTGCTGAATTTCTTATTGCTATGTTGCACAAGTTCTTTTGTACCCGCATACTTTGGGTATGGAGTTTTTCTCCACAATCAAGCCTACTTAACTTGCTACCCCATTTGTAAAACCTTAGCAAGTATTGTGCCTCGTGAATCGTTCAAGTAGAGCTCCCTTTATTCTTTGTATTTAAGTATGAGGGGTTTCTGCAGTGCATTATATTAGATATCATTTTTTGGGATTCAACAACGTTAAGTAAGTCATTCATCTATGATCATGATTTTTGAATAGTCCACTAAGGGGGTGAAGAAGTGGGATTGAAACTTTGAATAGTCCACTTAGGGGGTGAAGAAGTAGGATTGAAACTAGTGAAGTGAATCCCATACCTGAGCCCAAAATCTTGCAGGGAGAGACAGGATGAGTTTTTTGCATTGGGATTTTCTTTCTATCATGGATTCAATGTATTACATATTTCACCAACAAGGCTTTCTCAAATTCTTCCACCATCTTTTGAACTTCTTCCACCATGCTTTAGTTATAAACATAATCCATATGATTAACATTGTTATTTCAAAAACCTTCATTCCCAGAACTCAACATCAACTTTGATCTACATGACATTGAACCAAAAAAGTACAATGATAATGACAATGAATAAGGAATTGAACACAATAGATTTCATTCTCAGGATAGTTTTATTCACTGATTTTGGGTTTATGGATCAAATGGACCGGGCGGGGGTTGAACTGAAGACCCCCGCCGAACAAACCTGCGCCACTACCAACTCACCTACACATTGTTACTTAACCGTATACAATGCCACATGTATTTAAATTTTGTTGTTTTCATCATTGGGTGGAGTGGGGGCCAGTCCCGTGGGCCATCCCCTAATACAAATTTGCATATAACCATAACCCAGGACCTAGGGTGGAGCGCAGGAGGATTAATGCCTAATTCGGATTATGGGCGTTATTAAAAAAATTGACCATCCCACAATTTGCGCCACTGGTCGCCGAATTGTAGGACAATTTTCTAAATTCCGGGCGAATTTGTAGGAGTGTCTCAGATTTTGTGCAATTTGTGGAGCAGATAGTGGGAAAACTAGGAGAGGTCATAACTCCTCTAATTTTCGACCAAATTGGATACAAAAAGAGGCTAAGGTACCATTTTATTATTTTGGACTCAATGGAATATGTCTCCGGATCCATAGAACACTCTAGATAGGATTTTCTTGCAGGTTGAAGCCTAAGGGTGCCATGATCTGTTAAACACACACATGGTGTATGAGGAAAGATAAACACACACATAGAAAGATAGACGTTCGTTGCATCTCTATTACACATAGATGTACATTTATAATACAATAATGTGACTCTTGGATTCATCTTCCAAGGTCACTTAGACTCCTTTGTGACTCTTCGCCTTCCACACCTACCCATAGAGCATTAGGTGTTCAACATGATCAACCATGGTGGTTTTTTTTTTTTTTTTTTTTTGAATAAGCTTAATCTATTTATATACAAAATACCATTACATGGAGGCCGAGGCCTCATAAATTTTGGCCCGAGAGATGGGCATTCTAGTATAGCCATGAAATTTTGCCAAAATAACAACACATAGTGCTGAGAGATAATTACAACAATGAAGCACATACAGACATCTCAGCAAAAAAAAGCCGCCCTCATAGGGGAAACCGGCCGAAGAACCCCAACATCAAAACAACCTACAACATTCAGCTCTGGAATTGTAAACATGTTCGTGCTTATACAGGATAATCTTCTGCCCACGAAGGGGAAACCGACAATCAAAAGAGCAGTGGAAGTAAAAACATCTAAACTGAGTCAGCATACGATTACCAGAGCTGAGCCTGGCACAACGAGCAGCCAAAAACAAGCCAGAAAGCAGAAAGGCCATTAATTACCTTGAGAGGAAGGAGGAGACTCGACCACATGGCAAGCGTAGGCGTCGGGTTCATCCTCAGCCCGCATATCAACATTAATACCCGGAGCATCCTGCTTGGTAGCTTCCGCCCCCTACTTGACCACAGGAGCAGTAAAACAACCTCTCTTGAAGTCGCCCGCTCTAGAATCCATGAAGGGGTCCTACAAGGAGCTTCCCTCAACCATCTTCCGCTTCTGACCTTCTTTAGGAGGAGAACAGGGCTTATCAGTCGTCAATTGTGCCGGAGGAGAGTCGGTGAGCTCGGCAGTCGAATCAGGCAGCTCTTCTTTGAAATCAATGGTGATGGTGGCCGTGACAGTGGGCATGTTAAGCAAGCAGGGGAAGCGGAACTGAGCTCTGTGCTGCTGACCCGGGAGGAGACTGGAGAGGCCTCTTGCACGCCCCGCTAGAGAGCTCCACCCGCTGCGAGTCACAGGATAACGACCTCGCATGGAATCAAACGGCGGAGAAGAGGAGCTAGGCGAGGAGGGAGGAGGGCGACGAGAAGGGCCACCATGGCTCGAGCCTCGTCTTCTTCTCATCCTATGGCGCAAACGAGGCATGGAATGAAAGTGAGTGGAGCTGAGCTTGAAAGAACAGGAAGTCGAGGGTAGGGTCAGGGTAGGCGGGCCAAAAATGAGGATCGAAGGCGGATAAGAATCGTTCTCCACAGGGATAGAAACAGAGCGAATGCCGAAACTCTGAGTGCAAAAGGAGCTTTGCGAGAAGTGCATACCAGGAGCAAGGTTTATACAACAGGAAAGCGAGCACCTGCGCCCAGTATTGGTCCGAGAGCTTGGCTCAGAGACCGCCGAGGAGCAGCAGGAACGAATGGGCAACATAGTCGGTCTGAAGCGTCCCGGAGAAGCCATATCTCTATGGAGCGAGCGCGATTCTGGGCGAATGTGCAACGTAAATGCCCCGGATGACATTGTGTTAATGCTATTAATTGCAAGGAGGACGCAGAGTATGGTGGCAGTGGTAGAACCCCACGCGCCAACCCACCACCCTTGCCACCTATCAGACATGCTGGCCACCCGCATCCGGGGAGATCAACCATGGTGTTGAAACAACTTATGGAAAATTTTGATGATGAAGATGGCCTTGCAGGGGTTGTCTTTTCTCCATATTCTTTCTGAAACAATAATTGCATCATAGCTGTAACTTATCATTCTTCTTTCCTCTTTATGTCTTTGAAGGAGAGATTTATTCATGTACTACACGATGTTTTGTAGTGCAATTGTAGCTCTTTGAAGTTGTAGTTTAGGATCTTGATGTAGTTGCCTATTTTTGTTGATTGTTTACATGCTTAACTTAAGGTTAGCATGCTCATGGGATGATGTTCTTGCAACAATAGGTTTCTTTGTAGGAGAAGCTAATCATTCATTTGTTCAGCATTTGTTGTACTCTTCTTTACAAATCATTGAGCATAATGAGAAGGGATCATGCCATTAGAGTTTATCCAAGGAGATGTAGCCCAAGATGGGTGAACTCCTTAAACAGTGACTGGTGTAAGAATATTGATTACATACTTCCATTTTATGTTTGATTTCATATAAAAGAATTCACGAACATAGATTACAAAAATACATAAAACCACCTATTTCTACTTGCCATTTGGAGGACAAACCTTAGTCACAAATCCTTTTATTCTGAATAAGATCTTAGCATAGCATAACTAATATTCCCATTCAAATCAATATTTCATTGTAAATTTATTAAAAGTATGCAACAACCAATACTTATATTTAAAATTTAAGTAAATTTATAATGAATAAACCTAAAATACAATTTAAAAAATGTTTTCCTTTTTTTCATCCAAACTTATTTATCATAGTTAGGATCATTATTTTAATTTTTATTGATTTTTTGAAATTAATAATATATATTGAAATACATCTAAATCTTTAATATAAAAATTATCAATATTTTTCCCATGGAAAAAATCACATATTTTTTATTTCATTACTAGGATCATTATTTTAAATTTTATTGATTTTTTGAAATTAATAATATATATTTAACTACTTCAAAATCTTTAATATAAAAATTATCAATATTTTTCCCATGGAAAAATAACATGTTATTTCATTGAAATCAAAGTATACAAATTACTATTCAATTACAACCTCTTGGATATGTCTATCAAGAAAGCTAAGGCATTCTACGAACACAAAATAGTTAAACAGACAAACAATTAAGGTCCCAACGAATACAACAACTTCAATTCATAAAATGTTGTTGGCATCCACCCTAAGGACATCAACAAAAAATTATGAAATCACTAAATGTCCTATAGGTTGGAGTAATGCTTCCTTCAATCTTCTGTCCACATCAACATTTTGTTCCCTCTGGATATGTGATACCTCTAGTTCCTTAAGAAATTCCTGTAGTTTGAAAATTCTTTGTTGCCAAGGATATAGGGCCAGGTTGTGTAATATATCGATCCCAAAGAACCAATCAATAACTACTCAAGAATCACCAAAAAATTGTAAGCACTTCTCCTCCTTGGACATTGAAAAGTCAAGGACGAGCCAAAACCCAATTAATTCTGCTTTATTATATGTTTGGGCCCCAGCCCTAGGCTAAGAAGGAAATAATGATGATTCTTCAGGTGAAGTGTTTCTCCCACTCTGCATACATCCATGACACGACTTTTGGCTCGATAAAATAAAGCTAAAGCCTTCAAAGTATCTATCCTGGGCCAATTGGAATCAAATCTTCTTTTTTAAACCTTGTGTGTTGAGTTCCTTCATTGTTATTTTTGTTTTATGTACCACATGTCAAATATTTGAGATATCATTATCAAAGATGATTCTATTCCGGTGTAACAATATATGTCAAAGGACCAATCTTGGAAGATTGGAAAAATGCTCCAAGGTTGGGGTTTTTGTCCACTCTCAGAGGCATTTCCTAACGATGTAAACGATCATATTTCCACGCAGGCCTTGTCAAACAAGATCGATTTCCACATTGCCTAAAAAAAAACATAATTGACGAACAAGTGTGTCATTGACTTTTGATTATCATAATAAAGTGGACATCTTCTAAGGCCTTCCAAGTCTTATGTATAAAAATCATCTTACATTTGAACTTACATACTATAAAAAAAACTCCAAAAAAATTCTTCTAAATTATTTTCTAGGTATTATTAATCTTTTATAACATTAAAATGAGAAAATTCTTTATTCTTTTATGTTTTTGAATTACCAAAATGCTTAATCTTATAATAAGTTACATGTTATAAAAGATACTCCAACAAAATGTATGGTCATTAGTCTTTTATAACTTGAATGAGAAGATTCTTCATTCTTTGAATTACTAAAAAGAAGGTGGATTCTTCTAAAAAAACTATAATGAATTATATATTCTTCTTAATATTATAAATTTATAAATTTTAATTAGAAGATTATTATATTTTTAAATATTAATAATTTACATTTATATCTATTTATAATTAATAAATTTACATATTTATAATTTTTAAAATTTTTAAATTTTTTTGAAAAATTAAGTATTAAAATAATTTCTTATTTTTTTATTTATAAATATTAACTATCCATCACTTAACATGACATGTGTCAACTCATCCTATTGAATTTCATTAAAAAAAATTGTGATAAATACATATTATTCATCTCTTTAAGATAAACCACATTTCAAACGTGGGAAAAAAAAATATTAATATGTTGAATTAGGAAGAAAAAAAATAACATCTTAACTTATTGAAACCATCAAACTTATAAAACAATTCAATTTAATAATATTCTAATAAAAACAAAATAGTAATTTATTAACTTCATTACTTTTTAATTAAAATTTCAATTTACCTAATTTTATATTTCATAAAAGATAATTTGAATTTTATATTTTATATAATTTTATATTTTAAATTTTATTATATTTAATAAAAATTTAAATTTTAAAATTTATAACACTCGCCTAATTATCAATTTCTTTAACTAAAAAAATATATTCAAATTTTATCAATTTCTTTAACTTAAAAAATATATTCAAATTTATTATAATATTACTTGATCTTAAAATTAATTAAAATGAAAAGAGTTATTCATTTAAATTATTCATATTTTTTTCATTTTACATTTAATACAAAGCAGGAGTTATTCATTTAAATTATTCAAATTGCAGAACATTGCAATTGCTGCGGTGATCCGTGTGACAGGAGAGAGGATCGCAAGACCAGCGGTCGTTTCGAAGCCAAAATTGGACGGTGGAGATGTGTGGGCGCGACATTTAAATTTGAATTAATTAATTATTTAAAAAAACTGCAGGAATAAAAAGGAACTCGGTTCTACGGCAAAAGGCATGGAGCTAGGTGGCCAGGGATCACAGGAGTGGCGGGTGGGAGGAGGAGCGGCACCAGGGGGAGCGGTGGTGGAGGAGGGGTTCGTCGCCGTTTGCCGTTCGCCGTTCGCTGCGGTCAGACGCTGGAGAGGCGGGGTCCACCATTGGGCAGGAGAAGAGAAAGTTTGCCGGAGGGCGGATGCCAAAATTGGACGGTGGAGATGTGTGGGCGCGACATTTAAATTTGAATTAATTAATTATTTAAAAAAACTGCAGGAATAAAAAGGAACTCGGTTCTACGACAAAAGGCATGGAGTTAGGTGGCCAGGGATCACGGGAGTGGCGGGTGGGAGGAGGAGCGGCACCAGGGGGAGCGGTGGTGGAGGAGGGGTTCGTCGCCGTTTGCCGTTCGCCGTTTGCTGCGGTCAAACGCTGGAGAGGCGGGGTCCACCATTGGGCCGGAGAAGAGAAAGTTTGCCGGAGGGCGAATGGGGAGCTGTCACATCAGCACCGGATTCGTGGAAAGAAAGACTCCTCTCTGAGAAAACAATATTTCTTGGGCTATACGCCCATTAATACATCCCAAGGACAGTTTTGGGAGACAGAATTTGACAATTTCATTGGCTGTGAATCTGTGTACATAATTTCTCCGGCGAACACTTTCTCGGGCAATATGGGTTGGCATTAATGAGCTTCCACTGAATGCACTTATGTACGGTGAATGATACCATTAGCATGCATATTCATCCATGACCAAGGATTTATTTATCCACGATTATTCATTTACGGAACAACTGCACCTCTCTGGCTGGTACAATCTTTTGTGACTCCACGTCATTTTTATGACAGCTAATTCAAAGAAGCTCTGTCTCCCACTTCCCTCTCATTTTAATTTGGAATTTTGAAAACCCCACGTATTTTCATTTCGAATTTTGAAAACTCCTTCCAACTTCCCTTCCATTTTAATTTTAAATTTTGAAATCACTGGGAAACTTACCTTTTAAATACCGGGGAGACCAACATTCCTTTTGTTTTTTTTCTTCATTATTAGCTATGCGAGCAAGGTTGTTTTATGCACTATTTAGGTAGCTTTTTTTCATTGATAACGAGAAACTGTGTACCAGTTCTCTCAGGTTTGTTGCAACCCGGTATATTTAATTATGATACACATCTTGGATGATGCATATAATTATGGAATTGCACGATTCATTCATTAAGATAGTGTTGCAAGATTTGCGCTGAGGACAAGGTTATTTATTTATGTATTTTTTTAAGTAGACTCCCAAGACATTTTCTTCATCTCTTCTTGATCACTTCAAGACATATTATTTGTTTTTCTGTTTGTTTTTCTTTTAAGCGCGGTATGGAAGAAGGAAGAATCTAGCACCGTCATCGTCGAAATCACCATTCACTTCAACACATATTATATTTTTTTCTGTTTGTTTTTCTTTTAATCATAGTATGGAAGAAGGAAAAATCTAACACAGTCATCGTGGAAATCACCATTCAGAAAGAACGAACGTCGCTCTTATTGTTGGACATTTTTGAGAGCCAAAATAAGTTATCAGTATGGCGATTTCGGTTTGGGTTGGTCAGAAAGTAATTTCTACAATAAGGTAGCCCTCTCTACTCATGATGTCAGCGGATTCGGAACACCGTTATACCCAAAAATCCTGCTCACAATCTAGACGCTCGAAATTACCTAGTTCTAGTGGGATGAAAAGAAGGCGGTGTTAAAGTAAAATATGAGAACTAAAACACATCCCACATTGTTCACCATAGAAACTGTATAACTATGATGAGTAAAAAAATAAATAGACAGGCAAAGATGGCCAAAAAAACTTAACGTTATGAGAATAATAAACGAACCAACAATGACATCTATAGCTTATGGGTTTGACACTACCTTCACTTGTCCAATGATAAGAACGCAATTCTGGTTTTCGACCTGGTTGGAGGTACATTCAATGTTTGTGGTAAAGGTTTCTAGTGGGGACATTCATTTGGGCAGTGTGTATTTTGACAATAAGATGCTCAATTATTGTATCCAACAAAAAAATAGGGTTTGATTACAAGTGAAATAGATTTTAAGGGACTACGCACTATGCAAGAGGGAAAAAAGGACAAACATATTCATCTCTTGAGTTCAGCTTCACTATGTTGAGGGTAGAAAAATTCCCCA
Source organism: Pinus albicaulis (assembly GCA_034641835.2). Taxonomy (NCBI): domain Eukaryota; kingdom Viridiplantae; phylum Streptophyta; class Pinopsida; order Pinales; family Pinaceae; genus Pinus; species Pinus albicaulis. The sequence continues at coordinate 176,951,033 of CM076583.1, forward strand.
TTTGTATTGGCAGTGGCAGTAGCACTATGTGTAGTATGTTATGGAGAAATGTTTTTGATTTACTATATTATTACTATTTACTTCATGGTTAATATGAAATTTTTTAGTATGAAATTCTTTAGTAGTCCATGTAGGATATTATGTTGGTTTTAAATTTTGATTATTACTATCATTGAACATATTTTGTATATTTATTTCTTGCACATTTATGTGTCATTGATTAGTTGAGTTTTATTTTACCTTCAAAATACATGTATAAATATTATTAATTTTTTATTTTTATTTTTATTTTTAATTTTTTTAAATTATATATATAATGTTGTAATATATTTATATTAATTATTATTTTTCCTTATTTTAATTATATATATAAATAAATATAATAAAAATTCATTTACATTCTTATATGAATGTGTATATTTCAATATTTCAATATATATTTTAAGATAAATTCTTTTTTTTTTAATTATTTATATAGTTTTCAAAATTATATATATATATATATATATATATATATATATATATATATATATATATATATATATATATATATATATATATATATATATATATATATATATTCCATTTTGTTTTCTTAATAATTATGGTTATTTTTTATTCACTCAAGTTTCTAAATTTTGCATTAAAAAAATAAAAGCGATAATGTATTTATCATAGATATTATTTTAACAAAGAGAAAAATACAACACCATGATTAAAATTTATTATTAATATTGAACTATTACTCAATTAAGTTATATTGAACTAAGTCATTTTCATATATTATATATATTATTTTATAATAATAAAAAGTGATATTCACACATTATTAATATCATTAAAAAAAAAATCAATAGAATAATGTCACATAACAAAAATAAGTATATTAAAATTATATTAATTGATCAAATTTATTCATTAATATTAATAAAAGTTAGAACTAAATCATAATTAAAGTGGTGGTTTTAAATATTTTTAATTATTATCTCACCTTGTAGACTACATTAGCTATATAATTCAATAACATCAATCTATTATGGATCTCAAAATATTTATGTGATATATATTTCACATTACCAAGATTAAAAATATCATAAAAATTAACTAGACAAATTATAATTGTATTTTAAATTATTATTATTAAATTGTAATCTCTCTCTCTCTCTCTCTCTCTCTCTCTCTATATATGTGTGTGTGTGTGTGTGTGTGTGTGAAAAACATGTATACATTTAAAAACATTCAACACGATTCTTAACCATGGAGATTCACCTCCACTTTACCATAATTTTTTTAACCTGTAACCAAACTTTGTTACAATATCACAGGCCAATATCATGAGTTATAATACCACATGTCCAAAAAACCATAACTTATTTTACAGTCGAAATATTTTACATACTTCATTTTAATTTAATATTATAACATATTTTTAATTAAATTAAAAAATAAAAATGACATAACTACCTTTGAGATAAACCTCAATCCTCTAGACTACTAATAAAAACACTTTGTGGATATTCCAAGATTGGCAAACTTTATTAAAGAGCATATAAAAGTGGTTTTTATCAAACTGTCTCTTGAAAGGAACTATCAAGTATGGAGTTTAAGGATAGCACTATGTAATTGTCTAAACCATCAAACATAACCAATCATCGATCATGATACATAAATATTGAACATAGGATGTATGTGGAAATCCATATGGGAGAAAAAAAAAATTCTTCATGATTAATTGTATTTTCCAGTTCACCATATGTAGGTATAATTATTTTTGTACGAACCACCCTATAAGAGGCACCAATTCCCCTTTTCTTTGCAGGCACAAAATTTTTGGAGACACCAATCCCAACTGAATTTGTAGGAACCAAACTGGAAGAGCCACCAATATCTTATTGATATCTAGTTTTCATTTGTTTGTTGTTGATCCAATCGACTCTTCGGTCTTATATATGCAATACTATCTTCAACTCTCTACAATTCGATCTAAATTGCTCAACATTCACATTAGGTCACCTCTTGTTACACTTGTGTCCTACTGCCATCACACTTGGTAGTTCTCATTTGTTACATTTGTTATCTCAATAATCACACTTGTTGTTCATTCAACACTCATACTTACTGTCCTTGAAATCACACTTGCTGCCACTTTATTTTGTTGTTACATATGTTGTCATACAATCTTCATAGATTCATTTCCACTTTGCTTTGCTATTACACAATCATTTTTTACTACTCCTATTTGATATTATACAATCATTTGTTTCCACTACGTGTGGGAAACCCATTAAATACGCTTAATGATAGAAGGTATCTCGATCATTATGGACACCCATTTGAATGAGGAGTTTGGTATGTGGAATTTTTACCTTCATACAATATGTGATGGAAATTTCGAGTGATAGGATAATTAAAATATGGGCATTATCAGATGGTTTTTTCTTGGATACATTTGAAGGTCATATTATAAAGTGTATTTTGAGCTTCCTTCCTCAATATGGGACAAATTTTGTTTCTTTTGGTGCAGACGGATTTTTGAATATGTGTAAAATCAAGTCAAATGAATGCATTGCAACATTTGACGAACATAAGGAAAATATCTCGTCAATGTTCTCGCCAAAAAAATATAAATACTCACAACATATTGAAGGGATTCTCTTGCAATTTTTTGGCATGATTGCACTGTTGTAGGTGAAGAGGAGAATATTCTCAAAGAGGAGGAAGAAACATTAAAATATCAAAAATTACTGAATGTTCTTCCAAATACTAACTATGTGAAAGAAATTCAAATTGTAGCAAAGGAGTTTCCGAAGATTAGATACAAAAGTGATATGTGAACTAGGAGAAAAATAATTAAGATTATTTTTAGAATATGTGTGAGAACTGATTACAAAGCCAAAATTTTCCCATGTTTCCCAATTTGCATTATTTTCAAATTTTCAACATCCTTCCTCTAATGAAAATTGCAGAGGTAAAATTCATTATTGAACTTTTGGAAGGTCTTACACCATATGAGTAGTGACATTATAACATGATATACAAACTCACAAGAAGCCCTTTAGTTATGCAAAGCCAAAATTAAGTTTAATGGACAAAATTATAACATGGATTCTCTTAGAGAAGGTTGGAATATTTCTAATGCAATCTTAGGGCTTGTGATCACCTACAAAGATGTAGGGGGCGACATTCTTCTTTTTCGTTATTTATCATGGAGAGATTTGTTCATACAAAAAAATTCATTAAAATGGTACCAACAAAGAAAAACAAAATAAAAGGGAGCTCATGAATATATATATATAGCAATAGAAGTGTTGTTGTACACAAAATTAGCATAAAGGACAATAATTATGAGACAATTATGATCGGGAACCATGCTGCGTTATTCAAATCAATTGTAGACAATGTATCTCAGAGGAATATAAACATAATCATTTCATGAAAATTCTAGAAATCTCAACTAAGCCATGCATAGTAATTGAGAAACTTAAAGGGGATATTAAATTAGGAAAATGTGTGCATCTGATATTACATGTGAGAGTTGTTAAGATGTAAAAGGATAAGCAAGTACAATCAATATACTTGAACATTCATGGATGAATGAAGAAAACACTTTCATGGCGAAGAACAAACGGCAAAATGAATGGCCTCACTCATCACTTATACATTATTTTATTATATTATTATAATTATGAAAATGCCAAATCATGAAAAAGTCAACATTAATTTTAAAATTTATTAGGAATAGAAGAGTCGTGACGAAATTTAAAATTTATGGGGAAGGTGAAAGGTCACTTCCCCATTTCTCTAAATATACTCTCATGCCTCATTTGCAGAGGAAGTTTTAGCACTTGAGCTGTGTTAGCATTTAGATAGATGTTTAGGCTTAGGGAGATTAAAACACTATACTCTTGGTAGCTTTTAGTCTGAGTGCTGTTGAGGCTATAGTTTCTGTCTTAAAGATTATATGAGTTTCCCTCATTTCCACTATTGGGTTTTGAGGGGCTGTAAGATCCTAAATCTCTAAATAATTAATAGATCTGGAATGTTTTAGTGTTATAAATGAAATATTGTTAAGCAAAACATAAAACACAAGGGATCTAAAGAGATGCGACCTTTATTTATATTATTAACTGAAGAAAATAGTACATTCCCATACAAAAATATTGGAGCCCCTGCAATGGCATGCATGACTGCTCATCAAAAGAGAAAACAAACACTGAAGCAAAATCATGGACCCTGAATGGATCCACCAAAAAAATCACACCCACAAGGTTTTCCTCCCTGGGATCAAACTCGAACTGGCCATGCCAAGTGATCAAGACTCAACACAATAATATAGAAACACTCAGGATTCCCCCACTGTCAGGCTCCTATACCCTTTTATAGTCTTAATGGAATCTCTAGAAACCTTATTTTATTATTTTCTCTCGAACAATGAAGGAAAATACCATGGATCGATACCATGGGAAAATACCACGGTTAATATCATAGGAAGATTCCATCTACTTTGACCATATCAAGAAAAGAGAATATTACAAATACTCCTGCTCAAATATTTCTTTCCCTCAAGCAATCTAATTATATCCACAGTAGAAGAATTTGTACATTGATACCAAGATCCCATACAAACGAGTGTGCTATCTCATGCCTCCATGTTGAATGATCTTGAATGGATCCTCCGATACCTGGATCCTAGAAAATCCTCTAGCCAATTTTGCCATTAATAGATCCACCTGGATCCCCATTCCACCTAAATCCTTGGATTTGTGGGTTATGATACCACCTCAACCCTCCATCACTGTTTTTTCCTAAGGCCCCTGCTATGATATGCCCTTGGAGAAGAGTATCCTCCAAATAATCATCCCATCAATAGAGTACCAACTCATAATCTCTCACCAATCCATGTCGTGCGAAAGATGAATACCTGCACATGGAACAAATATACTATGCTTATGTTTCTCGATGCCCCACTTATGTTGCTCCACCCAATCACTCAACATGATCCATTTGGATAACTCTTCCTTGCTCTCCCCAATGTATAAAGGTGGGTTTGTAGTGTTGAAATCCTTATATATTTACCCCTTTAGAGGGTTGCTCTGAAACTCTCAAATGTACTTCTCTTGTTGCCTTGTGAGAAAATTGAGTCATTCCTTAACACTAGACAACTTGGTCATCAATTCAACTTTTATTTTAACTATTATTTTATTATTTTTCCTTAAGAGGCCACTTTTAGGCTAACATTTCCTCGAATGATGGAGATATTTAGACCCTACATCTTGTTTAATGACTACTCCATAATGATTTACTATGAGGTGATGTGAAGCAAGAAGGCCTAGATTTTGATCCCATCAAGGGAGTCCTCTAAAAATATCCCAATTCTTTACTCATTTGAATCTAACGTGGAAAAAAATTCTATTAACTTTCGATGACTTTGATGAGAAGTCAGTGTACAGCAGAATAAAGATTAAGGTTTGAGGGAGTATCAACCCACGACCTATGGCTATGACTACAAAACCCTAGATCCCCTTGAAAGTGCCAAAAACCTCAGAGTCATCCTTAATGTTCTCTATATATTTGAACATAAATACATTAGTAAAAGTATTTCTTTTTCTTCTTTTTATCTACATTAAAGAAATAATGTTATCCAATGAACATTAATTCAACCAATTTTAATTTTAATAATTAATTTATCATTTTTAGGAATCAATCAATATAAATAACCATTTTAAATCAATTTACAATTTTTCTCAAATGTCTTCTTTCTCAAATTTCTTCATAATTAGTGAAAAAATATATAATAGAAAATAGTTTCTAACCAAAAGGCAATATACTCTATTTTTAAATGCAATGAAGATCTTTTTTTTTTCTTTTTTCTTTCTGTGTATCTAGAGGAATGAGCACCTATGTATGCATTTGAATCAATTTTACATTTTTTTTTCTTCTGAAATAACTTCTTTCTCATTTCTTCATAATTAGTGAACAACTATATAATAGAAATAATTTTCTAACAAGAAGGTTGTATACTCTATTATTCAATGCAATCAAGATCCTTTTTTATTTTCTTTTTTTGTGTATATGGAGAAATGGGAACCTATGTATGGCCCTTTTGTAGGCATGAGAATCAAGGAGACTTGAACCTAAAACCTCTTCGCACATAACACTTCATTTTCATGACCATAGCTAATTAATCTACCCCAAGCGCTTCAATCAAGATCATTTTACTTTGATTAAGTATTATATTTTAAATACATGTCTTTCCAATAATTATGATTTTTTTTTATTATCAAATACTCTTCTTGATACACTTTAGAATTATTTCAACTGTGTTGCAACGTTGCAACTTAATCTGTATATAAAACTTTTGACATAAACAAAAACTAAACATAATTCCTGTTAAGCGGAAGGCTTTCTATTTAAACTTGAGGTGGATGAGGATATGTGTGAAGGTGGTTGAGGATATGTGTTGCAACATTGCAACTTAATCTGGATATAAATTCATATTTAGCCGAAGGCGTTGACTTTATTTTAATTATTTTAATTGATGACCTAGATTGATTCTCAAGGGAATATGATCAGCATATGCTTCGTTGAATGTTTATCAACTACTATAGTGTGTTAGAGAGTTTGTAAGGTTGTATTTACTTTTAATAAATTTAATATTTTTGATGTGGGTACGCCCACCACTTTTTTAGAGCTTTTCAAAGCATACCTAATTTTAGAAAATGCCTTATATCATGGTTGTAAATGATAAAAACTCTATGAAACCTGGGATTCTTAAGGCTCAAGTAAAATCAAAGTTTATAATAATACTTTTGTTGCAATAGTTAATAATAATATTTGTTTTGCAATAGCTTATACATATGGAAGGCATGGTAGATACAAATAGAGCCTTTTGCTATAGCAACCACATTAATATTTTTACTGTGGGTGTACTAGTTATATTATACTCTTTCTTGATTAAATTATTTTTGTGTATTTATTATTTGTAAATAACAATTTTAATATTGAATCATTATAGAAATACTTTTATTATTTATAAATTTAAATGTTAAAGAATCAAATTAAAGAAAATATAAGAAAACACATTATTTCTTTAAAATAATTAATTGATATTACTTGAGATTGAATTTAAGTCACCTGGTGATTAATTCCATGTCAATTTTAAAAGGGTAAAAACATATTGGATGTACTGTCATACCAATATTGTACACTATTATAGCGAAATCATTACAAAATAAAGACAAAACTAATAAATTGTAAAAAAAAATCAAAATAACATATTTAAAAAAATAATATATATTTTTTATAATGTTAATTTTACATGAATATTTTTAACTTTGAATTAAATATTTACTAATTAAATAACTAATAAAAGAAATAGCAAAACCAACCCATGGTATGACAAAGATTTTAAAAGTACGAGGAGAGAAATTAAGTAAGCTGTTCATGAATCTCTTAAAATTGACAAGATAAAAATATACAAAGCCCTAACTACAAGGAAAAAGAGGCAATATATTCATAAAATACAAGAGAATCTCTTACACCTCTCTAAGGTGGCTCCTAAGAAATTTTGGAGGCAGATTCTAACTAGGAAAAATAAAGATAATAATGAAATTTCTTTACATGACTAGAATTCCTATCTTAAAAAGCTTTATGAATCTCCAAATTTCAGGGATAACTTTGAAACCCTCCTCACAATGAAAGAATTTTTCTCATTAGAAGACATTTATTTTGGGGTTAAACGCCCGACGAATGGGAAAGCTAAAGACATTGAAGGTTACTAGGCACAAATATTAAAAATTGGAGGTCCTGTCCTCATCCCCCACATCCACATGCTTCTCAATCAAGCGGTCAAGAAAGGGTTCCCTAACCATGGACTCAGAGCCTCATTATCCCTATTTTTAAAAGTGGGGATACAAATAACCTCTCTAATTATCGGACAATTATGATCAGACCTCTCTTAGCCAAGTTATATGGTATTATTTTGGAAAAGAAGTTGTGCATATGCCTTGAAAGTGAAGGTAAGCGGGCTAAAGGCCAAGTGTATTTTAGAAGGAAGCACTCAACAACGGAACACCTCGTTACGCTTAGGATCATTATGGAGGAATGTCGCAATGATAAATCCAATCTCTTCTGCTGCTTTGTGGACTTTAGAAAGGTTTTCGATATGGTTCCTAGAAACAACCCGTGGAATAGATTAGAAGAGCTAAATGTTCCTTTCGAGCTAAGAGCGGCCGCTATAAGGTTATACGAGAATGTAATTTCCAAGTTAAAGAGAAAAGAGGGGTGGTAGAAAGATATTAAGTGTAATATCAGAGTTAAACAAGGTTGCCCCCTCTCCCCTAACCTATTTGGCATTTACATCGACAAGCTAGAAGGTTGTTTAGAGGAAGCAGGTTATGCTGGCATGATCTTAGCTGGGATAGTCATCATCCTTCTTCTCTATGTTGACGATATTGTTCTTCTCGCAAGGTGCCCGTATGATCTTGATAAGCAACTTAGAATTCTTAACGATTTTTGCTCTACCATGGGTATGACTGTTAACACTGACAAAACAAAAGTTACGCTAATTTTATGTATGACAATAGTAACTTGGAGGAAGTGTCTTCTTACAAGTACCTAGGAATTGATATTCATCACCAGCTCAACTGGAACTATAGCATTGAGAAAAGGATTAATGGTGGGTGGAAAGCTTATTTTGGTCTTGAAAATAATTGTAAAATGACAAACCTCATAATGTGGGATATAAAGAAGTTCCTCTTTGAAACTTTAGTCTCTCCTGTTATCTTATATGGATGTGAGGTTTGGGGTTGCAGTATCTCTAGAGAATCCTAGAGAAAGATTGAGCAAATCTAGAAGTGTTTTATAATGTATAACCTCAAAATTAAAAGAAATACACCCCATCGTATTCTCCTTATAGAAGTGGGTCTTTCCCCTACTGAGAGCCTAGCTATGACTATGCTTCTGCTGTACAAGCACAATCTCAATAGCATAGGAGACCATAGACTTCCTAAGCTAGCTTTAAATTCTAGCCAAAACCACCTAAGGCTCAAACGAGATTGGTATAAAGACAGCAGGGCCTGGTTAAAACATTGGGAGATCGACGAGAATGTTGCTTTGCAAAACATTAAAAACATTAAAAAAGTTGTTACTTCTAAGTTCAAAGAAAAAATGTGGTGTGAGAAAGATCTAGTAGCTAAAAGAAAATTAAAATATTATAAGGAGGTCATCAACCCCACGCTAGAAGATCAAAAGTATCTCTCTGTTTTAACTAGCTCAAAGAAGAAAATTAATATAGCCAATATTAGAACGAACTCTCATGAGATCCATAGTGAAACAGGTCATTGGACAATTCCTAAAACACCATGGATGGAAATGATATGCCATCACTGTGAGAATATGAACATCAAGGATGAAAATCACTTCCTCTTAGAGTGCCCTGCATACAACCACATTAGATCTCAATTTCATAATCTTTGTTGCAATACTGACCTTCCTAGCCTTTTAAGATGTGAAAATTATAGTGTGCTCAAGAGGCTTCTCTCCAAGCTTTTTGAGCATAGCAATAAAATCTTAAATCAAACTAAATAATTCGTTTCTTTAAGTCCGATAAACTAAATATTAGTCTTAATGGACGTTAACCATCATCATCATCAACAAAAATAATAATATAAATTTAAATATAATAATAATATAAATTTAAATTTAAAATAATTAAATATACCAATAATATAAATTTAAATAAAAAATAATTAAATCAAGTCGCTACCATCAACAAATTATTAATTATATTTTTATTATTTTAATTAGGAATATTGAAATCCTGGTTTATGTGGTTTGGTGAAAGATCATTCTAAGATGTCAAGGGCATCTTTAAAATTATAACAATAATAATTTTTAATTTTAAAATTTATTTCTCATTCAACACATAATTTATTAACTACATACAGTGATGCAAGTGAAGTGTTGACTATTCAGTTAAATAAAAACACATCACAATAACTTCATTACATTTTATTCATAAACAAAAAAACTCACAAATTTATTATAATTCTAATAAGGATTTTGTTTAAAAAGAAGGAAAGAATGAGAAATATTAAAAAAATACTTTATAAAGTTAACCTATATGTTAAATTAATTACTAAATTATTAGTAATAATAACAAAATAATGAATTTATTTATAACACAAAGAATTTATTTATATTCATTTTCACATTAGTTAATTTTCTAAGAAATATATTCCAACTTCAATATTATTTAAACTTCTAAAAAATAAATTTCAACTTCAATAGTATTTAAAGTGAGTTTTAACTTATTATTTTTATATAGCATTTTTTTAAGGATTTGTTTTTGCATATTTTGCACGATAATTTTTTTTATATATAATTATTTGGTTAAACATATTTTTGTCGTTCAATTTTTTTTTTTTAATTAATATACATTGATATTTAATTTTTTTTTTTCCACAGAAAAAATCAACAAATTTTTATTTATAAAATGAAAAGTTACATGTAGTATATGCATTGAAGCATTTCGAAAATTTCCCATTGCGCTCATGTGCTCTCGCACACAATGCATCGTAGCGGGGCTACATTGCATTCAGATGTAAAAATAAAAGGAAAAGAGTGAAACTGTAGAGAAGAGAAAGCAGAAAAACTAACAGCCACTAGATTCCGGGTAAATGTCCCACAAATCAGGTTTTTCTCCCTTTCTTCTTCTCAACCTTGCGCCACTCGCCCAGAGATGGCACACTAGTGGGAAGGACAATTTGATTTTTTGCTGTTTGGGTTCCTGTTTCCTTGTCCAAATCTGAAGTTTCTGATGGATGGTGACGTTTGATCCCTCCACTACCCATGTCATCGACATTCCTTTTTGTTTGATTCTCCTGAAAGTGTGGATTCATGAGTGCGGTCGTGTCCTTTTTTTGTATCTCAGGTTCCTGTGTAGTATGTTTACTTTCCGTAGGAACTGGTTCCTCTTCTTCTTCTGACTCATCCTCCTTTGAATCTGGAGGGGGATACTGCCAACCTTTCCTCTGCTTCCCTTTCTGTTTCTTTTTGCTATTTGCTTTCTTAGCTTCTGGGCATGTATTAGGTAGGTGTCCTGTCATCCTACAATTCCTACATATGAACGCAGTATTCTCATAATCTAGTGGTTGAAACCAGTTTTGTTGCTTATAGATCAGCATAACGTTCTCCGGTAATCCTTTTCTTAGAACTACCTCGAAACAGATCCGGGCGAAAGTGTAGATTCTATCTTCTATTCTTTCCATGTCTGTTTTAATAAACCGCCCAATACTATTCCCAATGCTCTCGAGGACCTGATCATTCCAGAAATGAAGAGGGAGGTTGTATAATCTTTGCCATACTGGTAATCTAGATACTGTGATAGTGTTTGGGTCAAAATCTGGAAACCATGGAGTGATGAAAAGCCCTGTGGAACCCCAAAACCAAGGCCCCTCTCTGATGATTATATCTCTTTCCTCCGAGGTTTTAAATTTCACAATAAAAAACCCCTTGGAACAGAGGTGTATTTCACATTCAAGGGTCCATCAGGTGAAAATCCAATGGAAAAGGTCCATGGGTTTGGGCCAGAAGCAGTTGAAACGACATATTAATGCTTGGGCTTCGTATGTCTTTACATGCTCCTCTGTTGCTGAACTAATGATTTTTAGTGTTGGAGTTTTTTCGTGTTGTTCTACTATGTATGGCCTCGAAGCATTTCCATCTTGTTCTGGAGGTGAGCCTACAACGTTTTTCCCCTGTAGAATGTTTTTGTAGGAAGGGCCTCCATTTGTTTGTTGCTGGCTGATGGGTTTTTTCCCTTTATCTCCCCCTGCAGATCTTGGCGTGCTCTCGTTCGCGGCACCCCATCTCAGACGCAGATTTAGGGAAATAGTCATGTCTGTCTTTATGGTGTAGTCCTTCAAGAGCCTGCAATCCTGAACAGAGCTGTGTCCATTGACTAGATGTTGGATCGGTATTGGGTACCCCATCAGTCCCCATATTTTTTGTTTTAGTTGCAGGATAGAGGTGTCTTCATATACCCAGACTAAATGAGACTTACCCATAGGGGGTCTGATAAAAATTTTAAAACGATTAGATCTCAGCTGAAACAAGGGATTACATGTTATTTGGGGATCAGAGACCATATAGATTGCTGAAGAGAGAGTGAAAGACGCTCCCTTTTCATGTTCACTCATCGTTTCTGCTTCCCCTTTCTTCTGATTCGGTGAAGGGTTCTGCTGATCTGGCTTGGATGCCTCTGCTCTCACCATAGGTAGTGGTGAAGGCGTACATCTTAAATGAAGCTCCCTGCCAAATTCAGCCAAGAAGGTCACCTGAAGCAGGGATCTCGGACCAGAGCTTATCCCGCCCCCAACCGCACATAGAAGCGAGAACCCTTGCGCTCCTTTACGGTTTTCAACGGACTTTCTTAACTGTAATGGCTAGATCTCCCTGCCCGCCATGAAAAGTCCATAAGAAAACCCAGTGACGGCGTCTTCTTTACGTGATGTACACTGATCCAAATGAGACCGGCTGCAGATTGCCCTTAATCGAGGCAGATCGCCGACTGTTGTCTTTAGGGCTGGAAACGTAGCTCTCAATCTGTGATTATCTGCCCATGGGGTTCGGGTCCAGAGTTCAAATCCAAGAGGTAGCAGCAGAACGACCTCTCTCACCCTATTTGTTTTTGATGCAATCAGATCGGAAACAGCGCCGTGAGAAACCCTTACTGGGCTTGTGCTACCAAGATCCACATGCTTGAACACGACAAGATCTGGCAGGACCTAACTGAAACCCTAGCTGAAGCGATTGCTCCTTAATCACCTCCAAATCTCCTTCTAAATTTTTACGCATTCATTTTTTTAATTGATATTTAATTATATAGAGATGTATATTTATTTTGGAATAGGGATTTACAATTTTAATTTAATTATTAATTATTTAATGATTTAATCTTTACATAATATTTTAGAATATTTTTAGTGTTGGAGATTATTACTCTAGGTGACATTCAGTTAGCATGGAGTTATAAGCAATTTATAAATAGTCTAAATTTAGGATGTGACAATCATGATAGAGTTGTAATTTAGGAACTATCAATCATGTATGTGTGAACTAAGATTATCATATCTATTTTTGGAGGTTTTGAGTCTATTCAATCATGTAGCTTCAAGCAACTGAATCACACCAAAATCTCACAACAAATTGTGTTATTCTATGTTTCTTTCTCTATCTATCTATCAAATCGTAAAAATCTCCATGGTAAAGTGAGGATGAATTTCCATAATTAAAAATATTTTTACATTCAATTTTAAATGTTAACCATTTAAGTCAAATATTAATTTTTATATAATTAATAATAATAACAATAATAATTTAAAATAAAGTTTGTAAATTTAGCTAATTTTTATGATTTTTAAAATTTTGACAATCTAAGATGTATAATGAATTATTATTTTAATGCTTAAAAGGTTTACCAACCATTTAATTTATATGGCTGCAACATTTAAATTGATATAGCTACAACAGTTAATAGAGATCAAAATTTTGAAGAAATATTTACATCTTCAAAAATTTGATTGCAGCACGAAACAAATGTCAAATTAAAAGGAAAAAAAAAAAAAAACTTTAGTTCAAATGATCCCATGGAGCAAGGAAAAAGTATAAATCCTACCGAGCACGATAAACGGGTAGGTGATGTTTTTTCTAACCAGATGCTCAACAAGAAATATTTTGCGTTCTTCTCCATGTAAATTTATAATACCAATAAGCTACATGTCTTTTTCCACAATAAAGTGATTAATCATTCCTAATGTACTTAAGTATTTTGTTATAATACAAAGGTTTGAAGGGGAATTGATATTTGTTATTACCCGTGGTTAGCATTAATGACTTTCCATTGGGAAATTTCTTAATAATTTGTTTTTCCCACATTCATTGTGGTTGAAACTTGTATATGGAAGGGGGAGTCACTTGCTTGCAAGTAGAAATTTTAAATTTTATTTTTTGAATATACCAATCATCTCAAACATTGTATTCACCTCTTAGGGAAGAGAACATTTTGACCTATATGTTCCAAGTTTAAACTGTAATATTTTTATTTTTATTTATTTATTTATTTTATTTTTTTCTTATCCATGCCCTCCATGCCGATGACCATTTTACATAAAATATTTTATATTGTAAAATCCTTTCAATTGAATGCAAATTTTCATAAAGAGTTTTGCTTCTTTTCAAGGGCACTCACATCAAGGACCTGATCATCATCCATGGTCTATCCAAGACTGAGTGGACATACTAAAACTCACTATAAATGCTATTGAAGTTGCAATATATTTCTTAGAAGTTTAAATATATTGAAGTTGAAATATATTTCTTAGAAACTTAATGAATGTGAGCGTGAATATAGATTAATTCATTTGTTTTATAAATAAATTCACAAATTTATTATTATAACGAATACTTTAATTAATTAAAGATGTCAATTTTTTTTTATTTTTTTTAAAATGATATAAATAAAAATCATTCAATTCATAATGAATAATCAAGTAAAAATACATCTTAAAATGAAGAAGTTAACAATTTCATTAAGCTAGCTTATATTTATATTCTTTCATTTTTATAGCTATCAATTGATCCAATTAAGTAATTAGGTTAAGCATGTTATTTATTTTAGGAAATTACGCTATATTCTCAATTTGATTGTGTTATTTTCATATTGACAGTGCAAAGTTAATCAATTAATGGGTTGAGATTGTACTTTTCATTTTTTTATTTAAATAGTCTTGTATTATTCATTGAAAGGTTCATAATATTGAGATGTTGAATTGAAATATACATGTCTTTGAAATTATCACAATTTGACAATCCTATTGGTCGTTCTTTGCACTTTTTAGGGCAATCGCTAGTTGTATATATTTTGACCCATCGAAAAATTTATTATAAGTTTTAGGTCGTTGAAAAATGGTTTATCATATATAGATTAAATTGTTATATATTTTATTCTTATAACAATAATGTCATAAATTAAAAAGTAGAAATTAAAGATAATCAAGAATATAAATAAAAGCAATTAGTTAACTCTTGGCTCCTTATACAGGGTAACGATTATTTTTTGGCACATTATACTGGTGATTAATAAGTTTATTTATATTCTTTTTTCCAACAAAATACAACTAACATAATATCATGCTCTGAGAAACTATGTGCCCAAAACTATTTAGTCCCAAATCAAGATTAATCCTAACAATCTCCCTTGGGAATTGTTATGGATCTAACCTCCCAAAAGATTTCGGTATTCAATGGAATCCCACATGCCCCTATCATTCTAGATTAGGGAATGGGCTATTTTTCCATTTTTTTCCTCAAAAAAAATTGTTTAATTTTATTTTTTCCTAGAAATAATTCACTAAAATTTTATTTTCTTTGAAAATCACCAAAGCAATTTTATAGATAGGATATAAAATCAATAGATATTGAATAATTTTACAAAAATATCACTAAAAATCTTTAAATTTACGTATTAGAGAACACTAAGATTCCCCAAGTTTTCTATATTTTAATACAAATTTTTTTTTTTAATTTGTCAATGGTTCATTACTTTTTAAACTCTTACTTTTCCTTTCTCCATGGCTTCATATATGAGATTGAAATAGCTACATATATGAGGTTGACATCTATATTAAAAAAAAAACCATCTACCAAATTACACAAATTACCAACCACTATAAGTGCAAGTGCTCTAAAAATTCTCTTCCAATACATAGTTCAACAATTCATCTAGCCTCCCATGACTCATCATCAATTGACTAGCATTTGCACCAAAAGGGTGCAAAGACATGCCGATAGAAGTGTGGATGAATGTATAATTACACAGAGGTAGCACTAAAGTATTGGTAAAGTAGAGATTTCCAAGTGGGTGAAAATGCATTATAAAATCTACAATATATTATATTTCTATCACCTAAATGATAATAGAGGAGACATCATTGGGATATTCTACCATCTTCCCTGAAAGATATTATGATGAGAAGTTGTTTGAATGGGGGAGAAAAAAAAAACAATTGAGAAACACACATTTCATAGGGTGCTCAAAAGCCTAAACAAATTGAATTGGTGTCCTTCTCTATTGCAATTTAAGGACTCCCTTGAGTATTTTTAAGCAAATTGAATTGGTGTCCTTCTCTGCTGTAATTTAAGGACTCCCTTGAGTATTTTTATCATGTTGTGATTTTGGATGGGAAAAAAGTGGACTAAATGCTCCCGTTATTGTTTCAATGTTTAGAAAATGAAGCCTTGAGGACTAGATAGGTTCAAAAGGACAAAAAATTGTTTTCAAACAAAACATGAAAATTTCAAAAACTCGATGCCTATTGGAATTTCAAGGAAAAACACAAATGATATCATTAACTCCATTTATTGTTATAATTCATCTCCATGTTAAATAAAATTAAATAATGACATAATTAAATGTATGTGATAATTAAATATCTACTTGGGTGAAAATGTGAAGTTGGGTTACACTTTTTGCCCTTTTTTGAGAAAAAACTTTCATTTTTTTTTTCAACATTTTGCAAGCTAAAACAAATTTTCTACTTAGAATTTCATTTTGCGATAAAAATAAAAGTTGTTGACTTATTTTATTAGCTTTCTATTACTTATTTTTTGGAATTTTTTTTATACACATTTGATATGTCAACTTAGCGTTTCTTTGAGTGTGTGTTTTTTAACAATCAAAGGATTTATAAGAAGTCATGTTAATACGCAATGTTGTATTCTTTGAAACTTTGTGTTTTTGAGAAACAAAATGTGTTACAACAATCTAGACAGAGTCTACTTTCGTTTCGTCATATTTACAAAGCCAGCAGATGCATATCATAATTACTAGAATTTTTTGAACTGGTCCAATATGATAAAACTGCATATTTTGAATATGTTTTGCGACGCAAGAAATTTCTTAAGATATAAGTTATAGACTAAAAATCTAAAAACTACCCATTAGAGACAACAGACCAATGTAATGGACCATAATTTTTTCAATTTTTTTAATAATTTATTGTGGAAGATACAAAATTATGATTTCACTGAATCATAATGACCTTCAGAAATTGTTTGCACCCGTTTTAATACAAAATTAATTAAAATTAGTAAATATTTATGAAATTCTATAAAATTTATATTTCCTAAATATAGATTCAATTTTGAAAATGCATGTCTTGGTTCCGACAGTTAATTCGGAATGTTTCATGGAGTTTAATCAATCCAAAGTTTCAGATATGTATTCAGAGCTTGGTTCTACGTAATTGTTGACACGTTAGTTCAGCCGAACTCCTAAAAAAAGTTCAGCCGAATTGTTTTTTGCGTCGACGGCCCGTCAAGTCTAATGGAATAAAAGTTCAACCGAATTTTGTATAAAAGTTTGGCTGAAATTTTACCCAATTTTCCATCGGCCGGAAAATACCACGGAGCCCCTCCAAAAAAACACTTTGCAGCAATATAAATTGCCGTGAAATCATTCATTATTTTCACACATTTGGTCTGATTTTTAAAAGAATTGTTTTGGGTTTAAGGAATTTTCTTGGAGGTACATTCAAAGAACATTTTTGTAAAGGACTATTTTGGGTTTAAGGAATTTTCTTGGAGGTACATTCAAAGGACATTTCTTGGAGGTATGTGATACATTTTTTGGATGTTTTTTGGGTTTCATTTTTTTTGAATGTATGGATTTGTGCTTAATTTTCATTTTTTTTGAAGGTATGGATTTGGGCTTAATTTCAAAAGGACTCTTTTTAGGCTTAATATTCAAAAGACATTTTTTGGAAATTTTTTGAAGTATATTTTAAAGTGATATTTTTTTAGAGGCTTTTTTGAAGTATTTTTGAAAGTGGAATTTTTTAAGAAGTTGGAATTAATTTTCAATGGACAATTTCTGGAGGCATATTTTGAAGTGACATTTTTTAGAGTACGTGTTTTGGGTTGGAGTAAATCTTTTATAATAATTTTTTAAAATGATTTTTTGTCTAAATTTTTAAATGAAATTTTTGTGTAGGACTTGGAAGGAATATTTTGAGCTTCATTTCATTTTTATAAGACATTTTTTTCTCGGATTTTTTAAAGTAAGCATTTTGGATCGAAGTATGTATTTCTTGCAAAATTTTTAAAATGAGTTTTTTTTAAATTAAATCTTTTGTGATGTTTTTTTTAATTGAGTTTTTGTCTAAATTTTTGAAGGAAATATTTGAAATTCATGCTCTATTATCATGGGAAATCGAAGGAATTGTACAAGAAAATATGATCGAAAAAGAGACTCTGAGTAATGTAGAGAAGAGACGAGACAATCTCACAAAATAAAGATAGAAACACTCTCAAATATTGAAGGGGAAAATCAACCTCAACTAGAAGTTGAAGCAGATATGTAAATGTAAATATTATGAGTTTGATATATTTAAAATTTTCCTAGAGTAAAATGTGAAGCTTAATTTTTATTTGATGAACTAATTTGAAAATTATTTTTCAATGTAAACAGAGAGAGATATTCCTCAAAACATTGATGATGAGATACAAAATTTTGAAAGAGAAAGTGAAAGAGATATTGTACCAATGATTGAAGATGGTGAAAATGTTGAAAGGAATTCAAGTGAAGAAATTGAATCACAAGATATGTGTATATGTGTGTGTGTGTGTGTGTGTGTGTATATATATATATATATATATATATATATATATATATATATATATGTTGAACACATGCACGTATTATTGAAATTATACATATATTTATTAATTTAGTTATTTATTAAATATGTAAACTTATTATGTACTATTCATTCAAATATGTACAGATGAAATCAATGTCAATGATGAGATGTTAGAAAATGTTGACACTCACACATATGGAGATAAAAGAGCTGACCATTATATACGATATCGTGTTAACCACATTTTTGATACATAGTTCATAAGGGAAAATGTGACAGTTCAAGCCCAAATGTTGAAAGGTCTCCTATCATTAAGGAAATTAAAAGAAGCTATGACTTTATTGGGCATTCAAAAATCAAACAAAGATAAAAAATGAAGGAAAATGTGATACAAAATATAAATAGTGCTATAAATTCAATTAGAAGATCTAGACGGAAATTTTTTTCAATTGTACGTAGAGCAAACATATGCTAGTGGTTTCATCAAGTACTAAAGAGAATCGCTTGGTAAAATCTATGGCACGAGCATTAGGAACCTCACGAAAAACTTTGCACAAACATCGAAAATTTTGGTTGCAAATATATGTAAATGATGAACTCGCTTGTTGGAGAGCTATTTGTAGGCAACCATACAAAGATAGAATTGGAGAAAATGTTAAAAAATAATATATGAATATTGGAAGAACAATTCGCGTGTTTCTCCAACTGCAAAGCATGTGATGTGAGGAGGAATAGCACGAAATTAGTATGAACAACATGAAAAAAATTTCTTGGAAACCACTCAGATAGATTTTTTCAACAAGTTCAAAGAATATAATCGTGAAATTCATGTGTCAATCATTGCTTTTGTTCAACAAAAACCATGGTATGTAAATCCTATCACCGGTATGCGACACTTGTTGTTGTCGTTATCATGTGGAATTTGAGTTATATTATGACACATTCCTTAATTTTGGTAGAACATTTTGGAAGGATTCACCTCCTCCTTCCACTATCCGTGATTTCATATCTCAAATTCTATGTGAAAGACAAAGCGATGAACTATTTTACGAAAA
This sequence comes from Pinus albicaulis, assembly GCA_034641835.2. Classification (NCBI taxonomy): domain Eukaryota; kingdom Viridiplantae; phylum Streptophyta; class Pinopsida; order Pinales; family Pinaceae; genus Pinus; species Pinus albicaulis. Next base: position 176,970,789 of record CM076583.1, read on the forward strand.
GAAATGTGTTGGTGGTAAAAAATGCGATGATTGTGGAAATTTGACTAAATTTCAAAACAAATATCGTACTGATATAAATGATCAATCATTGTCCAACATGAAAGTGAAATGGAAGAGATATGAATATATCCATACATCGATTCAAGGTGCAAATAGTGCTAAAATAATTGAATTACGAGAAGAAGAAATTTTTGTGATAGACTTTTTGAGAAAGTTTGAGGCAGAAATTTACAAATACACCAAGCATTCCCATAGAGCTTGATGGCAAGACTTGCAATTCAAAAAATCCCGTGAATTTTTTCCACCAGGGACCATTTTGTCAGTAATTGATTTTGCAGAAAACTACACATTTGTTCCACAAAAAGAAATTCAGAGTGAATACTATCATTTTGACCAAGTCTCCATGCTCGTCCATATTCTATATAGACATGCTGAACAAAATGTCGATCATATAGAAAGCACGAGTGAAAATCGACATATCATTAAAGAATATCACTTTTATATCAGTGACGATCGTACACATGATACATGTTTTGTACAACATTGTTTTGGAAGAATTTATGATTCATTGAAAAGTCGTGGAATAACATTCAATGAACATTGGATATGGTCAGACGGATGCGCAGGTCAATTCAAATCTGCATGATCATTCTTTTGGTTGTGTTGTCTTCATAAGAAAACATGCATTAAACATTGTTGGAATTTCTTTGAGACTAGCCATGGAAAAGGAGAACATGACGGTGCAGGGGCATGCATAAAACGAGCACTTCGAAGATATCAAATGAACCCCTCTGCAAGCCGACTTGTGGACGTGAAAGAAGTTGTTCAATGGTGCATCGCTGCTCTAAGCCATGAGACTAACCGATCAAGGGAAGTGCGAAGGTACATTCAATTTAATTTTTATTGGATATCTAATTTTAAATAGTGTACATTTATCACAATTTGATTATCTTTGATTGTATTTTGATATCATATTTACATTCTTCTTTGAATTTTCCATATAAAGGTTTTTTTGGCATATTGGGATCAAAGATGTAGATAGATCAATTGGAAATGACGTTGAAACAATAAAAGGGACTCGAAAATTGCATTCAATTAAAACAAAGTTGTCCAGAAATGTGTTTGCATTGGATAAAAGAAAATATTATTGTTTTTGTCATGTTTGCATAGAAAACATAGAATCCAATGACGTTTGTGAAAACAAAATGTATGTAAAATATTGGAAACATACAGAGCTAAATACAAAGGGAAAAATGTCCATTGCAATGTTTGAAGAAATGCAATCAAAGAAGACTACAATATCATCCGATGGTGATCGAGTTTCTGATCTTGTTAGAGAAGGTAACATTTGAATTGCTTTCAAATGATAAAGATCTAGAAATAAATTTAAATACATAAGTTTGTTAAGTTTGTTTTATTGTGCAGGAGATGTTTTTGCTATAATTGCACCTACTGACAACGATGAAAATGTGAAGTATTATTTGATGCGTTGCACTGAACGAAAAATGAAATTATTAGAAAACTATAATGATCACGGGTTTCCATATGAAAGAGGATCTATTATACTGAAAGGTTATTTTTTCAGACAAACTAATCAAAGTGGGGATTTTGTTTACTTTGAAGACTATGAACCTGATGTCATAAGTTGTCAATATAGTCACTTAGTGTGTGCAACACGCATAAAGTTGATAGAGGTTCAATCAAAGAAAAAAATGAAAATTAAGAAATGGAAAATGTCAAAATCCGATCATGAACGGATCATTGAAGATGGCATTCCATTGGAATTTTTTTGGTTGAACTGCCCAACAATTTCTTCTCTTTGGATTATGTTTTAGAACTTCCATAACTCAACTAAAAATTGAGTTGCCTTGTTATGTTATCTGTGCAAGTGTTTGCACATGTACAAATTGTTTTGGTACATGCACACTAGGATCAACTAAAAGTAGCTTTTCTATACATGCATTGATGAAAAATGTTGCATGTATTGGATATATGTGTGTGTGTGTGTGTGTGTGTGTGTGTGTGCGCGTGTGTGTGTTCTAGAATGCAATTAATTGTTCAAGTAGTTTTACTATATGTGCATTGATGAAAAATGTTTCATGTACTGAATATATATGTTCTAGAATGCAATTAACTGAAAGTAGTTTTTCTATGTGCATTGATGAAAAATGTTGCATGTACTGGATATATACATGGACTAAATGTGACCAGTTTTTCTCGTGGGCTTTTCTGGTAAAAAGTATGGAATGTAAATAAATCATCCACAGTATATTTTCGTACAAAGATTCCTTTCAGACAAGAGACTCGGAGCACTTTTCCGACTTTTGGTGGGATTTTAACCACATCTCTATTCCTAATAGAAAAATTAGTACAAAATTTGTCTGTCCAATTGTCGGATATGTTCTAGGAAATTAACTGAAAGTGGCTTTTCTATGTGCATTGATGAAAAATGTTGCACAAATATATATATGTGTGTGTGTGTGTGTGTGTGTGTGTGTGTGTGTTCTAGAATGTAATTAATTGTTCAAGTAGTTTTCCCATGTGCATTGATGAAAAATGTTTCACGTACTAAATATATATGTTCTAGAATGCAATTAAATGAAAGTAGCTAAATTATATAGCCATTGATGGAAAGTAGCTTAATTCTATTGACATTGATGAAAAATGTTGAAGTACTGGATATATATGTTCTAGAAAGAAATTAACTATTCAAATAGATTTTCTATGTGCATTGATGAAAAATGTTGCACGGATATATATGCTCTAGAATGGAATTAACTAAAAGTAGCTTTTCTATACATGTGCATTGATGAAAAATAATTGATATATATATACATTATAGATTGCATTTTTAAAATTTTATGATTGTTTTCAACACATCTAACAAGACCTAGAATCAATATGTATATAGATACATCAATATGTATTGTACTTCACAACATTACTTCACATTCCAAATGTACTTCAACCATCCAAAACTTTAGTTTTAAAAACTTTTTGATTATATCACAACATTACTTCACATGCCATGCCAATTGTAGTTAAACTATCCAATAAAAACATTTAACATTATATCACATGCCAAATGTAGATCAACCATCCAAAACCCAAAACTTAAAAGTTTCAATTTAACAAAAAATTATAGATCACAACATTACTTCACATGCCAAATGTACTTCAACAATCCAAAACTTGAGATTTTAAAACTTTTTGATTATATCACAACATTACTTCACATGCCATGCTAATCGTAGTTCAACTATCCAATAAAAACATTTAACATTATATCACATGCCAATTGTAGATCAACCATCCAAAACTTAGGTTTTAATTTAACAAAAAATTATATATCACCACATTACTTCACATGCCAAATGTAGTTCAAAAGAAAAACATTAATTTATAGATCACAACATTACTAGTAGTTCAACTATCCAAAACTTAAGTTTTAAAAACCAAACAAATTATAACACAACATTACTTCACATGCCAAATGTACTTCAACCATCCAAAACTTAAGTTTTAAAAACATTATATATCACATTCACATGTACCAAATGTAGTTCACATAAAATATGTCCAAAATTTGTAGGTCTCACAAGTATCAAGTATCAAGTTATATATATGACTACATGTAGATAATATATAAAAAAGTAAATTTAAGACTAGAAATCTCAATCAAATCTATAAATCATCCATCAAATACAGATGGATGTAGTGTATTTCCCAGCAAAGTCTCAATCTGCGAGCTAGCCAGCGAAGCATGGGGAACCTGTACACAGTGCACGTACAAACATTAAAATTTGATGTTTTAAAATTGAGTGAGAATATATAGAACTTCATGTAAAAAACAAAATATAAAAAAAAATCATGCAATACCTCATGAGGTTCCCTCTGCATTTGTTGCTCGCCAGCTACAACTTCCACCATGGGAACATCTCCAACAGTAAACTGTACAATATACATGTACAGTTATATATATATATATATATATTTCAAATGAAAATTCATATATATATATATAAACTTATTTTCAATAATATAAAAAAAAAAATAGACAACTTGTTCAAATGGTTGAAATGTTGTGGATGTTCCTATCTCCATCGCTAGAGTCCATGGAGAAAATAAATCCTCTATAGAAACCTAAAATTAAAAAATTTAATTTAAGTATAAAATAACTCAAGATCAAGATCTCAATTTATAATAAAACTTTTAAACTTCAATTTATAAATTATAAATTAAAAACATATATATTTAAAAGTGAAAAATTGAATACTTCTGCAGGTGGATTTGGCACATCTCCTAAGAGAGGCTCCAAAAGAAAATCTCCAAAAACCTAAAATTCAAAAAATTTAAAATAACTCAAGATATAGATATATCTCATTTTTTAATGGAACGTTTTAAGGTGGAATACATATAACTTAAAAACATATAAATTTTAAAAGTGAAAAATTGTCCATACTTGTTGTGAACCTAGCACATCTCCTAAGGAAGTAGAAGGTACATCTCCTAAGGAAGAAGAAGGTACCGCCATCCCAAAAACATTGGACGGAATCGGAATCTGTTAAAACATTTTATTATATATACATGAAAATGTACATGTGTGCACAATTATTTATTTTAAAAATATCAAGTTTAAAAAACACTAACATTTGCCAACATATCTTGATGGTGAGACCCATCTTGATTGTTTGAACCCGAGGCTCCGAACGTGATATTAACATTTTCTTCATTCATCAAGCATGACAACTGGAAATGGTGTTAACATATAATAATACATTTTTGTTATATTAATGTACATACAAATAAATGTATGTATATATATGTATTTATTACAAATTGTATGTATCTGTTAAAATAATTGAATCCTAACCATTAACACATACCATTCCAATGCCATCTTCCTCATGAACAATTAGGTCATGCCAACCCTTGCGACAATTCTTTGCATATGTGTTCAGATCTTCACACTCATGTTGTCAATCTCTTAATCTATATAATACACAAAATTGGCGCGTGCATTCTCACGTGCTCTTTGTCGATTTATAAAAACATCGACTCCACCCAATCTACTGTGAACATTGTCGATGATGTCATCCCTTGCTTCTTGACTAATCTGAGAAGTGGCTTCCATCTCTGACCGCAAAGTTTTGACACGAACATGTCAACTAACCAATGATGGCTCAGGACGAGGCAACTCAAAATCACGCCTAGCGCCCCTACGGTCACACAATTGACCTTTCCCAGGACCAAAAAATTCAGACAGAAGGTCATTGTAATTGGGCTTCATTTCCAAAAAGAATTTTGCATAAAATTTTTTTCAAAATAGAGAGGAACCTCATCGTTCCATGGGAGTCTTCCATAGGCCGCAAGGTGTCTATCATACAAATAGTGAGCTATATCGGGGTGCTTGAAATATTGCACCTTCAGCATATTTATTTTCGGCCCTTCATTGAAATTAAACATAGACATTGCGGTTGTTGTTGTAACTCTTTCCTTAACAACCTCCCATTTATTGGGTCCCATCACTGTTTCCTTTCTTTTTCTCATGACATCCACAAAAGTATCTGTGGCTAGCCCAAGCTTTTGGTACACATCTACTACTTGGCCTGCATAATGTGTAACTATTTCCAAGTTTTGTCTACTCTTAGCAAGTAGAGTGAAAGACACAAGATCTCTCTGCAATTTTGCATGAAGTTGTTGACACCTTTCTAAGGTGCATTTTTGCATGTTTCTTTCCCATGGTATATCGGAAATGTCAACCGGATATGTCGTGGTGGGTGGACAACCTTCTTCTTGAATGAAGCGTTCTTCCCTACATCTATTTCGACCAACATTTGGAGCATTTTCAGCCTCTGCATCAATATATAAAATTTTGTATATTAGAAAAAACACATGTAAACAAATTTGTACAAATTGAATGAAAAAAATATTCAAATTGATGGCAACCTCGATGTGGTTGGCTAGCATCTTTCCCACCCTGAAACTATTGAGAACTAGAACGACCCTGCTGAGAACCAACATGACCATCCGTTGATTGGCCTCCGGGGGAATAAATATCACCACCTTCACGCAACCTGCTAGCACTTATTGATGGCCCTCTAAGGGGATTTGAACCACCACCAACCTCTCGAGACGAGAGAGAAGCTTCATAAACAAATACGAATTTATAATCAATTGAAAAATACATTCATACATATAAATACACGTACATATTCATTGATTAAATTGCGTGAACCATACCATGACTGGGTGAACCATGGGCATGCTCCATGGATGGAGTAGAGACCCTTCTCCTCTTAGCTCCTAAAAAATAAAAAATGAAACTTATTAACAACTAATTTAACTCACAAAGTTGATAAAAAATCAATTCCATATGTACACACATGTATGGAGATTTAAGATTATATTTAAATACCATGAAAAACCCTTGATCCCTGATCCCCCCCTCTCATAGAGATATGGGATTCTGTTGATCTTCGTCGTTCATCCTCCATGATATATATATCTACGATGGACATTTACAATTATTTTTTTAAATAACTAATTTAAAATAAATTTTAGAAAATTAATGTAATTTAATGTAAACAAATTATGTAAAACACAAATTTCAAAGCACTAATTGATGTGTGAAACTCAATTTAAGTAAAAAAAAAAAAAAAATTATAAAAATGATAAGTTCACCAAATTTCGCTTTACATGGTGGGAGCACATTTGGTATAAAATTGAAAAAAACACATTGTCATTAAAAAAGAAGTGAAACTCCATTTAAACAAAAATTTGTTGAAGTCCCCGCATTTTAATTTTATAAAAATGTGAAGTTCACCACTTGTTGCAAATGTGAAGTTCACCAAGTTGCACTTTACATGGTTTGGTGGGAGCACACTTGGTATATAATTGAAAAAAGCACATGGTCATTAAAAAGGACGCATTTGTAAGTACAAAACGCACACATATCCAAGATATGTTACAATGTCCATCAATAAATTTTGAAGGAGAGTGTCTCAACACTAATTCATCTTTGAGAGATGAATCTTTCATTTTTGAAGAAGAGCATCTCAAAACTAATTCATCTTTGAGAGATGAATCTTGAATTTTTGAAGAAGAGCGTCTCAAAACTAATTCATCTTTGAGAGATGAATCTTGCATTGGCATTGCCCCATATAATTCTAATTCATCTATTAATTCATCTTTGATAAATGAATCTCGAATTGGCATTGCCCCATGCAGTAGATCAATAGACATCTTATTCACATTTGAACAATGTCTTATACTAAAAAAATGAAATTGACTAACAATATTGTTTGCTATTCCATGCAGTTCTTTTAGCCTCTGATTCTTAACTTGGTACACGCCATTCATCTGGTTGAAATGAAATTGACTAACAATATTGTTTGCTATTCCATGCAGTTCTTTTAGCCTCTGATTCTTAACTTGGTACACGCCATTCATCTGGTTGCGCACAAGTTCAGAATTGGTGAAAACTACAGTTCCATTTGATCCATACTCCATAGCTGTTCCCAAGCCTTCTATCAATCCAATATAATGTGCCTCGTTGTTTGTTGTTCTTCCCAGTATATCCATTTTCCTTTGGACGACTTTGCTAGTTGCAATATTTGAAAGCACATATGTAATCATTGCTTTCCCTGGATTGGGATAGCAAGAAACATCTATGCATAATTTCCATTTTTCAACCATATTTAGTGGTTTTTTATCCCTAAAAAAAAAAACAAAGTCAATAAAAATATATATTAAATTGACATTTATTGCAAATGCATGGGATAAATGACACATTTGCATGAGATAAATGACATGTGCATTGTTTATCTTAAATTTTGACTTAAAAATTTTATGGTAGAATTCACATCTAGAATTAATGGGAGGAAGTCTTTAGTTTGTGGGAGAAATTACACATGTACACAGTTTTGTTACAAAGATTGATTGTTGGGGCATTTACTAGATATGCCACCTTTAAGAAAAGATGAGATCTAGAGGCGCTACCTGGCCCTTTACAGACTGCCTTTAGAACTTGTAGAAGTTAACACTCGACAGACAGACTAAAATCCTATGGAAGTTCAAAATCCTATGAGAGTTCAAGCACTTTAGGTTCACTTTTTAGGCCTTAAAGTTTGAGAGAAATGACATTTACATGGTTTGCAAAATTATTTTATGCACTTACAAAAAACATGATTTAAAGTTAATGGGAGAAAGCCAACATGACATGTATGCTTTAAAAACTTTACCTAAGAATTTATGGGAGAAATGACACATGTACACAGTTTTCCTTAAAGTGTTTGAGGTTAATGGATATTAAAATGAAGAACTTCTATTTAGATCTGTTACAGATATTGATTGTAGGGGCATTTACTGGATATGTCACCTTTGATAAAAGATGAGATCTAGAGGCTACCTGGCCCTTTACAGACTCTGCCTTTAGAACTTGTAGAAGTTAACACTCAACAGACGGACTAAAATCCTATGGAAGTTAAAAATTCTATGAGAGTTCAACCACTTTAGGTTCAATTTTTAGGCCTTAAAGCTTGAGAGAAATGACATTTACATGGTTTGCAAAATTATTTTATGCACTTACAAAAAACATGCTTTAAAGTTAATGGGAGAATGCCAACATGACATGTATGCTTTAAAAAATTTGTGTAAGAATCTATGGGAGAAATGACACATGTACACAGTTTTCCTTAAAGTGGTTGAGGTTAATGGATATTAAAAATGAAGAACTTCTATTTAGATCTGTTACAGAGATTGACTGTAGGGGCATTTACTGGATATGTCACCTTTAATAAAAGATGAGATCTAGAGGCTACCTGGCCCTTTACAGACTCTACCTTTAGAACTCATAGAAGTTAACACTCAATTGATAGACTAAAATCCTATGGAAGTTCAAAATTCTATGAGATTTCAGCCACTTTAGGTTCAATTTTTAGGCCTTAAAGCTTGAGAGGTGAAATTTACATGGTTTGAAAAATTATTTTATGCACTTACAAAAACCATGCTTTAAAGTTAATGGGAGAAAGCCAACATGACATGTATGCTTTAAAAACTATGCCTAAGAATTTATGGGAGAAATGACACATGTACACAGCTTGCCTTAAAGTGGTTGTGTTTTATGGATCTATTAAAATGAAAAACTTCTATTTAGATCTGTTGCAAAGATTGACTATAAGGGTATTTACTGGATATGTCACCTTTGAGAAAAGATTAGATCCAGAGGCTACCTGGCCCTTTATAGACTTTGCCTTTAGAACTTGTAGAAGTTAACACTCAACCGACATACTAAAATCCTATGGAAGTTCAAAAATATATGAGAGCAAGGAAAATTTTAAGGTTGGAAATTTATTTTAAAGTTTAGAAACTAATAATTTTGTATAGTCTATATTTACAAATTTGGAAAATTTTAAGGTAAAAAATAATTTATACTATTTAGGCTAATGATTTTCAAAAAAAAAAAAAATTAAATTTTTTTTTTTTGGAAAAACCATGGAAAATAAGGTTAATCAGATATAGATTCCATTCCATTTATTTTATTGAAATATATGAGTTGTGTTTTGTTTTTTTAAAAGAAGAAAAATAAGAGGTTAAGATTCTACCCAACCCTTCATATATTTGAGAGGGTAAATCCTAGAATTGATATTCTAGGAAGTAAATTCCAAAGTATTCTAGGAATTCGACTCAAGTAAAGTTTCTATTTGCAACTATGAATTTTGAATAAAGGAATTTGAGTAGTTCTGGAGGTGAGTCAAGATGTTTCAACAATAAGTCTACCTACAACCTAGTTGTTGTGCATAACAAGGAAGAGAGTATATATATATATATATATATATATATATATATATATATATATTGGCGACGAGAATTTAATTTAAATATTACACATTAGAATTTGAGTGTATCGTTAACTTAAATCTCAGAAATTACAGATTAAAATGTTTATTGAAAATTAAATTTATCCCTACGGGTAATTTAAATACCAGAGATTACGGATTCAAATGTTTATTGAAAATTAACTTGATCCCTACGGGTAATGGGACCGAGAGGGATGAAAATAACTGTAGTTAATTAAAAAAATTATATGCAATATGGAAATAGAGTGAAGTAAACAAAGAAATTAAATTAATAGCACCGAAATCATCTGAACATTCCAATAAAAAATCTATCAAATTGATGAACTTTCCTGGTTAAGAAGAAAAACTATGCATTGGTGGAATATCATGCAACCTGGAAACAAACGAACTGGAATATATTATATATAAACGGTCCATAGCAAATTAATAAAGAGAAAAGAGAAAAGAGATGGTACTTATTATGAATCTGTGTAACAGAGTAACATAAGGACATGGCATTCATTCCTTCATAAACAATATACTTGGTGATAATGATTCATACACACATCCAATAAATTTTCATGGAAATATAAGAATTAAAACATCCTATAGATCTACATTTATTCAAAAAGACACAATTTAAGTAACCAGAAATACATGTGAATCATAGTTCTTCTAAACTTAGTAACCATACAATATTACATATTAAATTGTAACTATTCAATGAAACAGTCTGGCTGCATAGCCATAGTTCCAATTCTAGAAATATGTAATAAGTTACAATGAGTATGCAACTACATGTTTAGACATCTAGAGTTTGAGGAAGTAAAATTCAAAAGAAAACTACCAGTAAAAGGAAACTGCACTGAATTTATACAACCACTAAAATAGAAGTCAAGAAGGCATGACACAGGAGAACCGAGTAGATTCTCAACAGACCAGTTACTGGTTACTGGAACAAGTTAAGTGAACTTGTATAAAATAAGGGAAATATAAGAAGTAAAACATCCTATAGATCTACATTTATTCACAATGGACACATTTAAGTAACCAGAAATACATGTGGCTCATAGTTCATCTAAACTTAGTAACCATACAATATTACATATTAAATTGCAACTATTCAATGAAACAGTCTGGTTGCATAGCCATAGTTCCAATTATGTAAATATGTAATAAGTTACAACGAGTATGCAGCTACATGTTTAGACATTTGGAGTTTGAGAAAGTAAAATTCAAAAGAAAACTACCAGTAAAAGGAAACTACACTGAATTTATACAACCACTAAAATAGAAGTCAAGTATGCATGACACTAAAATAGAAGTCAAGAAGGCATGACACTAGAGTAGAAGTCAAGAAGGCATGACACAGTAAAACCAAGTAGATTCTCAATAGATCGATTACTGGAACAGGTCAAGTGGACTTGTATAAAATAAGAGAAATATAAGAAGTAAAACATTCTGTAGATACATTTATTCACAACAGACACAATTTAAGTAACCAGAAATACATGTAGCTCATAGATCATCTAAACTCAGTAACCATACAATATTACATATTAAATTGTAACTATTCAATGAAACAGTTTGGCTGCATAGCCATAGTTCCAATTCTGGAAATATGTAATAAGTTACAACGAGTATGCAGCTACATGTTTATGCATCTGGAGTTTGAGGAAGTAAAATTCAAAATAAAACTACCAGTAAAAGGAAACTACACTGAATTTATACAACCACTAAAATAGAAGTCAAGAAGGCATGACAATAAAATATAAGTCAAGAAGGCATGACACAGGAGAACCGAGTAGATTCTCAATAGACCGGTTATTGGAATAGGTCAAGTGAACTTGTATAAAATAAGGGAAATATAAAAAGTAAAACATCATATAGAAACATTTATTCACAACAGACACAATTTAAGTAACCAGAAATACATGTGGCTCATAGTTCATCTAAACTAACACTACTAGCGATGAAATAAGTAATTGCACTGGTACCTACTTTTTGACATAGCAAGAAAAACACCCAATTTTGAAAAGTGGTGATGCAGAATCAATTTTTTTTTTTTTGAGCATGTTTTTGGCACTTTATTTATTTATTTCTGTGATGTTTTTTATGTCGATTTTGAATAGTGGTGCTGTATCATCACCAATGTTTTTTTAGAGGATTGATTTTGACACTATACATTTTCTAATGTCTTCTTCTTCTGTGAGATGTTTATTTTAAGTGCATTTATGTACTTGTGTTTTAAAAAGAAAAAAAAATACTTTTTTTAAAATAAAAATTTGTAATGATATCTTAACTTTTTCACATAGATAAAAAATGAAAAGAGGGTCAATATTATAAAGTTTATATTTTCTACAAGTTTATGTATTGCTAATTAATTTTTCAATGCACATCAAATAATTGTCACTAAAAAACCAATATTTTGAACGATATGACAAAAAAATACAATTTTTCAATACAAATAGAATGCAAAAAATACACTTTTAGAGACTTTTTGTTAAAAAAACATGTTAAATAAACTAATTTTTGGGAAAATATTAACAAAAAAACTTGAGAAAATAGCATTTTTATTGAATTTTATGTCAAAAAATAATAGTAATCACGTGTTTTTTGCAAAAATTAAGGATTCTTCTCATAAAATATCAAAGTCTAAACATTAAAAGTAAAACTGATTAATAGATCTAAAAAATGAGCTTTGTTTGCAAGCATAACTTAAAGATCCTCAACAATATCAACTAATACATGTTCAACATCATCTAGAACATCATTGATGGCTTCTTCTGCAACACTTTCTACTTCATTTTGGTCATTTTCATCTTCTAACAGATCTTTCATGTCTGCAAATCTTCCAAAGTGTCCCTTTCCAATCATTCTATATAATGGTGGTTGAGGTTCCTTTGCTTTTTTTGCCACACGTGATTCATTAAAATCCCCTTTCCTCAAACCAACTTCTTGCTTCGCATCTGGAAGGAATTCAAGTGCATTAATTCTTTGTTGAATAAATTTGCATTGCACTGGGTCTTTTTAAATGGCAATGCAATTTCTTCCTTTTGGTAGGCAACATGTTAGTGTTGTACCTAATCATTAAGTACAAAAGAAATAAGTAAGAAAATTAGTATAAAGACATAAAAGGTAAAAAATAAAATATTTACATTTAAATTTGTATAATAAAACTTACCTGAACCTAAAAATAGATCCAAAACCCAATCTCCTTCATTTGACGGTGTCGCTTGCCCTGCCTCCGGCCCCTGGCTGGGTGGAGGGCAATTCAGAGAATCGCCCTCCGCCCAGTCGGGGGTCAGAGGCACGCTGGACAGCCCTCGACGGCGCCACCTGGCCGGCCTCTGCCCAACCGGGGGTGATTCTCGAAATCGCCCTCCGCCCAGCCGAGGGTGATTCTCGGAATTTACCTCCGCCCAGCCAGGAGAAATTCTCGGAATCGCCCTCCACCCAGCCGGGGGTGATTCTCGAAATCACCCTCCACCCTGCCAAGGGCTGGAGGCAGGTTGGGCGATGCTGTGAAGGGTTGCCTAGCCTGCCTCCGGCCCCTGGTTGGGATGAGGTGGGCTGGGCAGCCCTTGATGGTGCCACTCGGCTGGCCTCCGGCCCCCGGATAGGTGGAGGGAGATTCTTGGAATCACCCTCCGCCCGACTGGGGCCCGGAGGCCGGCTAGGTGACACCGTCGAGGGCTGCTCAGCCTACCTGCGGCCCCGAGCTAGGCAGAGTGCGATTCTGAGAGACACCCTCCACCCAGATGCGGGTCGGAGGCGGGCTAGGCAGCCCTCGATGGTGCTGCCTGGCCTTCCTTCGGCCCCTGGCCGAGCGAAGGGCGATTTCGAGAATAACCCCCGGTTGGGCATAGGGCGGTTCCGAGAATCACCCCTGGCTAGGTGGAGGGTGATTTCGATAATCACCCCCGGCTGGGCAGAGGACGATTCTGAGAATCACCCTTGGCTGGGCAGAGGGCGATTCCGAGAATCACCCTCCGTGCAGCCGAGGGTGATTCTCGGAATCGCCCTCCACCCAGCCAGGGGCCAGAGGCAGGCCAGGCAGCGCCGTCGAGGGCTGCCCAGCTCGCCTCCAGCCCCCGGCTAGGCGAAGGGTGATTCTGAGAATCACCCTCTACCCAACCGGGGTTTATTCTTGGAATCACCCTCCGCCCAGCCGGGGGCCGGAGGCAGGCTGAGTAGCCCTTGACGGCTCTGCCCATCATGCCTCTGGCCCTCGGCTGGGTAGAGGGCGATTCTGAGAATCACCCCTGGCTGGGCGGAGGGTGATTCTCGGAATCACCCTCTGCCCAACTGGGGGTTATTCTCGGAATCTCCCTTCGCCCAGCTGGGGGTGATTCTCAGAATCACCCTCTGCCCAACCAGTGGTGATTCTCGAAATCGCCCTCCGCCTAGTCGGGGGTGATTATCGGAATCACCCTCCGCCCAGCCGAGGGTGATTCTCGAAATCGCCCTCTGCCCAGTAGTGGGTGATTCTCAGAATCGCCCTCCACCCAACTGGGGGTGATTCTCGGAATCGCCCTCCACCCAGCTGGGGGCCGGAGGCAGGCTGGACAGCTCTCGACGGTGCCGCTTGGCCAGGCTCTGGCCCCCAGCCAGGCGGAGAGTGATTTCGAGAATCTCCCCCGGCTGGGCAGAGGGCGATTTCGAGAATCACCCCCAGTTGGGCAGAGGGTGATTTCGAGAATCACCCCCAGCTGGGTGGAGGGCGATCCCGAGAATCACCCTCAGTCGGGTAGAGGGTAATTCCTAGAATCACCCCCAGCTAGGTGGAGGGTGATTTCGAGAATCACCCCCAGCTGGGCGAAGGCGATTACGAGAATCACCTCCACCCAGCCGGGGTGATTCTCGGAATCGCCCTCCCCCCATCCAGGGGCCAGAGGCTGGTCGGTCAGTGCCGTCAAGGGCTGCCTAGCTTACCTCTCGCCCCCGGTGGGCGACAAATTAATTAATTTTTTTTTTTCAAACACAAACTATTTAAAAAATTTATTTATTTTTTAAACAAAAACTATTATAATAAAAAAATTTATTGTTTAATATATAAAAAAAATATTCAAAAAAAAATTTAAAATATAAAAAAACAATAAAAACAAATTAAAAAATATGTTATAAAAAATAAACAAACAAATATAAAAGATTTTATTTTTTAATTTTAATTTTTTTTTAAATTAAAGCAATTATTATTTAAAATATAAAAAAACAATAAAAAAAAATTTAAAATATGTTTTAAAATATAAACAAACATATATAAAAAGATTTTAATTTTAATTTTAATTTTCTTAAAACTAAAAAAATTATAATTTAAAATATAGAAAAACAATAAAAAAAGTTAAAAAATATGTTTTTATATATAAATAAACAAATATATGAATAATAAATTTTTCATTTACTTGTTCATTTTTAAAAATTGTTTAAGTCATATAATTTCTCCATAATTTCATGGTTCAAGTATATTGAAAACTTAAGATTTAAAAACTTAAGATTTACAACTTGTCATTAAGGTTTTTATGTGCTGCGAAATTTTATCTTTAATGTTATGGTTGAAAATAATTACAATTTTAGGGTTGTTTAGAGTCAAGATATTTTATGTTTAACAACATGGATAAAAATTGTTCGAAATGATAAGCCCTTCAAACATGATTTTGCTTATATTTAACATCATCTATCAAAAAATTTAGAACTTTACGATTTTTCAATGTCCTAATATGTTGGCTTTAATTCCATTGTTACAATGTGTCAAAAGCGTGACACAATTTTTTTTTTTTGTTATTCCAGCATCAACTCGTTTTGTTTTGAGGGTGTTTTTTCAATCATTTTTTCAAGAAACAATTCATTTTTAGCAAAATTTTATAGAAAGGTGAAATTTGACCTTGAGAAAAAAAACAAATGCGTTATGGAATACACACTTTTTTGTTTTAGGGCGTTTTTTCATGTTTTTTGAGTCTTTTTGGGCTAGAGTTCCCGTTTTGAGGTAATAGTTCTTGTTTCATCGGTAACATTGTTAACTTAGTAACCATACAATATTACATATTAAATTGTAACTATTAAATAAAACAGTGTGGATGCATAGCCATAGTTACAATTATGGAAATATGTAATAAGTTACAACAAGTATGAAGCTACATGTTTAGACATCTGGAGTTTGAGGAAGTAAAAATCAAAAGAAAACTACCAGTAAAAGGAAACTGCACTGAATTTATACAACCACTAAAATAGAAGTCAAGAAGGCATGACATAGTAGAACCAAGTAGATTATCAATAAACTAGTTACTGGAACAGGTCAAGTGAAATTGTATAAAAAAAGGGAATTATAAGAAGTAAAACATCCTCTAGATACATTTATTCACAATAGAGACAATTTAAGTAACCAGAAATACATGTAGCTCATAGTTCATCTAAACTCAGTAACCATACAATATTACATATTAAATTGTAACTATTCAATGAAACAATATGGCTACATAGCCATAGTTCCAATTCTGGAAATATGTAATAAGTTACAGCGAGTATGCAGCTACATGTTTAGACATCTGGAGTTTTAGGAAGTAAAATTCAAAAGAAAACTACTAGTAAAAGGAAATTGCACTGAATTTATACAGCCACTAAAATAGAACTCGAGAAGGCATGACACAGTAGAACCAAGTAGATTCTCAAGAGACCGTTTACTGGAACATGTCAAGTGAACTTGTATAAAATAATGGAAATATAAAAAGTAAAACATCCTATAGATACATTTATTCATAACCGACACAATTTAAGTAACCAAAAATACATGTGGCTCATAGTTCATCTAAACTTAGTAACCATAAAATATTACATATTAAATTGTAACTATTTAATGAAACAGTTTGGCTGCATAGCCATAGTTACAATTATGGAAATATGTAATAAGTTACAACGAGTATGCAGTTACATGTTTAGAAATATGGAGTGTGAGGAAGTAAAATTCAAAAGAAAACTACCCGCAAAAGGAAACTGTAGTGAATTTATACTGCCACTAAAATAGAAGTCAAGAAGGCATGACACAGTAGAACCAAGTAGATTCTCAACAGACTGGTTACTGGAATAGGTCAAGTGAACTTGTATAAAATAAGGGAAATATAAAAATTAAAACATCCTATAGATACATTTATTCACAACAGACACAATTTAAGTAACCAGAAATACATGTGGCTCATAGTTCATCTAAACTCAGTAGCCATACAATATTACATATTAAATTGTAACTATTCAATGGAACAGTCTGGCTGCATAGTTGCCTTGCCTTAGCATCCTATATAAGTTTTCATCTCCTTTCTCTTATTCATTGGTTTCCTTTACTTAATGCATTTCGATCTGCTGCTAATGAAACTACTATTGAACCATACTAAATTAAGAAGAGTTACTACTGTTTTGAAATAAGACATAAAGCCAGACCAATAATTCAAGTATCTATATTTTAAGTTAAAATAGAAATATAATCATGTATAATATGCAACCAACTTCTCTTTGTAATTACTAAAGCATGATTAAACGGAGTCACATTACACCATTACAACTGCCAAGTCAAGAAGAGCCGCACCAAGGTGACAATGCCCAAATTACCACTCAGAGAAAATGTCAAGCAATTCGAAGCAAGGGAACTATACAATTATAGGGAAATATACTTTGAAATGTGCACCGTAGCTATAAAACACTCTAGACAACCACAGTGTAATAGAAAAAATTACTAAACAAAGTGCAAAACACCTATTTTCACATGGTTGATCAATTTCTTTGGCTTATAACAAACACTAGACAATCTATGGAAACATTATTAGAGGTTACAACGTGCATTCTACGTCAACAATCACAGATGTAGTCCTATAAAAGTGTTAGAGATTGTAGCTTGCATTCTTAGTGATCAGTCACGGTTGCACACTTATAATAGACAATAGAGAAATTATGAAAACATTATTGTAAATTGCAGCTTGCAGTCTGCATGACAAGTCACAACTGCAACCTTAAACAATTTTATGGGACTTAAACACAAATATCCCCATACCCAAAAGCAAGGGTAGGGAAAGGGAAAGGGGTATAGGCAGTTTACTTATTGGACTAAGCTTAAGTGGATTCAGTAGATTATGCATATTAAGCCATATACTAAGCCGTCTAAGTTAAGCCCATCTAAGTAAGTGATCAGTCACAGTTGCACACTTATAACAGACAATAGAGAAATTATGAATACATTATTGTAAATTGCAGCTTGCAGTCTAAGTGACAAGTCACGGCTGCAGTCTTAAACACTTTTATGGGACTTAAACACTTAACTGGAAATTCAGGACTTACATCAGAACTTACACTAATATGAGGTAATTCAGGACTTACATCAGGAGTTACACTAAGATGAGGAAACACTTACATCAGGACTTAAACACTTACATCAAGACTTACACTAAGATGAGGCAATTCAAGACTTACAACAGGACTTACACTAATATTAGGCAACAATTACATCATTACTTAAACACTTACCTCGTATTCCGCAGAAATTCGTCGTGGCGCAACTCCAGAGCAGCAACCAAAGCGAAACAGAGCATCAATTCGATGGAGCTCACCACAGCGCAACAGAGCAATAATGCAACATAGCCACAGAAAATCATAAAAGAAATGCGCGAAAGAGAAGTGAAACCTGTAAAATTTTGCGGGAGATATATTTATAAAATATGAGTTCGGCCGAACTATTTTAAAAGTTCGGTCGAACTAATATTCCGGTCGAAATAAAAGATCAGCCGCACTTTTGTTGCCGGTTTTCCCATCTCCGGCCAAAAATCTGTTTTCTCACGCCCTCAGTACGCCGTCAAGGTAAACGACAGAACGAGTTCGTCCGAACTAATTTTGAAAGTTTGACCAAACTCTCTAATAGTTCAGCCGAACGTTTTCAAAAGTTTGGCGGAACTATTGTGGAAAAAAGTTTTCTGCCCCCGATTCTCACAAAAGTGTAACCCAACTTCACATTTTCACCCTAAATTCACTTTAAATTTAGATTTACCAAGCATAGAAAAGTGTTAAATTTGTTAATACATAATTTTTTAATATAAATAAATTATTACATAATAAATAATTAAATAATATATGTGTATATTAAAAATTTTACTCTTTTTCATTTTCTATTTTTTTACGAAGGAAGTAAATCAGTGTCTCTGTGACAACTGGCTTAAAGAAACTAAAAAATTTATTTCTTTTGAGATAGATCACTTGTTGAACTTGAATTAATTATGTTTTTTAAAAATAAAGTTGAGTTATGGAAAAGTGATTCCATAAAAGTGAAAAATGTTGATGGTAAAAGTATTCCAAGAATTGAGAAGTGGTTGAACAGTTAACAGAAAATTACCTTTCCTTTGGGGATAAAGGTGCATCCCAGTGAGGAAAAGGGGTTGTGTTCTAGAACTAAGGAAGGGAGAGGGTGGAGATTTCCTGAGCTGGTGGAAACCAGTGGAAGACACTCAACATTCCCAAATCTTCTTGAAAGAAGTAGAAGTACTGGACCAAGGGTCTTGACGTCTTCTGGTAATTATGCCAACCTAATAGGCTTAATGTGGAGCACGGGGGGAGAAGAGGACGTTATTGCCTCTCTCATGGTAAGGTGGATATCATCAGCAAGGATGGAAATAAGATAAGTACACAGATTGCCGCAAAATAGAAGAGTTGTAAATTTAAATGGTTAGACAGATTTCCTCTGTGCTGGAATATTTAGATAGACTTCTTATTTATGGTATTATGTAGACAAAACTTTGTTAATTAGTAGAAATTTTTCAGGAAAATGTGAAAAGAGAAATTATACTTTGTGACCTAGGGTGGAATAATAAATCTGTATTCTCTGTAATTTCTTTCAGATGTATGGTAGAATAAGAACTTACATCATTTCAAGTTTAGGCTGTGTAATGAAAGCTTCACTGCAATTTGCAGGCTAATAATTAAGATAATAGTACAAAAAACTAAGTTCATGCCAAACAGAAAATATTAACCAAGAGGTATGGACCTGGAAAACTGTATGCTCAGGGCCAAGATTGAAATCCCCATGCTCTAAGTAGGTCGTTGACCGGAAATATTTCGTATACACGGATAGTGGATAGGAGGGCAACTCCATATTGAAGATGGTGCAGACATCCCTAAATAAAAGAAGAACAAGAAAATAGAAAACCAGAGGTTTAAAGCATTTGAAAACTATAAAATACTCAGAAAAAAATGAGTGACATGCTTATATTTATAAAGAAGATTTCTCCTGTAAAATATTACCGAAGTAGAAACCACAGACTAAAACTATGTTACAGTAAGATATTATGAATCTTTCTACACGACCATTCATTTGAAAACATTCCTTCAATAGAAAGGGAAAAAGCACAATATAATTGCATAAAATTATATATAAATATGTTAATTGTAACAAAACAACTTTTCCATGTTGCAGAAAATTCGGAAGCTTAAGGAAAAACTAAATGTTATCGATAAAAATACAAGACCAAAAATGTCCACTATAAATATTATTACACAATGATTGAATGTTGCTCTATTTCATAATTAGAACATATCGACTCAAAACTGGACATGCAACCCCTGAATATTTCAGAGAAAGTCTAAAAAATGTACAGAGTGCAACCAATAACTTTGAAGGAGACAGCTTCCACCCTCGTCAATGGAGTCCACCTAGGCTTGGAACTATCATACCTACAACCACGAGCGGCCCTCGGGCAGAAGCGAGACACGTCAACCATGGAAGAAGATACTCGTTCAGGGTGTGGGCCTTCTGTAACATCTTATGGTACGGGGCAGGGGGTCAACATGCGGCTTGATAGATGGAGGTCGCCGTCACACTTTCGAGATCGTAGTGAAGGGAGATAACTGACCGGTGACACCCCACTTGCCCAGTTTTTGTTTTTTGTTTTGTTTGCTCCTCTGCTTTTACTACAGCCTAGTTAGGGTGTGTTTGTCCCTAATAAATTTTTGAGGGTTTTTTTGTCCTTTTACAAAACAAGTTTAATCCTACCGCTGCTGAAGGTCTCTCACCGCATTAGAAGGGAGGGAGGTTGGGGTTTGTTGTTGGTCGTCGAAGGAGGGCAAGGTAAAACAGGGTTTTAACCTCATTCTGAAGGGCTCTCTTGGTCGGGGTAGGGTTGGTTCCAGTGCTTGGTGCTGTTGACAGATAAAGAAGGGTGCAATGGTCAAAGGCTCGAATAGAGTGGAGATAGACCTCGATCTAGAGGACATGATTGCGATGTGGGGGAAGGAGATAACTGACCAGAACATTCTGGATTTCATTGGGCCAGCTGGGAAGGAAGCCTACATGTCGGGAGGCCCAAGAATGGACTATTGGGTCGATGAAATACTGGATAGATGCCTAGGGCTCCCTTGCGAGGCGATGAAGGTGAAGAAGCAGCTACCAGTTGCCTCAGCAGAATTTCTGGGTGCTCCTTTAGGGTCAAAGGAACAACATCACAAATATAGGGGTTTGCAAAGGACCCAGGAGCTGCAATGCTCTTATTAGAAAATGAGAGGATTGGAGGATATTATTTTTAGCTGCTCCAGCAGGAGTGCATCTTGGAGTTTTTCCAAAGGCATACAATCGGGTTCAGGAAACATTAGAAGAGGGTCACTCAGCGCGAAAGGGATTTTTGATCATGGCACAAGCCTTAATCCACCTTTCACGAGTGCGGGGAGAACCAACTTCAACACTTCCTCAGGGCAACAGGTCGGGTTCAAATTGCCGAAGCGATCTCGGAAGGTAGAAGCCCAAAGCCAACTGATATACCTCGTGACAATCATTTGGTTGCGGATAAAGAAAATCCCCACAAGGCTGGAAGGTCGGTCTCCTCATTGCAATGCAAAAATGGGCAAAGCATTTTGCCAGAAAATTTTGAGGGTGACGTGGCCCCTTTGGTGGTGAATGGGTTGGAAGGTCCTATCGGTAGTGAAGTGCCGATGTCAGATCTCCGAGACCCTGAGGAGCTCCTTCCTCCCTACTCCACGCCCTTTACTTCAAACATCGTCGAGGATTTGGATGCCTCTCACGGTAAAAGGGAAAAGACAAAAGGAGTTAGGTGGAAATACAAAATCACAAATCTGAGATTGGGGGTGGAAGTGACAGTTGACGAAGTTATGAAGACTGTTGAACTAATTATGGTGGGCAGAGAAAATGGGAAAAAACTCTCGGAAAATTACATAAATGAATGGGCTACAAAAGCCTAGAATATGGCCCTAGATCCTCAATTTGAGGTTCTAAACCTCACAAATGGGTGGTTTATGGTGAACTTCAATGAGGCAAAATCAAGAAATTGGGTCTTAGAAAAACAATGGTGCTTCGGGCACACCCCGATTGTCTTCAAACCTTGGACACCCCTCTTCAATGCCCAAATGGAGAAGGTGGCCCAATTACTAGGCCTTCCCCATCAGCTGTGGACACCAAACATTTTCAGAGACATTGGGAATGAGATAGGGGTCTTTCTGGTGGCAGACATGTCTTTCGCTCAGACAGGGGAATACGATGTGGCTAAAATCCTGGTCCGTCTCCATGCTCGAGAAGGTCCTTTTGAAGCCATTCAGTTACATTACAGAAACTGGTCTTTTATTCAAGCTCTAGAATACGAACAGTTTCCCTTGAAGTGTCACAGATGCCACACTTATGGACACATGGAAAAGGAGTACCCCCTTCCTATATGAAAAAGGCCCAACAAAAAGAAGAATAAGGACCTACGCTCTCTTGCTGCAGAGGAGAACCCAATCAAGGAAAGCAAGGAGGCGGATATAGAGGGTGGGTCCTACGAGCAAGCTCATGATCTTAATCAGAAGCAGGAACTTCAACACCCGATGCGGGAGATAGAGAACCTCATGGAGATAGAGATGGAGGTAGCCCCAGAACAGGCTCCAACTCATCTAGACTCAGAGACTATGGCTGCGGAAGGACCTGAGGGTACCCTCTCTCAACACCCCAACTCATTTTTTGTTTCTATCTCTGAAATTTTAGCATTTGAATCAGAGCATGGTCCCCCCAGGCCTTCACATTTGGTTTTTACACATTCTGTTGAACCTCAACCCTATCTTCCATTAGACAGTACCATTATTTCCCTTCCCTGCTTGATTCCTTCCTTTTCCTCGAGCCCTTCCCTGTACCCTTAGCTCCCTCTCGTAGCTATCGAGTGCCACCCTTATAACCTTTGCCCTCGAGATCGCAAGGACACTCTTTTGAATATGTTCAGGGGCTTGGGAATTTCGGGCGACCCCCTCCCCTGGCCAAAACAAAGGGGGAGAAAATTGAGACTTTCTAAAGCCCAGGTGAAAGCCACGATGGATATTGTAGACAGAAAAAAACACGTAATCCATTGGAAAAGCATTCAGGTAGGTCAAGATTAAAAATCCTATTTTGAAGTATTAATTTTTTTGAGTCTTTAACTCAAATATTTTCTGAATGTAGGTCAAGCTGGATGATGAATTTCTGGTTGAACCTTAGTGTATACTCGATCGAAGAGAAATCATGCTCCGAAGGCAAGCCATCACCCAAGTTAAAGTGCAATGGAAGCACTTCAGCTCGGATCAATCCACCTGAGAAGATGAAGTTTTTTTTCGTGAGGCTTATCCAGAATTGTTTGCCGAGATGGAGTGAAACACCAAGGATGGTGCTTACTTCTAGGGGGGGAATTTGTGACAACTAGCTTAATGGCTAACTAGTTGTTATGTCATTTTATTTTTAAAGAAACTAAAGCATTTATTTCTTTTGAGAGAGATCACTTGTTGAACTTGAATTAATCATGTTTAGTATAAATAAAGTTTAGTTATGGAAAAGTGATTCCATAAAAGTGAAAAATCCTGATGGTAAAAGTATTCTAAGAACTGGGAAGTGGTTGAATAGTTAAAAGACAGTTACATTTCCTCTAGGGATAAAGGTGCATCCCAGTGAGGAAAATGGGTTTTGTTCTGGAACTAAGAAAGGGAGAGGATGGAGAATTCCTGAGCTGGTAGCAACCAGTGGAAGACACTAAGCATTCCCAAATCTTCTTGAAAGATGCATAAGTATTGGACCAAGGGTCTTGAGGTATATTCTGGTAATTCTGTCAACATACTAGGCTCAGTGTGGAGCACAGGGGGAGAAGAGGATGTTATTGCCTAGAAATAAGATAAGTACATAGACTATTGAAAAATAGAGGAGTTGTAAATTTAAATGTTTAGACAGATTTCTTCTGTGTTGGAATATTTAGATAGACTGCTTATTTATGGTATTATGTAGACAAAACTTTCTCAATTAGTAGAACTTTTTCGGGAAAATGTGAAAAGAGAAATTATACTTTGTTACTTGTGGTGGAATAATAAATCTATATTCTCTGTAATTTCTTTCAGATGTATGGTAGAATAAGAACATACATCATTTGATGTTTAGGCTGTGTAATGAAATCTCCAATGCTGACAATTAAGAGAATAGTACAGAAAAACTAAGTTCATGCCAAACATAAAATATTAACCAAGAGGTATGGACCCGGAAAACTGTATGCTTAGGTTTAATATCAAAATCCCCAGGCTCTGAGCAGGTCGTTGACTAGAAATATTTTGTATACACAGAAAGTGGATAGGAGGGAAACTCTATCTTGTAGATGGTCTGGACATCCCTAAATAAAATAAGAATAGGAAAATAGAAAACCAGAGGTTTAAAGCATTTGTAAACTATAAATAATCAGAAAACAGAATGAGTGACATGCATATATTTATAAAGAAGATTTCTCATGTAAAAGATTACTGAAGTAGAAACCATAGACTAAAACTATGTTACAGTAAGATATTGTGAATAATTCTACACAGTTATTCATTTGAAAACATTCCTTCAACAGAAAGGGAAAAAGCACAGTATACTTGCATAAAATTATATATAAATATGTTAACTCTAAAAAAACAAATTTTCCATGCTGCGATAAAGTCAAAAGCTTAACAGGTGCCATATAGTTTCAATGGAGTACACAGGGCGACCATGTGGCTCACCACATGGCACGCCCATGTGACATGGCTTGGGGAAACCCAACGCCTTAACTCCTCATGAGGGCTGGGCTTTAAAGCCCCATGCGCCACCTCCATTTTGACGTACTCTGCGTCCTGTGTTTTTACTCCCCCCTGCACGATGATGTTTCCCATTCCCACTCCTCCCTTGGCTCCCCTGCCTACTCTGCTTGCCTTCCCTGCGCTTGTGTGGCTCCGACATCCCCTAGCTCTAGCGCAAATCCTTTGGACTCTGTCTCCTGTTTCGTCTCCATATCAATTTTGCACTTTACCTAAGGCCGCTAAGATGCCATGGTGTCAACGAGAATTCCGTAGAAGGGCGGGGGGAAGAGGCTTTCCTTCGCGGCCCCCTCTTTTAATGGCTCTCCATCTGGATTTGAACCTTCCTGCAGATTGGGATATTGCGGATGTGGCGCCCTCCTTCCCTGCTCCAGCCTCGCCTCCCGCTGTGTTCTCTGACCCTTCAGCCTGTCTCGAGCACTTCCCTAGCTCCTATGCTCCACCCTCATCCTCCTGCTACAAGAAGAGAGCCCGCAAATCCACCATTGCTGCCAAGCCCACCTCCCTCCCCCGTAAACTGAAAGCACTGCCTGTGAAGCCTGCTTCAAGCTCCACTTCAAAAGAAAATTATTTTGAGACGAAGGCAGAGCCGAGGCTCCTAGGGCTGCTCCATTCGGGCTCCCCCTCGACGAAATAAGAGAGCACCTTGATGGATGCTCAGGACAAATCAACCTTCATGTAGGTTTGCGCAGCTCAGGAAACTTCGGAGGAATGCCTTGGACGTCCTTCTTCTCCGCTCGGGTCGCATGAGGAAGCAGACCAAGGCTTGGGCGCTCTCGAATATGGATAAATCTGCAGGATTGTCGAGGAATCGCCTCCCCCCAGCGATTCGCATGAAGAATCGCCTTAGAATTTGCCCCTCGAATTTCGTCGTTTACTAGTTTTTATGCTATCTATGCGTAGTCCTTTTTATATATTTTTGTACTGTTTTTAAGGATGGTTTCCAAAAATGGGTAGCCTATAATGGTTGAACTCTAAAGGCTGGTTTTCCCTCTCAGGACAGTCTAGTTTTGGACAATAGTGCTCTTCTTATTCCCTCAGCCATGGATTCCTCCATGCTCGAGGAGGAGAATTGTAACTCTGGTTTGACTGCTTAATAGAAATAGTTTTACTTAGAAAAAAGAAAGTCAGAAGCTTAACGAAAAACTGAAGGTTATCGAAAATGATTGAATGTCGCTCTGTTTCATAATTAGAACATACCGAATCAAAACTGGACATGCAACCCCTGAAGATTTCAGACATAGTCTCAATAAATGTATATAATGCAACTAATAACTCTGAAGGAGAACTCTGGAATTACAAAGTAAACCAGAGAATAGTTCTTCATTAAGTTAACCAAAAAAGAAGACTGTTATCGATATTTTATAAGCCTAATAGCCATGGAAAAAAGCCAAGCATTTAAATGCCAGAAACCGTGTAAGACCTGCTGCGAGACTCGAAGTACCTGATAAAGAGAGTACCCGAGGTCAGTTTAATTATCGCTGCTCCAAAGCAAAGCGTACCCATGTTTGTATCTTGCAGAGTTAAGACCGAAGGGGTACCTGTGCCACATCAACCAACTCTATTCAGTAAGTTAAAACCCTCACTACCCAAACAAGTTATGGAGACGAGGATAATTGACTTAAGTGCTTCACATACTTGAATGATTTGGCTTGCGGTAGCGGCGGCGAATCATGTATCAAAACATTGAGCAAACATTTACTCAACCAAAACATCTGAGAAAAATGGAAAATAAACTATGAGAGCAGAGCCAAGAGGAAACTTTGATGGGTAAGATTACCTGTCGAGGTTGCGGCAGCCGTGACAGAGCATAACGGACTTGGGTAGCTATAATCCAGTTACAGGAGCAACAAGACGAATACTTTGAAGCCATGAATGCAAATCCAAACCCTTCCAAATAGTAGAGACCCAAATTTGTAACAGAGTAACCTCTTAAATCTGAAGGGACCACGCGGGAATCCTTTCCAGCAACCAAATCAGAGGCAAAGTAACCAAGAAGCCTGAGGAAAATTACGTGGCATACTATAACAAAAACTCACCACTGTCAAGGTATCATAAGCACCAGCGTCGATTGGAAATCCTATAGAGATGAACAGTTTGAGAATGGAAAAATGGTCACAGAGCTGCAACGCCGTGGAGCCAGCTCAAGAATTATGAATGGTTAGGGTTTTGGGTAGGGGTCATTAACCTAAGCCAAGACCCGAAGACCCTCAGCCAAAGATCAAGATACCGAGATCCAATGACATAAGACCAAAACAAGTGTTCTCCACTTGAGAGATGATTGCATGCGATATTCATAATAATTAAATTTGTAATTAAGAATCGGATATGTGTTACTTATCCAAAATCATCTCTTAAATGTCAAATGATACATCAGTACCGATAACATTACCTAAGTGGTATATCAAAGGATCACGATAGTTATATAACATTTAATCAAATTTAATATACGCATATGGAGAGGCTTAATGCGAATTGGAGACATGTAGTCATGATCTACACATGTGACTTATGAACATATATTATGATATGGCAATGAAATAAATGATGCGGCTATGAAATATATAATTATATGGTTGTAGATTATGGTAATAACTTCCGTAGAATGAGAACAACTTGGAACCTTAAAAAATTAATATTCCTTATTTTCAAAGGTAACTTTTGTTTTTTATAAGTACTTTCATGCATGTTACAAGTGGTATTAGAGCAGCATTTGTACGCTGGGATCCTAAGGGTCACCTAACATGATAAATTGTGTGTGTAAATGATGCACATCAAGGAAATAAAATTGTAGCAGATGAAATGAAGAGGGGATCGTCCCAGCAAACACCTTGAATTGCAGGGGAACCTACACCTAGCCCCAAACGGAAATGAATCCCAAAATGTGGATTCAAGTGAGCGTAGACCAGCACCAACAACCTAGTAGACTGCTGGAGGAACAATAACACCAAACCAATATCTTGCTAAGAACTGTATAGAATCTACAGGAAGAAATGGTCCAGGTTAGGAGTGGTAATGAGCGCTTAATGCAAGAGCAGAAAAGGATACTCAAAAGCCTTTCTAACAAGCAAAATCAAGGAGTGCTACAACCCAGTCTTAATAGAGAAACTCAAGAAGAAAATAAATGACAAGCTAAGGATCAAACCAATGAAAAAATGGAAAGAAGCCATTCCCAGCGAATCAATAAAAATAGAAACTATAATGAAGCCGAGTCTGGAAATGTGTCAGAACAAGAGGAAATTAAGAAACAAAAAGTGGAGCTACAGGGTGAGTTCTGGAAAATAAAGCCACCTACATTTGATGGAAAAGCAGAGGAGGTGGCTGGAGCATGGATGATAAATATGAACAAGTAATTCCAAGTTTATGAGTACAACAACAATATTATCCATATTGGCCATCTATCAGTTGAGGGAGAAGGCCACCCTGTGGTGGGAGGAAGTCAAGAATGTCCGCAATATTGAAGATCAGGATGTGTCATGGGATACATTCCAACAATATTTCAAGGACAAGTATCTGACAGAGCGTTCTATGATGAAAATTCCAGGGAATTCCACGACTTGAGGTTGGGACAAATGACAATGGATGAATATATAACGAAGTTCACTTCCCTATTAAGATATGTTCATTATTTGAGGGATGAAAAGGCAAAGGTTCAATGATTTTTGAGTAGTTTTCCGACTCACGTAAAAGAACGAATTGAGTTCATGAATCCAAGGACCATGGACGAATCAATTCGAAAAGTGAGAATGTGTTACCAAAAATCCAAGGC
Source organism: Pinus albicaulis (assembly GCA_034641835.2). NCBI lineage: Eukaryota > Viridiplantae > Streptophyta > Pinopsida > Pinales > Pinaceae > Pinus > Pinus albicaulis. Next base: position 176,999,466 of record CM076583.1, read on the forward strand.
AAAAGGAGAACTGGGAAAAAACTAGTAGCCAAGAAAAAGGAAGAAAAGAGGCTCAAATTTCAAAAGTTCAGGAACTAATAACTTTAATAATTCTGCAAATAATTCGGTAAGCAGACAGTTTGGGAGTGTTACACATTATTTTGTCACCATGACATTTTACTGTCTATATTGGTTCATCAATACCTATATAATGCTCCCTTAAAGGTCTAAAACCCTTAAGTTCCTAAATCAAGTCTTGGATTTTGAGAAAAGCTCATAAAAATCATAAAAACCCTAGTTCCGCACTTTTCCCAGCCATTACCTGTGGTACCGCACCTTTTGTAAAGAAAAACTGCTGTACCTACCGCACATTTTGTGTACTAAAATTGTGGACCCCTGTAAAAGGTAAAATGGAAGAAAAAGTAAGTTCTAGAAGCCCAATGGGTTGAATATTCTCCCAACTGGAAGCTTCTAGAAGGCGTTATCTAGTCGAAGCTTCACTCCATCCATTCATGAACATTTATCCCTTCATTAAAGGAGCCTATCCCTTGGTATTTGGAGCTTAATCCCTTTATGAGAGGAATTATCCCTTCCTTTTTGGAACTGAAACCACTTCCCTTCTGCTATAAATTGATGCCATGGTTTAGTCTCAAGGGTAGATAATGATTTTTGGCAATATGATGCAGAGTGTTGTCCTTGATGGCAACCCACTGAATAAAGATGAAGACATGCGACTGTTGACATGTGTTGTCCTTGATGGCAATTCACCTGATGAATTTATTCTTGACTTGATGGACTTGGTAAATGATGTTTGTTAGCAATATGATGTTGAGTGTTGTCCTTGAAAGGCAACCCACTTGATGAAGATAATGGCAACTTACTGGATGAAGTTGTGCTTGATAGAATATGTCTTGATGAACTAAATATGATGTATCTACAGTGTGTACAGAAGGTAATGAAGAAAGGAATTCAACATGTGCTAGATCTATGGTAAAAAGAGTATGTCTTAAGGCATACGCGGATCTGTCTAGGGGAAGTCGCGTATGCACGCGGAAAACAACGTTCCAAGTCGCGTATGGGCAAAAGCGCTCATAAAGTGCAAAACCAGGGGTAACCACCATGGTATTGACCCATTGTATTGGGTAATGATTCGTCTAAATGACCCCGTCCAGGAATACCATCGGAAGTAATGTTGTTTTGGCTCATGGTATTGAAAAAAGGGGCCCATGGTATTGAAGAAGGATAAACCTATATAAGGAGAAGAAATTCATTGTGCAAATCATGAGTGAGGGTGCAAGATGTCTGAACTTGAATGAATACTTCTCTATGAAGTATATCTGTATGGAAAGGGTAAAGGTTTGTTGATAGATCTAAATCCATGATGCACTTATGAAGAAATGATGAAGCGAGACTTCTAGATCTGAAATGTACTTGTATTTGCTAGATCTGTTTATGGAGTGATTAGATCTGTGATAAGGCGAACACCGTCTAGCAAAGGGTTGAATCTGAACCGAATGTCTCGATCCGAAGAAGTATGAAGCTTTGTAATGATCAAGACTCCATACGCACGACCGCAGGAAGCGTCAGAGGAGGCGTGCCTGGCCGAGAAAAGCGCGTATGCGGAAGCTAAGGCGGCAGACAGGAGCATTGGTGCGCCTATATGAACTAGAACATGCCGTATACACGCCACACCGCAGAAATGAAAGCGCGCATGCAAACTAGGGTTTGTTACACAAGGAAAATGTCCGATCTGACCGCTTTCCGTTTTAGCTATCTGTTGTTGATGTTTGACTGTGCTTAAATGTATGAAGAGGGTCCAGTCTGAAAATATGATGAAACGTGGCCTGCAAGTTGTGTCCTAGAGGAAGCTTTGGATCCAGTGTGAAAATTGATGAAACGTGGTCAATAAGAGGTGCTGAGGGTTGTAGCCTTCAGTCAGGGGGTTGTAGCTCCCTTCCAGGTGAGGCTGGTAAACGAGATCAGGGGGTCATAGCTCCCTTCCAGGAGAGGCTGGTAAATGAGTCAAGGGGTCGTAGCTCCCTTCCAGGAGAGGTTGGTAAACGAGTCAGGGGGTTAGAGCTCCCTTCCAGGAGAGGCTGGTAAACGAGCGCAGGTGGGTGCCTGTGTGCTGGTAGAAGTCTGCACCAGCACATATGTTGTAAGATGTTCTCTCTATAATAAAATATTGAAGGCTGAGCAACGGCAGCGGTGGTTTTCTCCCGACTTGGGTTTCCACCTAAAAATCCTGGTGTTCATGTGTGATGCTTTGTGTGATGGTTTACTATGTTCTTACTGTTCATGTTTACTATTTATTAAACATCTGATGAATGAATGATGGAATGATTTAAGTGAAGAACTAATGACATATTTAGATATCTGTGTATACACGAGTTTCATAAAGGGTATCCGCGTATATACGCGAGTCTGTTTCAGGAAAGTAGCGTATGGGTTTCAGAAGCATGAAAAAGTAAAAGTTTTGAATATGCAGTAAATACTGATTCACCCCCCCTCTCATTATTTTTCCCAACAATTGGTATCGGAGCAGGTCCTTGTGTAGAAGCTTGATTGCTTAAAGGAGATCCGTCACAATGGGAAGTCAAGAAGGAGTAATGTCTATAAAGCCACCTCTATTCAATGGAAGCAATCTGATATTCTGGAAGGTACGAACAAAAGCATATCTGCAAAGTCTTGGTGCAGATGTATGGGCAATCGTGGAAGAAGGTTATCAATACCCAGCAAGTATTCCTACCGATGCAGCAGAAAGGAAGAAGTATGAAATCAATGCCAAAGCAGTGAATGTCTTGTTAGGAAGCATGTCTGAATTAGAATTTGCTAAAGTGATGCAGCTACATTCAGCAAAAGAAATATGGGACAAAATCATTCTAAGCTATGAAGGAGACACAAAGGTAAAAAGTGCAAAACTCCAAACTCTTAGAATTGAATATGAAAATTTGAAGATGCATAGTGATGAAAGTGTTTCCAGTTTCTTTCTTCGTCTAGATGATATTGTAAATGGGATGAGAAATTTGGGTGAAACCATAACTGATACTACTCTGGTAGAAAAAGTCTTAAGATCCTTGACTTCAAGATTTGACTCTAAAGTTTCAGCTATTGAAGAAAGGCAAGATCTGCAAACTCTTACTATTGTTCAATTGCATGGTATTTTGACTGCTTTTGAAATGAGACAAGGAGGTCCTTCTCAAATCAGAGAAGCTGCTTTTAAGGTGTCTGCAAAAGGAAAGGAAAAGGAAGTTGTCAAAGAAACCAGCTATATATCCGATGAAGAAGAAGCGAATTTTGTGAGAAAACTCCAACTAGGCACTGGAAGATTCAAAGGTAAGCTTCCCTTCAAATGTTTTGAGTGTGGAAAAGTTGGTCACTATGCTGCTAAATGTCCTTATAGAGAAAAAAATGGTAAAGGGAAACAATTTGAAAAGAGGAAGAGTTTATATGCAAATGAAGATGATGATGAAGTGTCCAGTGAAGATGAAGAAGATTCTGACCATGATCTGAAAGTGCTCATGGCAAAGAAGCAAAAGAAGAAGTCTACTCGAAACAAGGAGATCTCTCAGAAAACATGGTTAATAGAAATTGAATCAGATAGTGATTGGGGTCCTGATTGTCTCATTGGTACAATGAATGGTGAAGATAGTGAAAGTAAAGTTGTGGATCTAGAAGAAGCTATCAAGATAAAAATTGAAGAACAACAAAAGGAAACTGATAAGAAAGATTTTATCTACAATGAGATGATCTCTCAAATGAAAGATCAAATAGAAATGCTGAATGGACAGGTGGACAAGTATCAAAGGTTTCATACTTATGCATCCAATCGAATTAAAGAACTGAAGCAGAAATCAATGATCAAAATGCAGATCTCGAAAAATCAAGCAAGAAGAATGAAGGACTTGAAGCTGCAATCATCTCTCTGCAAGCAGATCTTGAAGCATCAAGTAAGAAGAATGAGGAACCTCTACAAACATTTGAAAAGGAAGGCCTTGAAGCAGAAATCATCTCTCTCAAAGAAGATCTGGAAAAATCAAATAAGAGGAATGAAGAGTTGCAACAAACATGTGAAGAAAACGAAAATTGGTTGAAAGAAGAGATTCTAAATCTGAAGGATCAAGTAGAATATGGAAGAAGGAAAGAAGAAAGCATGACAAAGCAATGTCAAGCCTTGGAGGTTGAGGTAAACATTCTCAAAGGTAAATTAGAAGAAAAGGTTAAACTTTTGAGGTTTCAAGATAGTACTAACATTTTGGAAAACATTTTGAGTAATCAAAGGTCTCCTGCTATCAAACTTAGTCTTGGTTTCCAAGAAACTGTTAAAGGAGAATCTAGCTCACAAGGAAGTGCTAAAACTTCAAAGGATGACAATGCAAAACCTGAAGTGTTGAAAGAGACAAAAGTTCAACCAAAAATAATGAAATCTCAAAGGAAATCAGTCAATAAAGTTGAATGCTTTAAATGTCATAATCATGGGCATGTTGCAGCAAATTGCAGGAGCAGATCATTTCAGCCTCAAACAAACAGTTCCTACATAGAAAGGTACTCTGGTTTCTTCAAGGGATATTTTTTTTCATGTAACAAGTATGGACATAAAGCAGCTGATTGTAAAAGGAGGAAGATTAGAAATACTCATTATGATTCTTATGCTTATTTCTCTGGACACATGAGATGTTATTTTTGTAACAAGTATGGACATGTAGAAAAGGAATGCAGGTTGAACAGATCTGAGAAAGTGGACAACTTTCAGCACACAGTTAGGAAGTTCAAGCAAGTTTGGAAAAAGAAGGAGGACCAATCAGAAACGTAGGGAATTCTGACCCTACTGCAGTCATCCGCTTCTGAAGCTTACTTTTCTTATTGACTGCAGGAATGATGTGGGATACATTATGAGATTTAGTAATGTATCATCACAGGGGGAGCAATGCATGATGACTCTCAGGGTTGATTTGATTATTCTGGTTATGTTTACTTCTGACAGCGCATCTGATGTGGAAAGGACAGGTACAGGAGGTACAAACTCAGGAGGAAATGAAGGAAGATGAAAATTTTCTATGCTTCACTTTCCATATGCGGGTTATATTAACAAAAGTCGCGTATACACGTGAGTTTCATCAGACACAGTCACGTATGCATTGATGATAAGAGAATTTATATGCTAGCTGAAGATCTGGAGCAGAGGCTCAGAGGGAGCATCAGTCTGATTGTTAATCACTGTATTATTGACTCTGTATCAACTTAGTTTCTTAGTTCTAAATAATGATGATATGATACATGGTTTCTTATGTTGAAGATTGTGGATGAGTCCTGCTTGCTTTTTGATGAAGAGTATTCATTGTTGAGATGAAAGTTTTATAATTCGGAGATAAGGGCAGTTCATGCAAAGATTTTTGCTGATGACTTACTGATGAACGTATTCAGGTTGCTCAAGTTAAGAAGGAGCACTGGTTCAGGGGGAGCAGCAGGTTGAATACTAATGATTGCATTGTTGGCAATATGACTGCTTATTCTTTGGTTTTTGTGATACTCATGCTCAAATGATGATGACTTGGTACATGGTTTATTATGATGAGACTTTGAGCCCTGGTTACTGATAAGTATCTTTTGTGCTCACACATGGATGAGTTGGATGTCGTTTGATTCAGAAATAAGATTAGATCGTGCAAAATTTGTTCTATGGTTGAGATATTTTGCCTACATATGTTACTTCATGTTAAATCTTAAAGATCTTGATGATATTGGACCACATGGATGATTGCTTGACACATATTTGAAGATGTTGTTCTGGTATGATTGTATTGATGCTGCAAAGAATCTGAAGGCTTGGTTACTAATGTGCTTATGCTACAACCGTTGGATGACACTTGAAGACACAACTACACGGTTCTATCTATTTGTAGTCTAGGGAAGCATTCAAATATCCCAGAAAGAAGCTGAACACTGTATTTTTCTCACAAGAGGATCATATCTGGTTAAAATTAGAAGATGGTATTGGATACACGGGTTTCCTGAAACATATTCGCGTATATACGCGAGTTCATGCACAGAAAACCGCGTATGTCTGATTGCTGACATTTTTCAGTTTGGAGTCAGCTCTCCTCAGTACAGCTGCAGTGCTGTTTGGTATCTCTGATACTGTCTGGTATCTCAGGTGGTGTTCCAGTTCTCATAATTCTATTTCTAGTGATTTGATGAAGATGTTTTGATGATTTGTTGGTGAAAGTGTTCAGGATGCACAAACTAAGGGGGAGCCTTAGTCATATTGAAAGGATGCTTGGATGCACATATTCAGGGGGAGCATTAGCTTTGCTGAGTATAATGCATTGTTGGCATTATGGTGGTTCTGATATATGATCTCTCTTGAGGTCTTTCTGGTGTTGGTCATAAATGGTCATATTTGTAATTTGATGAAAAGGTCTTGCTGAGACCCATGATGTAAAATTTGTAATATTCAGTCATGTAAGGACTTGATAAATTTGTAAACCCACTTGGTTGGGTAGCTGAGTCAAATTTTGTAAACCCACTTGGTTGGGTAGCTGAGTCAAATTAGTAAACCCACTTGGTGGGGTACTTGAGTCTCATATGTAAATCCACTTGGATGGATCGTTGATGTAAGTATGAGTTACTGGCGATAGGAATTTCATCGAGTCATGTACTTCTTTGGAAAATATTTTTAAATATTCAGCATGAACTCAGGGGGAGCTTGGTCATCAGAACGCTTCTTCCACATGAGGAGAAAAGGGGAAGAGTATGTTGGTTTTGATCCACCCTTTGCCCTTGATGTCAAAGGGGGAGAGTGACATGGTGTTTGAATGAAGAGAAAGAATGGTGTCAAAATGGGGAATGTGACATGGTGTCATTGTATTCTTAATGTACCTATCTGTTGTGGTAACCAAACACCATCGTGGTTTCCATCAAGTCCAAAGGGGGAGATTGTTGGCAATATGATGCAGAGTGTTGTCCTTGATGGCAACCCACTGAATAAAGATGAAGACATGCAACTGTTGACATGTGTTGTCCTTGATGGAAATTCACCTGATGAAGTTATTCTTTTGCCCTTGATGTCAAAGGGGGAGAGTGACATGGTGTTTGAATGGTGTCAAAAATGGAGAGAGTGACATGGTGTCATTGTATTCTTAATGTACCTATCTGTTGTGGTGATCAAACACCATCGTGGTTGCCATCAAGTCCAAAGGGGGAGATTGTTGGCAATATGATGCAGAGTGTTGTCCTTGATGGCAACCCATTGAATGAAGATGAAGACATGAAAGTGTTGACATGTGTTGTCCTTGATGGCAAACCACCTGATGAAGTTATTCTTGACCTGATGGACTTGGTAAATTATGTAAATCTGATATGAAATGATGTTTGTTAGCAATATGATGCTGAGTGTTGTCCTTGAATGGCAACCCACTTGATGAAGATGATGACAACTTACTTGATGAAGTTGTGCTTGATAGAATATGTCTTGATGAACTAAATCTGATGTATCTATAGTGAGTACAGAAGGCAATGAAGAAAGGAATTCAGCATGTGCTAAATCTATGGTGAAAAGAGTATGTCTCAAGGCATACGTGGATTTGTCTAAGGGAAGTCGCGTATGCACGCGGGAAAGAACGTTCCAAGTCGCGTATGGGAAAAAGCGCTCATAAAGTGCAAAACCAGGGGTAACCACCATGGTATTGACCCATTGTATTGGGTAATGATTCGTCTAAATGACCCCGTCCAGGAATACCATCGGAAGTAATGTGGTTTTGGCTCATGGTATTGAAAAAGGGTAATCCTATATAAGGAGAAGAAATTCATTGTGCAAATCATGAGTGTGGGTGCAAGATGTCTGAGCTTGAATGAATACTTCTCTCTGAAGTAGATCTGAATGGAAGGGTTACACTTGAAGATAAATCTGAATGTATGATGCACCAATGATGAAGAAGGGGATCTAGATCTGAAATTCACTTGTATCTACTAGATCTTCTTATGGAAGGCCTAAATCTGTGATGAGGCGAACATCTAGGCGAACATCTGTCTGAAGCAAAAGGGTAGATCTGAACTGAATATCTGATCTGATGAAGTATGCTGCTCTGTAATGATTGAAGATCTATACGCTACTTCGCCGCGGAGGAAGCACGTATATACGCGGCTTCAGCGAAGAGAAAGCGCGTATGCGCAATAAAATATACACTGAGGTATACGCTGGTTTGTGTGGACGAAAGCGCGTATATACGCGACATCAGTGAAGTGAAAGCGCGTATGCAAACTAGGGTTTGCTGAAGCATGGGGTATGAAACATCTGATCTGTTCTGCTGTATTACTGCTATCTGATCTGTGTTGTCTGAATTGATAAGTATCTGTTGGTGATATATGTTTGAGCTTAAAAGTATGGAAAGGGTCCAGTCTGAAAATATGATGAAACATGGCCTGCAAGTTGTGTCCTAGAGGAAGCTTTGGATCCAGTGTGAAAATTGATGAAACGTGGTCCATAAGAGGTGCTGAGGGTTGTAGCCTTCAGTCAGGGGGTTGTAGCTCCCTTCCAGGTGAGGCTGGTAAATGAGATCAAGGGGTCGTAGCTCCCTTCCAGGAGAGGCTGGTAAACGAGTCTGGGGGTCGTAGCTCCCTTCCAGGAGAGGTTGGTAAACGAGTCAGGGGGTTGGAGCTGCCATCCGAGAGAGGTCAAACGAGCGCAGTAGTGCCTGCGCAAGCGAGAAGTTCCACTCAAAGACATGTTGTAAGATGTTTTCTCTATAATAAAATATTGAAGGCTGAGCAACGGCAGCGTTGGTTTTCTCCCGACTTGGGTTTCCACCTAAAAATCCTGGTGTTCTTGTGTGATGCTTTGTGTGATGGTTTACTTTGTTCTTATTGTTCATGTTTACTATTTATTAAACATCTGATGAATGAATGATGGAATGATTTAAGTGAAGAACTAATGACATATTTAGATATCTGTGTATACGTGAGTTTCATAAAGGGTATCCGCGTATATACGCGAGTCTGTTTCAGGAAAGTAGCGTATGGGTTTTAGAAGCATGAAAAAGTAAAAGTTTTGAATATACAGTAAATACTGATTCACCCCCCCTCTCAGTATTTTTCCCAACACTGATATGTAAAAAAATCCTTGCTTTGTACTTCATACTACATTAGAGAAGAGAATTGCTGAAGAAACATACTCTTTTTGCTAGCCATTATCCATGCGAGAATAATTACACACTCGTATTTAGGCTAGTTCAAAGAGTGGAAGGGCTTGTCAGACCAAAGGAAAACGCTTGTTCTGAACCCCGAAAGGACCTGTACGACGTCAAGGCGAACGCGGTTGTAGGACTCAATCTTTTATTTAAAGATAATACAAATGGATCCTGTTTTCTCAATAAGTTGTTTATGTGTTTACTTGAATGACTTATTTATTAAATTCCTTGATCATTAAGATAGATTTATGATTTATGAATTAGTATATTGTGTAGGTGCTTTTGATTCTCTTCCATGTCTTTGATTGTGGGTCTTAAGAGGTGACTTCTTTGGAGCGACGGAAAGAAGAATACAACTAGCATTAGACCACAGGTAGGTCCTTTCTTCATCATAGAAAATTATAAATCATACATAATCTAGAGAAAGTAGTTTACATTTGTCCTGTTTGTTTCTAGCTATCCTTGTGATACTAGGGAGATCCTTCTTGTTTGCAAGAATGATTTATCCGCCTAAAAAAATGGCGACTCCGTTGGGGATTTCTGGAACTTAGTTTTATTTTTTATTTTTTGAGTTTCACTTTTGAAAGAGTTTTTCTGATTTTGATTAGTCTACACTGGGTTGGGTAAATTATCTATTAGAATCCCTGAAAAGTAGATCATAATTTTTATTTTTTCTATATTTTTTCTGGCCTCTACACTTTTTCTTTCAGAACAGTGCGGTAACCTCCACAGTTTTTATGTACAAACAGTGCGGTACCACACCTTTTTGTATTAAAACTTGTGGACTTAAGGAATTTTTTTTAAAAACTAAAATTCTCTTTTCTAGAACCAGATTACACGATTCTCTATATTTACCCAAATTTGTTTTGACTGTCAAAAGCCTTGTATGAATTTCTTTTAGCAACTCTTACAATCTCATCAGTATCCATTAAGTTAATTGCGTGTTTTGAATATTCTTTTTGAGAAATTCTTAATTTTATTTCCTTTGGTCATTACTTCGAGTTTTGTCTTAGTCTCTTAACAATTTTGCATATTTTTTCTTTTGTCTGAGTGTTAATCGCCGTTGAGTGTTTTTTAGTTTTTGACCTTTGGAATTCTCACCCAATTTTCTTTACTTACACTTCATTGGTTCTTATATTACATTAGAATCATCTTGTGTTTGAGAATTCTCTTGCATAGATCACATTTGCATAATTAGAATTCTCATTTTCAGAATATGAACGAAAAATGTGCATAGATTACATTTGCATACCATCAAGTGAATTGTGCATAGATTACAATTGCATAGTTTACATTCTGAAAAAATCAATATGATATTTAGATCAGTTTCTTTGATTTTAATTTACATGTTTTTATGCTTGTTTTAAAAACATAAAAAAAATTGGAATTTAAAAAGCATTAGTTTTTCTTGATAAAATTAGTGCATTAGAGAATTCGTTATATTTTCTCGTATTTATCAATTCTTGCATTGTTGGAAGTTAATGGAAACTCTCTCCTTACTTTAATTAGGATTCATCGAATTGAAAAGATTACATTATCATATTCGAATGCATTCAGTTTTGGGTGAAGTAATAACACCATTGGTTTCATATCCATTTACCCTTTGAGTAATAACAACCTAAATAACACAACGCTTAATTAAAATTCATCTAGAAATTTTTACATTTTTAGGGCTCTTTCCACCAATCTAGCTCAGGATTAGTGCTTTGGAATAGGGAGTAGTTAACTTTCCAAAGAAACTAAACAAACAAGTAGTCATCTTGCGGTAGGAAAAATCCAATTGTAGTATGTATGCTTTGGGAAAATCTTCATAAAAGAGTTAATCACGAGATCATATATGAACCAGTGATGTAATCATACCTATCTCATTGGGAACGATAGCAGATTTACATGTATTAAAAACGGTAAACCTCAGATAGACCATTGTCGAGGAGCCTCGGGTCACTTGTCAGTAAAGCTTGGAGTATGTCAAGGAGCCTTTAAGGGGATTAAGCTAATTACTCTGCCCTTGCATGTATATCGGATCGTAGACTGTTCCCCCAGGTATATTTGTTCCTGTTGGTGACCTTAGTGGCTATAAGCTTTAGGATTATTTCCCAAGGTGACGGTGGAGGGAAGGTCCCACTGTACCTAGAGCAGACATCGACTAGACTCACTTGGACTCTCCGGAGGGTTCTCTTCACTCGAGATAGTTTAAGTGGAGAAACTTGCACTGGTCTGTTTCATTAAGCAGGTTGCCAGGGTAAATATTCCAACTGCCATTTCTACATTAAAATTCTATGATGTTGGATTTCATCACCAACTAGTGTTTTTTAGTGTAGGAATCTACTGTTTGTGTGTGGTTTGACTCGTAGATTTGTTAGTGCGTGTTCATTTATTTTTTTTACTTTTTAGAGACCTTAGGTGTGGATTGTGAATTTTAATTGTTAGGTGTGAATTTTGAATTGTTCATTTTAGTTTTAAATTGTTAATAAAATTCACTGAAGTTGAATCTAATGGCAACTGTTCTGGAATTTACCAACCAAGGAACCCCTCTTAACGAGAATCCTAGTACTTTTCCTTTCTTTGGAAATGTTGGTCCTTCTTATATGGCTACATTTTCATTACCTAGATTTACATTAGGTTTACCGATATGGTTATTTTCAACTTCGTTGGCCCCGAATACTCCAATTGTTCCACCTCAACCGAATGCTTCACCTCAATAGAGTTCACCATCTCAACATCACCAAACTCACGTTGACCCTTTACCTTCTTCACCCAATATTTATTCCTCCATTTCTTCCTCTTTGCTTAGTAAAAGCCTTGACGCTAGTAACTAGGTGGCTAAGAAGAAGAAGAAAAGGAAGAAGAAGAAGAAACAAGATAAGAAAGAAGTCAACCAGTCAATCATGGCTGTAAGTGTTAGTAGTGTTGAGGAAACCTCAAACATGCATCGTAAACCCAAATTCCCTTGCAATATTTGTAAGGGTGACCACTTCCTTATCAATTTTCCTGGTATTCCTAAGGTCTTGGAAGTATGGTCAGAAAAATTCCATCAACTTACTGTTGATCCATCAACCAGTGATAGTTAGGTTTCTGGGAAAAAGGATAAAGTTAGGTTTCCTTTTAGGTTATGCAAAGGGAGTCATCAAACTCACTTTTTCCCTCACACCGATGAAGCCTCAAAATTGTTGGGAAACCTTACTTTTCCACAACAAAAACTTCCAACTAGATACCATCAAATTTATCCCAACCTACCGTCAACTGACAAAGTGATTGATCTTATTCCAAGTATAGTCAATTCCACTCTTCCATTAAAGAGTGAAACTGATATCATTCAGGTTGATGATTCATTATTTGATCAAGTGGTCGACTCAATTTCATATTTGGTCGATCCCACTCTCTCAGTCGAGAGTGAAATTCATACCGCTCAGGTTCTTCTTGTTACATCAGATTCTTCTACACCAGGGGGCATTTCACATGTTTCCATAGAACCCCCTCCAAGTACAGAGGTCTTTTCCTTTGATTGGAATAGACTGACAGAACCTCGTCTTCCTTCTTCCATCCCTTTCCAAATTATTGTGAAGGCTTGTGGTAAGAATGTACACTGCACACATGTAGATGAAGGTGCTTCTGTTAGTATTTTATCCTCAACTTCTTGGAAGGCTTTGGGTTCCACTCATCTTGTGCTTGTTACATAGAATCTATCAGCTTTTAATAGAACCATTAGTGAACCTTTAGGGATCCTTCCTAAGTTTCCTATTACTTTGGAAGGTAAAACTGTCTATATTGATCTTATGGTAGTTCGAGGCCCCTTGGATTTCAATTTACTAATTGGGCGAGACTATGTCTATGCAATGAAAGATATCGTATCGACACTCTTTCGCGTGATTTCTTTCCCTCACAATGGAAACATTGTGACTATTGACAAAATTTCATTAACTAGTATTGATTCAACTACCAATAATCTGACACCCCTAAATGTCCCTTATACAGAAGTGGTATCTACCCCACCACGGGTTAATTATGTGGCAACCAGTCCCATGTTTTCAGTTACCGATGCAAGCAAGCCTTTCACTGTTTGCTCGACTTCCTTTGACTTAGATCTGGTAATTGACATGGAAAACTCTATGGGATTATTTGAATGAAATGTTCCTATCCCTTTTGAGTTCCTTAACATGTGTTCCTTCCAGAGAATTGTTCTTCCATCTGATGAAGACCTTTTGGAAGCCATGATCGAGGAGTGTCCCTTGACATGTTAGAAGCCATGACAAGGTCACCAAGAGGAAAGTTCCTTTTACTGTGTCAACCTCGTTAAAAAATGAATTAGTGGGTCATGAGGATAGTTCATTTTACTGTGTCAACCTTGTTAAAAAATGAATCAGTTGGTCAGAGGAAAGTTCACGTTACTGTGTCAACCTCGTTAAAAATGAAACATGTCTTAGATGAGGACAGTTCTTTTCCTATGTCAACCTCATTAAAAAATGAATCAATAGGTTATATAGGTAGATTGTAGAGAGTAGATATGAGGATGATTATTTTACTATGTCAACCTTGTTAAAAAATGAAACAGGTGTCCATGGGGATGGTTCTTTTACTGTGTCAACCTCATTAAAAAATGAAACAGGTGTCCCTGAGGATGATTCTTTTACTGTGTCAACCTCGTTAAAAAATGAAACAGACCCATGAGGACAGTTCATTTCCTGTTTCAACCTCATTAAAAAATGAATCAGTAGGTTATATAGGTAGATTGTAGAGAGTAGATTGATAGATTCCATGAGGATGGTTCTTATCCTGTGTCGATCTCGTTAAAAAATGAAATAGATACCAAGAGGAAAGTTCCTTTCACTATTTCAACCTCGTTAAAAAATGAAATAGTGGGTATTGAGGATGGTTCTTTTCCTGTGTCAACCTCGTTAAAAAATGAAACATATCATTTTGAGGATAGTTCTTTTCCTGTGCCAACCTCGTTAAAAAATGAAACAAATACCTTGAGGATGGTTCTTTTCCTGTGTCAACCTCGTTAAAAAATGAAACAGATCCTTTTTAGCATAATTCCTTTTCTTGTGTCGAGATCGTTAAAAAATGAAACAAGATTCCCATGAGTATGGTTCTTTTAATGTGTCAACCTCGTTAAAAAATGAAACAAGTCACCATGAGGATGGTTCTTTTCCTGTGTCGACCTCGTTAAAAAATGAAACAAATCCTCTCCTAGTCAGTTCGAGTCTTTCATCTGATATCGTAAATGAACCTTCATTCCATCCACCTACTAGTAACCAGTAGTCTACTTAGTTGAATGAAATGAAGCTTGGGGGGCATGCACTCTAGCAAGTTACTCTTGGGGGGCATTAAAAACCCACTCTCAAGCATAGTTTTCCTATGTTTCAAGCTTGTGTAAAAATGAAACCAATCTTAAGCATAGTTTTCCTACGTTTCAAGCTTGTGTAAAAATGAAACCACTCTCAAGCACAGTTTTCTCTGTTTCAAGCTTGTGTAAAAATGAAACAAACCTATCCGAAGCATAGTTTTTCTCTGTTTCAAGCTTTTGTAAAAATGAAACCTATCTTGAGTCGATTTCGGTTATTATTTTCAAGACTCGTTAAACTCATTGAAATCCCGAGATTATTTTGCTATATTTTATTCTCATAAAACACGTGAAAATGCCAAGTTCTTTCCGTATTTTCCTGCATGTAAATTAAATTTAAAGTCGGCCATATGAGTGCAATTTTTATCACTTTTTCGAACTCGTTAAAACTTACGAAAAAGTGAAAACCATGAGTACATTTTTATCAATTTTTAGAACTTGTTAAAACTTACAGAAAAAAAGCGAAACCCTGGAGTTCTCTTTTAAGCCCTTTTCAGACTCTCTAAACATGAAAATATTTCCAAGTACTTGACTATTTGAACTCATTAAAGAAAATGAACAGGCGTCCCTTCAATATAAGTTTACCCCTTTTCCGGACTGAAATGGAATATTTATGAAAAAGGTATACGTTGACTAATCATGGTCAATAGAGTTATCTCCTGTATTATTTTATCCTTTTTCGGGCTTGAGAGACTAAATTTACGAAAAAGTACACCCACGGAGTTTCCTTAAGTTTTTCTTCTGACTCCCTAATATTGAAAAACACCGAGTTACACCTATACTGGACTCGTTAAAACTAAACAGTAAAGGACCTTTCAATTACAAACAGGAACAAACCACTCCTTCTTAGGGTTTGATTTTATACTAATTTGGACTCATTCGAAGGATGAGCTTACATAACAAGGAAATGTTATCCTCCTCAAGCTTGTCAAAAATAAAGAGGTACTTGCCAATAATGGTGGGGGAAAAAGAGAGAAAATGAATCCAGTTTTTAAACTTTGTTTAAAAGTAGTATACCACTCTTGAACATGACACTTTTTGTCACACTTCCACCTAGGTTGGGAAAATTCTTTGCCTATCAGTTAATCAAAACATATTGAAAGTTTTCAGCCGGTGGGAAAATCCTTTGCCTATCAGTTAATCAAACCATATTGAAAGTCTTCAGCCGATTTCTGGGTATTAGCTTAGGTCAATTGTTACCAAACCATATGCAGTGTCGTTATGTGTTCAAGAGATAGTTCAAATAAATCATTCATCTGCAAACATATGTATCCATTTGCGTTGACCATCCCTGAGTCAGTCCTTGCAAAATATTTCTTAAAAACTTGATCTAATGGTTTTGTGTCATGGGTTTTCCTATGACGGATCACTTTCTATCGATGACAGCTCATCCTCGAGGAAGTTGATCTAGAATCCTATCATTACCTTGGAATCTGCATGCCCTAATGGCAAATTTCTCGCCTTTGACGACGAGTTACATCATTGACCTATGATCGGATGATTCTATGAAGTGTTCGACTTCAAATTATTTATTCACACTTCATGGATTTTACTGAGTACTTTGAGAGCCATTTTCATTATTGGTGGTTTCTCTCACACTTGTTAACAATTCACATCATTGACTGGTAATCAAGTGGTTTCTACCATGTTTGACTTCGACACAATCAATCGCATGGATAGAATCGTACTAGTTCAGGTAGTGGAAATCAAGACCCTGGATCTAGTTTCCACCATCTAGGCTATGAGGAGTTTTATTATTCATTATGTAGTAGACTATTCATGACAGATGGCTACATCCATAATGTGTCTACTATTGATGTAATATTAAGTTCATTTCTGTATCAGGACATTTTAGTTAGTTTTGATCTGAGTATGGGAATGCCTACCTCAGCGATGATATATATATATATATATATATATATATATATATATATGTTTTCATTGAATGTTTTTATAGATCTCAACTGGTGTGTCCACGAGCCGATCCTCAAAATGATAAAGCACTTCACTCTTCGAATTATCTCAGACTTCGCGCTTTAGGGGGCAATATGTTACACATCATTTTTCCATGACATTTTACTATCTATATGGGTTCATCAATACCTATATAATGCTCCCTTAGAGGTCTAAAACCCTTAAGTTCCTAAATCAAGTCTTGGATTTCGAGAAAAGCTCATAGAAATCATAAAACCCTAGTTCTGCACTTTTCCTAGCCATTACCCATGGTACCACACCTTTTGTAAAGAAAAAATGCGGTACCTACTGCACGTTTTGTGTATTAAAACTGCGGACCCTTGTAAAAGGTAAAATGGAAGAAAAAGTAAGTTCTAGAAGCCCAGCTGGTCGAATATTCTCCCAACTAGAAGCTTCTAAAAGGCGTTATCTGGTCGAAGCTTCACTCCCTCCATTCATGAACCTTTATCCCTTCATTAAAGGAGCCTATCCCTTGGTATTTGGAGCTTAATCCCTTTATGAGAGGAATCATCCCTTCCTTTTTGGAACTGAAACCACTTCCCTTCTGCTATAAATTGAAGCCATGGTTTAGTCTCAAGGGTAGATATTGATATGTAAAAAAGTACTTGCTTTGTACTTCATACTACATTAGAGAAGAGAATTGTTGAAGAAACATACTCTTTTTGCTAGCCATTATCCATGCAAGAATGATTACACACTCGTATTTAGGCTGGTTCAAAGAGTGGAAGGGCTTGCCATACCAAAGGAAAATGCTTGTTCTAGACCCCGAAAGGACCTGTACGACATCAAGGCAAACGCGGTTGTAAGACTCCTTCGTCTATTTAAAGATAATACAAATGGATCCTGTTTTCTCAATAAATTGTTTATGTGTTTACGTGAATGACTTATTTCTTAAATTCCTTGATCATTAAGATAGATTTATGATTTATGAATTAGTATATTGTGTAGGTGCTTTTGATTCTCTTCCATTTCTTTGATTGTAGGTCTTAAGAGGTGACTTGTTTGGAGTGATGGAAAGAAGAATACAACTAGCATTGGATCACAGGTAGGTCCTTTCTTCATCATAGAAAATTTTAAATCATACATAGTTTAGAGAAAGTAGTTTACATTTGTCCTGTTTGTTTCTAGCTATCCTTGTAATACTAGGGAGATCCTTCTTGTCCGCAAGAACTATTTATCCGCCTAACAGGGTGGAACCATCAAAGAACCCGTTGGCCTGTGGAAGAGAAGCCCACAGAGGCTTCTAGCAAACCAAAACAAGGACAAAGCCAGAAGCCACCCCTACAATGATGGGGATGTGGTGAATCTCACTATTATAAGAACTGCCCACAGTGGGGAAGAAATGATACAATATAAAATCTATAGGAAGCCTTTACTGTGGGGGATGTAGCCCGGAACATACCCAGAATGAATGCAGCCTTGGAGGAACATACCTTGAAGGTAAGTTACTTTCATACCCTATTTCTATTTTGGTTGACCCAAGTGCAAGTTTAAGTTATATAAATCCCAAGATAGTAAAAATTTGTAAATTACAAAGTCAGAAATTCAAAAACCCTTGGCTGGTACAACTAGCCACGGGAGAAAAAAGAAAATTTTGTGCCGAAATTCCAAACTGTACTTTGGAGATTGGAAATCAACAATTAAATGTATTTATGAATGTGTTCCCTTTGGGATCCTATGATGTGCTACTGGGCATGGATTGGTTGGAGAAGTAGTGGACACAGGTAGAATGTAAAGAAAATATTATATATTACAGAATGCTAGATGGAACTCGTAAAGAGATTCAAGGAATCAAGAAACCCATATAGATGTGTCCCATTACAGCCTCTCAAATGAGTAAGTGTATCAGGAAAGGATGCCAGCTCTATGCCATCCAAGTGGGTTTTTCTAATTCTAAGGATAAGAACCCTATGATGGAGAACATACCCATAGTACAAGATTTCATGGATGTATTCCCTGATGATGTACCAAGATTACCCCCAAGAAGAGACATTGATTTTAATATTGAATTAATTCCAGGAGCATCACCAGTTTCAAGGGCATCGTATCGAATGAGCATACTGGAGCTAACTGAACTAAAAATGTAGTTGCAAGAATTTTTGGATAAAGGATATATTCGACCAAGTGTATCCCCTTGGGGAGCACCGGTGCTGTTTGTAAAGAAAAAGGATGGAACCATGCGAATGTGTATGGATTATAGACAACTCAAAGAATTGATCGTTAAAAATAAATATCAATTACCACAGATTGACGATCTGTTTGACCAGGTGAAGGGCATCACTATATTCTGAAAAATAGACTTAAGATCTGGATATCACCAAATCCGAATTAAGGACAAGGATATTT
Organism: Pinus albicaulis; assembly: GCA_034641835.2. Classification (NCBI taxonomy): domain Eukaryota; kingdom Viridiplantae; phylum Streptophyta; class Pinopsida; order Pinales; family Pinaceae; genus Pinus; species Pinus albicaulis. Next base: position 177,018,294 of record CM076583.1, read on the forward strand.
ACAAGACTGCCTTCCTTACCCGATATGGACATTATGAGTTTGTGGTTTTACCATTTGGTTTAACTAATGCACCAACTACATTCATGAGGTTGATGCATGGCATATTTCACCCCTTTTTAGAAAGATTTGTTCCAATATTCATTGATGACATTTTAATTTATTCAAAAAGTATGGAGGAGTACAAGGAACATTTAAGGATAGTATTGAAGATGTTGCTAAAACATCAGCTCTACGCCAAGTTCAGCAAATGTGATTTCTTCAAAGAGTAGATCCAGTATCTAGGCCATGTCATTTCCGTTGAGGGAATAGCCGTTGACCCAGAGAATATTAAAACTATTATGTAATAGCGATTGCCCCAAAATGTGGTAGATATTCGATCCTTTGTGGGGTTAGTTGGGTATTATCGACGGTTCATTGAAGGATTTTCAAAGATTGATTTTCCAATTACATCGTTCCAAAGAAAGGGAAAAATATTTAGATGGGCTGCTAAGTGTTAGAATAGTTTTGATAAGTTGAAACATTTGCTGACGACAACCCTGGTGTTGAGGATAGCTAATTCCAATAAGGAATTTGAAGTCTGTACCGATGCTTGTAAAGAAGGAGTTGGAGCGATTCTTTTGCAAGATGGAAGGGTGGTTCCCTTTGAATTAAGAAAACTAAAAGAGCATGAACAATGATATTCAACTTATGATTTGGAGATGACAGCGATAGTGCATGAAGTCTAGGTATGGAGGCACTACTTTCTAGGAAAAAGGTTTGTGTTAAAGACCGACCACAACAACTTAACTAGCCACTTTAAGCAATCTGATCTAAACTCTCGTTAGGAAATATGGAATGCTTTCTTAAATGAGTTTGACATGGATATTCAACATGTAAAAGGTAAATAAAACTGTGTAGCGGATGCCTTAAGCAGAAAACTAAGTTGTGTCTATGAATTGTGCTATAACCAGACTGAATGTAAATTTTTGGATCAAATAAAAGAGGAAGCTGGGAAGGATCCTTAATATCAAATTTTATGGCAGCAAGTGGAGGAAGCTAGGGAGCAAGAAAAACCTTGTGAATATGGAGTTAGCAAGGACCAATTGATAACCTTTAAAGAAAAGATATATATTCCCAATTGAATGGGTTTAAAGGAGTTGGTCATGAATGAGTATCACCATAGCAATTACTTAGGACACCCAGGATACCAAAAAATGATAAAAACAATTAGAAAGGTCTATTTATGCCCCGGTATGTGAAGAAATATTGCAGAATATTTGAAAAAATTCCTAGTGTGTCAACAGGTTAAGGTGGAGCATCAACATCCAGCTGGATTTTTGCAACCTATACCAGTACCTGAGTGGAAGTGGGAAGTTATATCTCTAGACTTTATTATTGGTTTACCAAGATAAAAAAGGCACAATGATTCCATTATGGTGGTGGTTGATAGATTGAGAAAGGAAACACATTTAATACCGGTACAGTCTACCTATAAAACTGTGCTAATAACATATATCTTTATGAGAGATATTTTCAGACTGCATGACATTCCAAAGATGATCATTTCAGATAGGGATGTGAAGTTTACTTCATAATTCAAGAAGACCTTATTTACAGGTTTGGGAACCCAAATAAATTTCAACACCGCGTACCATCCTCAGACAGATGGAAAAACTGAGCAAGTAAACCAAATCTTGGAAGACATACTGCGCGTGTACGTGATGCAAAAACTGACGAAGTGGGAGGAATATTTGTAATTGGTATAATTTTTCTACAACAATGGATATCAGGAGTCTCTTAAGATGAACCCCTTCGAAGCACTGTACGGACGACAATGTCATACTCCCATCAATTGGAGTAGCCCTGAAACCAAGTTGATGCTTGGACCGGGGATGCTAACTGAGATGGAATTGGAGGTAAGAAAGATCAGACAAAATCTAGGAGCCGCTCAAGATCGGCAGAAGGTGTATACCGATAAGAAGAGAACTTATCGAGAATTTGAGGTGGGTGATCATGTGTATGTAGGGATTAAGCCCAAGAAGAGCACACTAAGGTGGGCCTTTTGTGCCATGTTAGCTCCCAGGTTCTGTGGACCCTTCCAGGTTTTGAAGAGGATGGGACTTGTGGCATATCGATTGGCTTTACCCAAACATATTCATGTGCACAATATGTTCCATGTATCCTTACTAAAATGATACATACATGACCCAAAGCATCTAATTTATTGGCAAAGCATTCAAGTAGATCAAGCTTAAAAATCCTATTTTGAAGTATTAAATTTTATGAGTGTTTAACTCAAAGATTTGCTGAATGCAGATCGAGCCAGACGAAGAATTTCTGGTCGAAGGTCAGTGTATACTCGATCAGAGAGAAATCATTCTTCAGAGGTGAGCCATCACCCAGGTTAAAGTGCAGTTGGAGCACTTCAACTCGGATGAGGCCACCTCGGAAGATCAAGGTTTTGTTAGTGAGGCTTATACAAAATTGTTTGCTGAGCTGGAGTGAAACACCAAGGACGGTGTTTACTTCTAGGGGAGGATGTTGTGATAGCTGGCTTAAAGGCTAACTAGCTGTTATGTCATTTTATTTTTAAAGAAACTAAAACATTTATTTCTTTTGAGACAGATCACTTTTTGAACTTGAATTAATTATATTTTGTAAAAATAAATTTTAGTTATGGAAAAGTGATTCCATAAAAATGAAAAATACTAATGGTAAAAGTATTCCAAGAATTGAGAAGTGATTGAAGAGTTAACAAATAGTTACCTTTCCTCTGGGGATAAAGGTGCATCCTAGTGAGGAAAAGGGGTTTTGTTCTGGAACTAGGGAAGGGAGAGGGTGGAGAATTCCTGAGCTAGTAGCAACTAGTGGAAGACACTCAACATTCCAAAATATTCTTGAAAGAAGTAGAAGTAGTGGACCAAGGGTCTTGAGGTATCTTCTAGTAATTTTGTAAACCTACTAGGCTTTGTGAGGAGCACGGGGGGAGAAAACGACGTTATTGCCTCTCATGGTAGGGTGGATATCATCAGCAAGGCTGTAAATAAGATAAGTACACATACTGTCGAAAAATAGATGAGTTGTAAATTTAAATGTTTAGACAGATTTCTTCTGTGCTGGAATATTTAGATAGACTGCTTATTTATGGTATTATGTAGACAAAACTTTGTTAATTAGTAGAAATTTTCCAGGAAAATGTGAAAAGAGAAATTATACTTTGTGACCTGGGGTGGAATAATAAATATGTGTTCTCTATAATTTATTTCAGATCTATGGTAGAATAAGAACATACCTATGATGGAGAAAATACACGTAATACAAGATTTCATGGATGTATTCCCTGATGATGTACCAAGATTACCCCCAAGCAGAGGCATCGATTTTACTATCGAATTGATGCCAGAAGCATCACTAGTTTCAAGGGAACCATATCGAATGAGCATACCAGAGCTAACCAAACTAAAAATGTAGTTGCAAGAATTGTTGGATTAAGGATATATTCGACCAAGTGTATCCCCTTGGGGAGCACCGGTGTTGTTTGTAAAGAAAACGGATGGAACCATGCGAATGTGCATGGATTATAGACAACTCAATAAATTGACCGTTAAAAATAAATATCCATTACCACAGATTGACGATCTCTTTTACTAGGTGAATGGGGCCACTATACTCTAAAAAATAGACTTAAGATCTAGATATCACCAAATACGAATTAAGGACAAGGATATTTACAAGACTGCCTTCCGTACCCGATATGGACATTACGAGTTTGTGGTTTTACCATTTGTTTTAAATAATGCACCAACTACATTTATGAGGCTGATGCATGCCATATTTCACCCATTTTTAGACAGATTTGTTCCAATATTCATTGAAGACATTTTAATTTATTCAAAAAGTATGGAGGAGTACAAGGAACATTTAAGGATAGTATTGAAGATGTTGCGAAAACAACTCTACGCCAAGTTCAACAAATGTGATTTCTTCAAAGAGAAGATCTAGTATCTAGGCCATGTCATTTCCACTGAGGGAATAGCGGTCGACCCAGAGAATATCAAAACTATTATGTAATGGCGAGTACCCTAAAATGTGGCAGATATTCGATCCTTTGTGAGGTTAGTTGTGTACTATCGACAGTTCATTGAAGGATTTTCAAAGATTTCTTTTCCAATTACATCGTTGCAAAGAAAGGGAACAATATTTAGATGGACTGCTAAGTGTTAGAATAGTTTCGATAAGTTGAAACATTTGCTGACCACAACCCTGGTGTTGAGGATAGTTGATTCCAATAAGGAATTTGAAGTCTGTACCGATGCTTGTAAAGAAGGATTTGGGGCGATTCTTTTGCAGGAAGGAAGGGTGGTTGCCTATAAATCAAGAAAAATAAAAGAGCATGAACAACGATATTTATTTTATGATTTGGAGATGACAACGGTAGTGCATGCAGTTCGGGTATGGAGGCACTACTTGCTAGGAAAAAGGTTTGTGTTAAAGACCGGACACAACAACTTAACCAGCTACTATAAGCAAGCTGATCTAAACTCTCATCAGGAAATATGGAATGCTTTCTTAAGTAAGTTTGACATGGATATTCAACATGTAAAAGGTAAAGAAAACCGTGTGGCGGAGCCTTAAGCAGAAAACTGCATTGTGTCTATGAATTGTGCTATAACTAGATTGAATGTAAATTTTTGGATCAAATAAAAGAGGAAGCTGGGAAGGATCCTTAATATCAAATTTTATGGCAGCAAGCAGAGGAAGCGAAGGAGCAATAAAATCCTTGTGAATATGGAGTTAGCAAGGACCAATTGCTAATATTTAAAGAGAAGATATATATTCCTAATCGAATGGGTTTGATGGAGCTGGTAATGAATGAGTATCACCGTAGCAATTACTCAGGAAACCCAGGATACCAGAAAATGCTAGCAACAATTAGAAATGTCTATTTATGGCCCGATATGAAAAGAAATATTGCATAATATTTGAAAAAATCCCTGGAGTGTCAACAGGTTAATGTGGAGCATCAACATCTAGCTAGATTATTGTAACCTATACCAGTACCTATGTGGAAGTAGGAAGTTATATCTCTGGACTTTATTACTGGTTTTCCAAGATCAAAAAGTCACAATGATTCCATTATGGTGGTGGTTGATAGATTGAGTAAGGCAGCACATTTAATACCGGTACAGTATACCTATAAAACTGTGCAGATAGAAGATATCTTTATGAGAGATATTTTCAGACTGCATGGCATTCCAAAGATAGTCATATCAGATATGGATGTGAAGTTTACTTCAGAATTCAAGAAGACATTATTTACAGGTTTGGGAACCCAAATAAATTTTAGCACTGCTTACCATCCTTAGACAGATGGAAAAACTAAGAGGGTAAACCAAATCTTGGAAGACATGATGTGGATGTACATGATGCAACAACCAACGAAGTGGGAGGAATATTTTCAATTGGTATATTTTTCCTACAACAATGGCTATCACGAGTCTCTTAATATGAACCCCTTCGAAGCACTGTAAGGAAGACAATGTCGTACTACCATCAACTCAAGGAGCCCCGAAACCAAGTTTATTTTTGGACCGGGGATGCTAAATGAGATGGAATCGGAGGTAATAAAGATCAGAAAATATCTCGTAGCCGCTCAAGATCGGCAGAAGGTGTATGCCGATAAGAAGAGGAGTTATCAAGAATTAGAAGTGGGCGATCATGTGTATGTAAAGATTAAGCCCAAGAAGAGCACACTAAGGTGGGCCTTTTGTGTCAAGTTAGCTCCCAGGTTCTGTGGGCCATTCCAGATTTTGTAGAGGGTGGGACCTGTGGCATAATACTAACCCTATGATAGAGAACATACACGTAATACAAGATTTCATGGATGTATTCCCTGATGATGTACCAAGATTACCCCCAAGAAGAGGCATCTATTTTACTATTGAATTGATGCGAGGAGCATCACTAGTTTCAAGGGCACCGAATCGAATGAGCGTACCAAAGCCAGCCGAACTAAAAATGAAGTTGCAAGAATTGTTGGGTAAATGATATATTCGGCCAAGTGTATCCCCTTAGGGAGCACCAGTGTTGTTTGTAAAGAAAAAAGATGGAACCATGCGAATGTGCATGAATTATAGACAACTCAACAAATTTACCGTATAAAAATAAATATCCATTACAATGGATTGAAGATCTGTTTGACCAGGTGAAGGGGGGCACTGTATTCTAAAAAATAGACTTAATATCTGGATATCACCAAATCCAAATTAAGGACGAGGATATTGACAAGACTGCCTTCTGTACCCGATATGGACATTACGAGTTTGTGGTTTTACCATTTGGTTTAACTAATGCACCAACTACATTTATGAGGCTGATGCATGGCATATTCCACCCCTTTTTAGACAGATTTGTTCTAATATTCATTGAAGACATTTTAATTTATTCAAAAAGTATGGAGGAGTACAAGGAACATTTAAGGATAGTATTGAAGATGTTGCGAAAACATCAGCTCTACGCCATGTTCAGCAAATGTGATTTCTTCAAAGAGCAGATCTAGTATCTAGGCCATGTCATTTCCTCTGAGGGAATAATGGTCAACCCAGAGAATATTAAAACTATAATGAGTACCCCAAAATGTGGCAGATATCCGATCCTTTGTGGGGTTAGTTGGGTACTATCGACGGTTCATTGAAGGATTTTCAAATATTTTTTTTCCAATTACATCTTGCAAAGAAAGGGAAAAATATTTATATGGATTGCTGAGTGTTAGAATAGTTTCGATAAGTTGAAACATTTGTTGATCACAACCCTGGTGTTGAGGATAGCTGATTCCAATAAAGAATTTTAAGTCTGTACCGATGCTTGTAAAGAAGGAGTTGGCGTGATTATTTTGCAAGAAGGAAGGGTGGTTGCCTATGAATCAAGAAAAATAAAAGAGCATGAACATCGATATTCAACTTATGATTTGGAGATGATAGCGGTAGTGCATGCAGTTCAGGTATGGAGGCACTACTTGCTAGGAAAAAGTTTTGTGTTAAAGACCGACCACAACAGCTTAACCAACTACTTTAAGCAAGCTGATATAAACTCTCATTAGGCAAGATGGAATGCTTTCTTAAGTGAGTTTGACATGGATATTCAACATGAAAAAGTAAAGAAGACCATGTGGTGGATGCCTTAAGAAAAATACTGCATTATGTCTATGAATTGTGCTATAACCAAATTGAATGTAAATTTTGGATCAAATAAAAGAGGAAACTGGGAAGTATCCTTAATATCAAATTTTATGGCAGCAAGTGGAGGAAGCCAGGGAGAAAGAAAAACCTTGTGAATATGGAGTTAGCAAGGACCAATTGCTAACCTTGAAAGAGAAGATATATATTCCCAATCGAATGGGTTTGAAGGAGCTAGTCATGAATGAGTATCACCATAGCATTGCTCAGGACACCCAGGATACCAAAAAAATGCTAACAAAAATTAGAAAGGTCTATTTATGGCCCGGTATGCGAAGAAATATTGTAGAATATTTGAAAAAATGCCTAGAGTGTCAGCAGGTTAAGGTGGAGCATCAACATCTAGCCGGATTGTTGCAACCTATACCAATACCTGAGTGGAAGTGGGAAGTTATATCTCTAGACTTTATTACTGGTTTACCAAGATAAAAAATGCACAATGATTCCATTATGGTGGTGGTTGATAGATTGAGCAAGGTAGCACATTTAATAGTGGTACGGTTTACCTATAAAACTGTGTATATAGCAAATATCTTTATGGGAGATATTTTCAGACTGCATGGCATTCCAAAGACGGTCATATCAGATAGGGATGGGAATTTTACTTTAGAATTCAAGAAGACCTTATTTATAGGTTTGGGAACCTAAATAAATTTCATCACCGCTTACCATCCTCAGACGGATGGAAAAATTGAGTGGGTAAACCAAATCTTGGAAGAAATGTTGCGCATATATGTGATGCAACAGCCAACGAAGTGGGAGGAATATTTGAAATTGTTATAATTTTCCTAAAATAATGGCTACTAGGATTCTCTTAAGATGAACCCCTTCGAAGCACTGTACAAATGATAATGTCGTACTCCCATCAATTAGAGCAGCCCTGAAACCAAGTTGATGCTTGGACTGGGGATGCTAACTGAGATGGAATCGAAGGTAAGAAAGATTAGAAAAAATCTCAGAACCGCTCAAAATTGGCATAAGGTGTATGCCAATAAGAAGAGGACTTATCAAAAATTTGAAGTGGGCGATCATGTGTATGTAAGGATTATGCCCAAGAAGAGAACACTAAGGTGGGCCTTTTGTGCCAAGTTAGCTCCCAGGTTCTGTGGACCCTTCCATATTTTTGAGAGGGTGGGACCTATGGCATAATACTAAACCTATGATGGAGAACATACACATAACACAAGATTTCATGGATGTATTCCTTGATGATGTACCAAGATTACCCCCAAGAAGAGGCATCGAACTTACTATTGAATTGATGCTAGGAGCATCATTAGTTTCAAGGGCACGGTATTGAATGAGCATACTGGAGCTAACCGAACTAAAAATGTAGTTGCAACAATTGTTGGAAAAAGGATATATTCGACCAAGTGTATGCCCTTGGGGAGCACCGGTGTTGTTTGTAAAGAAAAATGATGGAACCATGCGTATGTGCATGGATTATAGACAACTCAACAAATTGACCATTAAAAATAAATATCCATTACCACAGATTGACCATCTATTTGACGAGGTGAAGAGGACCACTCTATTATGAAAAATAGACTTAAGATATGGATATCACCAAATTCGAATTAAGGACGAGGATATTTAAAAGCCTGCCTTCCATACCCGATATAGACATTACGAGTTTGTGGTTTTACCATTTGGTTTAACTAATGCACCAACTACATTTATGAGGCTGATGCATGGCATATTTCATCCCTTTTTAGACAGATTTTTTCTAATAGTCATTGACAACATTTTAATTTATTCAAGAAGTATGGAGGAGTACAAGGAACAATTAAGGATAGTATTGAAGATTTTGCGAAAACATCAACTCTATGCCAAGTTCAGAAAATGTGATTTCTTCAAAGAGAAGATCTAGTATCTACGCCATGTCATTTCCACTGAGGGAATAGCAGTCGACCCAGAGAATATTAGAACTATAGAGAGTTCCCCAAAATGTGGCAGATATCTGATCCTTTGTAGGGTTAGTTGGGTGCTATCGACGGTTCATTGAAGGATTTCCAAAGATTTCTTTTCCAATTACATATTTGCAAAGAAAGGGAAAAAAATTATATGGACTACTGAGTGTTAGAAAGTTTCAATAATTTTAAACATTTGTAGACCACAACCCTAGTGTTGAGGATAGCTGATTCCAATAAGGAATTTGAAGTCTGTACCGATGCTTCTAAAGAAGGAGTTGGAGCGATTCTTTTACAAGAAGGAAGGGTGGTTGCAACTTGCCTATGTATCAATTAAAATAAAAGAGCATGAACAACGATGTTCAACTTATGATTTGGAGATGACAACGGTAGTGCATGCAGTCCGGGTATGGAGGCACTACTTTCTAGGAAAAAGGTTTATGTTATAGACCGACCACAACAACTTAACCATCTACTTTAAGCAAGCTAATCTAAACTCTCGTCAGGAAAGATGGAGTGCTTTCTTAAGTGAGTTTGAAATGGATATTCAACATGTAAAAGGTAAAGAAAACCGTGCAGTGGATGCCTTAAGCAGAAAACTGCATTGTGGCTATGAATTGTGTTATAACCAGATTGAATGTAATTGGATCAAATAAAAGAGGAAGCTGGAAGATCCTTAATATCAAATTTTATGGAAGCAAGCGAAGGAAGCCAGGGAGCAAGAAAAACCTTGTGAATATGGAGTTAGCGAGGACCAATTTCTAACCTTTAAAGAGAAGATATATATTCCCAATCGAATGGGTTTGAAGGAGCTGGTCATGAATGAGTATCACTGTAGAAATTACTCAGGACACCCAGGATACCAGAAAATGCTAACAACAATTAGAAAGGCCTATTTATGGCCCGGCATGTGAAGAAATATTGCAGAATATGTAAAAAAATTCTTGGCGTGTCAACAGGTTAAGGTGGAGCATCAAAATCTAGCCGTATTGTTCCAACCTATACCAGTACCTAAGTGGACATGGGAAGTTATATATCTATACTTTATTATTGGTTTACCAAGATAAATAAGGCACAATGATTCCATTATGGTGGTGGTTGATATATTGAGCAAGGAAGCACATTAAATACCGGTACAGTCTACCTATAAAACTGTGCAGATAGCAGATATCTTTATGAGAGATATTTTTAGACTGCATGGCATTCCAAAGACAATTATATTAGATAGGGATGTGAAGTTTACTTCATAATTTAAGAAGACCTTATTTACAGGTTTGGGAGCCCAAATAAATTTCAGCACCACTTACCATCCTCAGACGGATGGAAAAAATGAGTGGGTAAACCAAATCTTGGAAGACATGCTGCGCATGTAAGTGATGCAGCAGCCAACGAAGTGGGAGAAATATTTTCAATTGGTATAATTTTCCTACAACAATGGCTATCAAGAGTCTCTTAAGATGAACCCCTTCGAAACACTGTACGGTCAACAATGTCGTACTCCCATCAATTGGAGAAGCACTGAAACCAAGTTGATGCTTGGACTGGGGACGCTAAATGAGATGGAATCGGTGGTAAGAAATATCAGAAAAAATCTAGGAGCCGCTCAAGATCGGCAGAAGGTGTATGAAAATAAGAAGAGGAATTATATTGAATTTGAAGTGGGCGATCATGTGTATGTAAGGATTAAGCCCAAGAAGAGCACACTAAGGTTATTTCCCAGGTTCTGTGGACCCTTCAAGATTTTGGAGAGGGTGGGACCTATGGCGTATCGATTGGCTTTACCCAGCCATATTCAGGAGCACAATGTGTTCCATGTATCCTTACTAAAATGATACATACATGATCCAAAGCACCTAATCTATTGGAAAATCATTCAGGTAGGTCAAGCTTAAAAATCCTATTTTGAAGTATTAAATTTTATGAGTGTTTAACTCAAATCTTTGCTGAATGGAGGTCGAACCAGATGGCGAATTTATGGTCAAAACTCAGCGTATACTCGATCAGAGAGAAATCATGCTTCGGAGGCGAGCCATCACCTAGGTTAAAGTGCAGTGGAAGCACTTCAGCTCGAAAGAGGCCACCTAGGAAGATGAAGGTTTTGTTCGTGAGGCTTATCCAGAATTGTTTGTTGAGCTGGAGTAAAACATCGACAACGTTGTTTACTTCTGGGGGGGAATTTTGATAGCTGGCTTAAAGGCTAACTAGATGTTATGTCATTTTATTTTTAAAGAAACTAAAGCATTTATTTCTTTTGAGACGGATCACTTTTTTAACTTGAATTAATTATGTTTTGTAAAAACAAAGTTTAGTTATGGAAAAGTGATTCCATAAAAGTGAAAAATACTAATGTTCTTTTTTGGAACTAGGGAAGGGAGAGGGTGGAGAATTCCTGAGCTAGTAGCAGCCAATGGAAGACACTTAGCATTCCCAAATCTTCTTGAAAGAAACAAAAGTATTGGACCAAGGGTCTTGAGGTATCTTCTAGTAATTCTGTCAACCTACTAGGCTCAGTGTGGAGCAAGGGGGGAGAAGAGGACGTTATTTCCTCTCTCATCATATGGTGGATATCATCAGCAAGGCTGTAAATAAGATAAGTACACATACTGCCGAAAAATAGATGAGTTGTAAATTTAAATGTTTAGACAGATTTCTTCTGTGCTGGAATATTTAGATAGACTGCTTATTTATGGTATTATGTAGACATTAATTTTTTAATTAGTAGAATTTTTTCAGGAAAATGTGAAAAGAGAAATTATACTTTGTGACCTGTGGTGGAATAATAAATCATTGTTCTCTATAATTTCTTTCAGATGTATGGTAGAATAATAACATACCGCATTTCAAGTTTAGGCTGTGTAATGAAAGCTTCACTGCAATTTTATAGGTTGACAATTAAGAGAATAGTATAGACAAAGATAAGTCATTCCAAATAGAAAATATTAATCAAGAGGTATGGACTGGGAAAACTGTATGCTTAGGGCCAAGATCGAAATCCCTAGGCTCTGAGTAGGTCTTTGATCTGAAATATTTCGTATACACGGACAATGGATAGGAGGAAAACTCCATCCTATAGATGGTCTGGACATCCCTAAATAAAAGAAGAACAGGAAAATAGAAAACCAGAGGTTTAAAGCATTTGTAAACTCTAAAATACTCAGAAAACAAAATGAGTGACATGCATATATTTATAAAGAAGATTTCTCTTGTAAAATATTACTGAAGTAGATAGCACAGACTAAAAATATGTTACAGTAAGATATTGTGAATCTTTCTACATGACCATTCATTTGAAAACATTTCTTCAACAGAAAGGGAAAAAGCACAGCATAATTGCATAAAATTATATATAAATATGTTAACTGTAACAAAACAACTTTTCCATGTTGTGGAAAAGTCGGAAGCTTAATGAAAAACTGAAGGTTATCGACAAAGATACAAGACCAAAAATTTCCACTGTAAATATTATTACACAATGATTGAATGTCACTCTGTTTCATAATTAGAACATATCGACTCAAAAATGGACATGCAACCCCTGAAGATTTCAGACATAGTCTCAATAAATGTATAGAATGCAACCAATAACTCTGAAGGAGGACTCAAGAATTACAAAGTAAACCAGAGAATAGTTCTTTATTAATTTAACCAGAAAAGAAGGCTGATATCGACATCCTATAAGCCTAATAGCCATGGAAACAAGCCGAGCATTTAAATTTCGGAAACCTTGTAAGACCTCCTGTGAGACTCGAAGTACCTGATAAGGATAGTACCCGAGGTCAATTTAGTTATCGCTACTCCAAAGAAAAGCGTACCCGTATTTGTGTCTTGCAGAGTTAAGACTGAAGGGGTACCTACGCCACAAAAACCAACTCTATTCAGTGAGTTGAAACCATCACTACCCAAACAAGTTATGGAGGCGAGGTTAATTAAATTAAGTGCTTCACATACCTGAATGAGTTGGCTTGCAGCAGTGGTGGAGAATTCTGTATCAAAACATCGAGAATATATTTACTCAACCAAAACATCCGAGAAAAATGGAAAAGAAACTATGAGAGCAGAGCTGAGTGGAAACTTTGATGGGTAAGCTTACCTTTCACGATTACGATAGTGGTGATCGAGCATAAGGGAATTGGGTAGCTACATTCCAGTTACAGGAGCAACAAGATGAAACCTCCGAAGCCATGAATCCAGAGCCGAACCCTTCTAAGGAGCAGAGACCCAAATTTGTGACAGAGTAACTTCTTAAATCCTAATGTGACCACACAGGAGCCCTTTCTAGCAACCAAATCAGAGGCGAAGTAACCAATAAGCCTGAGGAAAATTACGTGGTAGACTGTAACAAGAAACTCACCACTTTCAAGGTATCATAAGCACTAACGTCAAGAGGAAAACTAGTATATCCGACCAATTTGAGAATGGCGGAATAGTCGCAGAGCTGCAGCGCCGCGGAGTCAGCTCGAGAATGATAAATGGTTAGGGTTTTGGGTAGGATTCATTAACTTAAGCCAAGACCCGAAGACCCTTAGCCATAGATCAAGACCTTGAGATCCAATGACATAAGACCAAAACAAGTTTCCTCCACTTGAGCGATGATTGCATGCGATATTCATAATAATTAAATTTATAATTAAGAATTAGATATGTGGTACTTATCCAAAATCATATCTTAAATGCGAAATGATACATTAGTACCGAAAACATTATCTGAGTCATAGATCAAAGGATCACCATAGTTATATAACATTTGATCAAAGTTAATATACACATAAGGAGAGGCTTAATGTGAATTGGAGACATGTATTCATGGTCTACACATGTGACTTATGAACTTATATTATGAATGTCAATGAAATAAATGATGCGCCTATGAAATATCTAATTATATGATTGCAGATTATGGTAATAACTTCCATAGGATGAAAAAAACTTGGAACCTTAGAAAATTAATATTCCTGATTTGAAAAGGTAATTTTTTTTTTTAATATGTACTATCATGGACGTTACAAGTGGTATCAGAGTAGCGTTCGTACATTGGGACCCTAAGGGTCACCTAACATGATAACTTGTGTGTGTAAATGATGAACACCAAAGAAATAAAATTGTAGAAGATGAAATGAGGAGGGGATCCTCCCAACAAACACCTCGAATTGCAGGGGAACCTACACCCCAAACCCAAATAGAAATGAATCATAAAATTTGGATTTAGTTGAGCGTAGACCAGCACCAACAGATTAGTATACTGCTGGAGGAACAACAACATCAAACTAGTATCCTTCTAAGCACTGTACAGAAGCTATAAGAAGAAATGGTTCGGGTTAGGAGTGATAATGAGCGCTTAATGCAAGAGTAGGAAAGGATACTCAAAAGCATTTTTGACAAGTAGAAACAAGGAGTGCTACACCTAGTCCTGATAGAGAAACGCAAGAAGGAAATGAATGGCAAGCTAAGGATCAAACCAAAGACAGAATGGAAAGAATCCATTCCCAGCGAAGCAACAAAAATAGAAACTATGATGAAGTTGAGTCTGGAAATGTGTCAGAACAATAGGAAATTATGAAACAAAAATTGGAGCTACAGGGTGAGTTCCAGAAAATAAAGCCACCTACGTTTAATGGAGAAGCACAGGAGGTGGCTGAAGCATGGCTGATAAATATGAACAAGTACTTCCAAGTTTATGAGTACAACAACAATCTTAAAGCCATATTGGCCATCTATTAGTTGAGAGAGAAGGCTAGCCTATGGTGGGAGGAATTCAAGAATTTCCAATGTATTGAAGATCAGGATGTGTCATGAGATACATTCCAACAATATTTAAAGGACAAGTATCAGACAAAGCGTTTCTATGAGGAAAAGTTCAGGGAATTCCATGACTTGAGGTTGGGACAAATGAGAATGGATGAATATATAACCAAGTTCACTTCCCTGTTAAGATATGTCCCTTATTTGAGGGATGAAAAGGCTAAGGTTCAACGATTTTTGAGTAATTTTATGACTCAAATGAAAGAATGAATTGAGTTTGTGAATCCAAAGACGATGGACGAAGCAATTCGAAAAGAGATAATGTGTTATCACCAGTCCAAGGAAAAAGGAGAATTGGGAAAAAATTGGCAGCCAAGAAAAGGGCAGAAATAAGGCTCAAATTTCACAAATTCAAGAACTAATAACTTTAAGAATTCCGCAAAGAATTTAGTAAGAAAATAGTTTGGGAGGAACCATAAAAGAACCCATTGGCCTGTGGAAGAGAAGCTCATAGACGCTTCTAGCAAACCTGAACAAGGATAAAGATAGAAACCACCCCTACAGTGCTGGGGATGTGGTGAAGCTCAGTATTATAACAACTTCCCACAACGAGGAAGAAATGATACAGTAGAAAATCTACAAGAAGCCTCTATTGTGGGGGATGTAGCCTGGAACATACCTAGAATCAATGCAGCCTTGGAGGATCGACAGGTAGATTATCAACCAACGATGATAGAATTGGAAGGTAGGTTACTTTCACAGCTATTTTGGTTGACCCAGGTGCAAGTTTAAGTTATATAAATCCCAAGATAGTAGAATTTTGTAAATTAAAAAGTCAAAAATTCAAAAACCCCTTTCTGGTACAAATAGCCACGGGAGAAAAAAGAAAATTCTATGCCAAACTTCCAAACTTTACTTCAGAAATTGGAAATCGACAATTAAATGTAGATATGAATGTGTTTGGGATCCTACAATGTGCTACTGGGAATGGATAGGTTGGAGAAGCACTTAACACTGGTAGACTGTAAATAAAAGATTATATGTTACAGAATTCTAGATGGAACTTGTAAAGAGATTCAAGGAATCAAGAAACCCCTACAGTTGCGTCCCATTACAGCCTCTCAAATGAGTAAGTGTATCAGGAAAGGATGCCAGTTGTATTCCATACAAGTGGGTTTTGTTAATTCTATGGAGAATAACCCTATGATGGAGAACATACACGTAATATAAGATTTCATGGATGTATTCCCTGATGATGTACCAAGATTACCCCCAAGAAGAGGCATCAATTTTACTATCGAATTAATGCTAGGAGCATCACTAGTTTCAAGGGCACCGTATCGAATGAGCATACTGGAGCTAACCGAACTAAAAATTCAGTTGCAAGAATTATTGGATAAAGGATATATGCGACCAAGTGTATCCCCCTGGGGAGCACCGGTGTTGTTTGTAAAGAAAAAGGATGGAATCATGTGAATGTGCATGGGTTTTAGACAACTCAACAAATTGACTGTTAAAAATAAATATCCATTACCATGGATTGACGATCTGTTTGACCAAGTCAAGGGGGGCATTGTATTCTGAAAAATGGACTTAAGATCTAGATATCACCAAATCTAAATTAAGGATGAGGATATTTACATGACTACCTTCTGTACTTGATATGGACATTACAAGTTTGTGGTTTTACCATTTGGTTTAACTAATGCACCAACGACATTTATGAGGCTGATGCATGGCATATTTCACCTCTTTATAGAGAGATTTGTTCTAATAGTCATTGATGACATTTTAATTTATTCAAAAAGCATGTAGGAGCACAAGGAACATTTAAGGATAGTATTGGAGATGTTGCGAAAACATCAGTTGTACGCCAAATTCAGAAAATATGATTTCTTCAAAGAGCAGATCCAGTATCTAGGCCATGTCATTTTCGTTGAGGGAATAGCGGTCAACCCAGAGAAGATTAAAACTATTATGGAATGGTGAGTACCCCAAAATGTGGTAGATATCCGATCCTTTCATGGAAAATTTTAGGGGCTAATATTCACAGGTGGGCTAATTTTCCTTGATTTTTCCAAAAAAAAGATTCACCAATTTCCATTTTTTTGTAAAAATGATTCGCCCAAATTTTACAATATAAAATTATTTTACCTTGAAAATAGCCAACATTATATAGATAATATATATAAAATCATTATAGTTTTGTATAATTTTACAAACATATCAATAAAATTTTATAGTTCACATATTAGGGACTAGTGAAATTCGCCAACATTTTAAACTTCAAGATAATTTTTCATCCTTAAAATTATCCTTGGATCCTTTATGGGGTTAGCTGGGTACTATTGACAATTCATTGAAGGATTTTCAAAGATTTCTTTTCCAATTACATCTTTGCAAAGAAAGAGAAAAACATTTAGATGGATTGCTGAGTGTCAGAATAGTTTCAATAAGTTGAAACATTTGCTGACCACATCCCTGGTGTTGAGGGTAGGTGATTCCAATAAGGAATTTGAAGTCTGTACCGATGCTTGTAAATAAGGAGTTGGAGCGATCCTTTTACAAGAAGGAAGGGTGGTTGCCTATTGCCTATGAATCAAGAAAACTAAAAGAGCATGACAATGAGATTCTATTTATGATTTGGAGCTGACAGTAGTAGTGCATGCACTCCAGGTATGGAGGCACTATTTGCTAGGAAAAAGGTTTGTGTTAAAGGCCGACCACAACAGCTTAACCAGCTACTTTAAGCATGTTGATCTAAAATCTCGTTAGGCAAGATGGAATGCTTTCTTAAGTGAGTTTGACATGGATATTCAACATGTAAAATGTAAAGAAAACCGTGTGGCGAATGCCTTAAGTAGAAAACTGCATTATGTCTATGAATTGAGCTATAACCAGATTTAATGTAAATTTTTGGATCAAATAAATGAGAAAGCTGGGAAGGATCCTAAATATCAGTTTTTATGGCTTCAAGTGGAGGATGTCGGGGAGCAAGAAAAACCTTGTGAATACGGAGTTATCAAGGACCAATTGTAAACCTTTAAAGAGAAGATATATATTCCCAATCGAATGGGTTTGAAGGAGATGATCATGAATGAGTATCACCGTAGAAATTACTCAGGACACCCAGGATACCAAAAAATGCTAACAACAATTAGAAAGGTCTATTTATAGCCTGGTATGAGAAGAACTATTGCATAATATTTGAACAAATTCCTGGAGTGTCAACAGGTTAAGGTGGAGCATCAACATCCAGTTAGATTGTTGCAACCTATACCAATACTTGAGTGGAAGTGGGAAGTTATATCTCTAAAATTTATTACTAGTTTACCAAGATAAAAAAGGAACAATGATTCCATTATGGTGGTGGTTGATAGATTGAGTAAGGCAACGGATTTAGTACTGGTACAATCTACCTATAAAACTGTGCAGATAGCAAATATCTTTATGAGAGATACTTTCAGACTGCATGTCATTCTAAAGACAGTCATATCAGATAGGGATGTAAAGTTTACTTCATCATTCTGGAAGACCTTATTTACAGGTTTGGGAACCGAAATAAATTTCAGCACCGCTTACCATCCTCAGACAGATGGGAAAACTGAGCGGGTAAACAAAATCTTGGAAGATATGCTACGTGTGTACGTGATGCAACAACCAACGAAGTGGGAGGAAAATTTGGACTTGGTAGAATTTCCCTACAACAATGGCTATGAGGAGTCTTTTAAGATGAGCCCCTTCGAAGCACTGTATGGACGACAATGTCGTACTCCCATCAATTGGAGAAGCCCTGAAACCAAGTTGATGCTTGGACCGGAGATGCTAGCTGAGATGGAATCAGAGGTAAGAAAGATGAGAAAAAATCTGAGAGCCGCTCAAGATCGGTAGAAGCTGTATGCCGATAAGAAAATGAATTTTCGATAATTTGAAGTGGGAGATCATGTGTATGCAAGGATTAAGCCCAAGAAGTTCACACTAAGGTGGGCCTCTTGTGCCAAGTTAGCTCCGAGGTTCTGTTAATATATATATATATATGTTTTTAATTTTATAATTGTAATGCTTTATTTAGTGGTTTTTTTTAGTTATTCAAATATAATTATAAAAAACATTTATTATATAAATATAAAATTGTTAAATGATAAAATATATAGTTTAATTGTTTTATATTTGTGTTTTTACTAAATATTCAAGAGATATTTATTTGAAATTAATTTTTTTATTTAATTTGTATTTTTAAGAATACATAATTAAATACCATCTTGATTTTTTTAAAATTAATTTTAATAATTTTTTGGTTTAATTTCGAATAATATTGATTGTGAACTAAATGTAAAAATACAAAAATTTAATGTATTTAAGTTATGTTTATGATAAAAATATTCTTAACACTGTATTAAATTTCAATCAAATTCACTTAAAAAAACAATAATATAAAAATAATAATACTAGATTAAACTATTAAAATTTTTTGATGTCATAAATGATATGGACAAAAAAATAAATTTCATTGAATAGAAATCATCATTAATAATATTATTAAGATATATTATATACAACTTATATTACTATAACATTATTAATTCAAAATTAATATATTAATCCTAATTAAATTAAGACAAGATAATAATTATTTTAAATGATATAAAAAATATTCATGAGTATCCTAATTGGAACTTTTAATATCATATTACGTCTTACCATTATGTTTCAATTGTTTTATTAATCCATCCAAATTCCAATGGTACTTATATATTTTAAACTTATGTGGACTTAAATAAAATTTTGAAAAAATAACATTATTATTCTTTTATAATTAAAATAATAAAAACCTGAAAGTAAACCAATTAGGACAGTAAACCGTTCTCATTATAATGAGATTTTAATAAAAATAGATATATCTATTCAATGTATATACCTCAAAGAAGATTTATGTAATACTTTTATATACTTCAAAGAAGTTCTTACTATATACATGTAAGATTTTACTATGTATATTTACTTCATGAGAAAGCAAATGAGCTGGAAATTCAATGGATATGTACATGGTGGTTGGATTTCAGCTAAATATTAATCATTATTTTAGTGCCCATAACATAAATTTTCAGCTGATATGTTTGTTTATATAAACATCCTGCATTATAGTTATATTAAAAATGCCGAGATATAATTATTTCGAATTTCATTGTGTTTCATGAACATGCATTGATACAAAAAAAAAAAAAATGTGGTGGTGAAAAGGATGAAGAGGAAT
Source organism: Pinus albicaulis (assembly GCA_034641835.2). Classification (NCBI taxonomy): domain Eukaryota; kingdom Viridiplantae; phylum Streptophyta; class Pinopsida; order Pinales; family Pinaceae; genus Pinus; species Pinus albicaulis. The sequence continues at coordinate 177,038,411 of CM076583.1, forward strand.
AAACGTTGCGAGCAAACACATTAATGTTCATCTCGCCTTAGACGTGCATTTCAAAATCGACATCGACATGGTGAAATGTCCATCAATGGAAGCAATTTCGGTTCATACACACAAGTTAAACAAAGTAAGTTGGAATGTGGTCATGTCTATCGTGTTGGTATGATTTTGCTGAAAAAGAAAAAAAAAAACTAAAATTTTTATTTTCATGCGAATTTGAGGACAATAGTCTGCAACACAGAAGCGGGATATAATTTGTTCATTTAACGTTAAAACAAAAATTATAAACCATAAAATAAATTTATAATTTACCGATATGATTATTAGTACTCACTCTTGCCATCATCAATGAAATTTGGTGAAATTACAACCATGAAATTCATGCGTGACAGAAGAGTGATATGTTTTATTATTATCATTGATGAATCGAGCTTATCCGGATTGCAGAATTTCTATGAAGCTGCAATACGAATGTCAGATGTGGATTAATTATCATTTTTACCATTGGCTCGACTCAAGTCATATCTCTTCAAATCAATCTACAACCTTATGTGATGTTCATGAAATTTATGTCAACCCGCGCAGTGATATATTTTATTGGTTCATGGAGATGACAACGCAAATATGTTAAAAATTATGGATTCATGGGCATGATGAATCTGAGGGTCCAGGCTTTCAGCCTACTCTAATAATATTCTCTTTCAACTACCTACCGAGCAAGCAACTGGGGTTTAAGATAGACCTCAAACACCAACATAGTTTGCATAACTTTGACCGTTTCAGGGGCTTGATTTGCAGGGAGAGATTGTTTAGCAGGGGGGAGTGAGGCTTCAGAATGGGACGAAGTAGGAGTTGATTCCCAATTTAGGAATATTCATATTCTAGGGAGGTCGTTTATTTGTACAACACCTGATTCTGAGATTAAAGATTCCACAGATGAAGTTTCCAATTTCGATGATATTTCTCATTAAAATGGGGCAGGATCGGCTCTGGTATTTCAAATACCTTTGACCCTTTGGAGGTGCTACGCACAAAGCCTCCTAAGATTATTGGATTACGGCACCTTACTTCTGTGCACATAGAGTCGTACTAAAGCGGTCTGAACCAAAATTTGAGGCGGTAAAACAAAATGGAGAGAATGGGTCAATAGGAACTATTGAGATTCGCGCAAACTGCTGAGGAAGATGAATATCAACAATTTCACCATGAAGAAATTCATAATAGAATACGTATCAACGTAATTAATTGACATGCACATCTTTATTTCGTCATATTGGTGTGTGGACCATATTCCATGGTCAGATTATGCCACTCATGCCACCATTCATCAAACCTCTCATAACTCATAGTTATCATAGAGACGTGTGTGCACCCTTCATGATTTCAGGCCCACGTCGCTGCCAAAGTCACACTCTGGACTAGAACTAACTACATTTTGATGCAACAATTTCTTCGTCTCTTCTCGATCTCCAACCGCTTCACGAACGATCGCCTCCGCGCCTCCCCACCCCACAAAATGAAATCCTACTCTCTGTCGCTTTTGTTCTATCTTTCTGACATCTCACATAAGCTACTTCTTGATTTGTTCTTTACCCATGATGGTTATCCCGATCATCATCATATCTGATGTATCCCCCAAATAACCTTCATCAAAACTCTTGACTTATTAACTTATGTCGACGCTTCTCCTTAGCCTCTAGACATGGTTGTCACTTCATCCCCATCTCTTTGTCTCTTATAGTGCCCTATATTGGTGTCATTTTCTTATTTCTTGGCTTTAGATGCCTCCATCCTCGTCTCATTTTCTCACTCATATGCATGATTTCATTACAAGCAAACCCTATCCGCCATAATTTCTATTGTGCTCTTTTTTGTATTTTTTTCCCTCTCTTCATCCTGGTTACAACTAACACCTTGGCCACTCTGAGCTCGATCCACCATACTAGATCTTTAATTCTAGATCCACCATCCGCTCTGTTATCACTGTTATAAATTAAAAGGCAAAAAAATAAAGATAATCAAGAACCCAAATAAATTACACACATAAAGAATACTAAGAAATACAATGGAAAACCCCAAATCCATAAAGAACACCAAGAAATACCATGTAAAAACCTCAAATCTAGGGAAAAACCCTAACTCTAGGGAAAAACCAAACCCAAAAAAATTCCATTAGTGCTTGGCCTAAACCCTGGCCAAGCCTTCCACGGAGCCTTGCTCAACCCTTTCCCCTTTAAGCTTGTTAGGGAGCCCAAACTTGCTCAACCCTTGGCACATTAAAATGGATAATAATAGAACTATTTATAGGCTACTTTCCAACCAAATACAACTAACATAATACCATGGATGAAACCATTAACTTACACTATCAATGTCAAGTCAAAGTTAATCCTAACAAACAATGGAATCAATTTTTTTTTTTTCCATTATTATTGTGACCGTCCTTCCTTATTCAAAACCTAAACTCCATAAAGAACACCAAGAAATACCATGGAAAAACCTCAACTTCACTGAAAAACAAATCCCAACAGAATTCTAGAAAACTTGTTCAACGATGGGCCCCTTACACTTGTCAAGGAACCATAACTTGCTCAACCCTTGGAAAATTACAATGGAGACTAATAAACATATTATAAATTTATTTCCAACCAAATACAACGAGCATAATACCATAGATGAAACCATTAACTATACACTATCAATTCTCGAGTCAAAGTTAATCTTAACAAATAGTAGAATCATTTTTCTCTATTATGATTGTGATAGTCCATCCTTACTCAAAACTGTCAAAATTGTTGATTTCAGTTATTTAGTTTTAGTTATCCTTAAGTGACAAAGTGGCGACCGTGTATTTAAAAGTTACTATTACTCTTGGGGCGAATTTAATTTTTGAAAGTGAAAATAAAAAATGAGGATTGTTAGACGTATCCCGCTATTCAATGTAAAAGTTAAAGCTATCCATCAATTACAATAGGAGTAGTCTACGAACGCTACAATTTAGCCCCAAAACTATGCCCTTCAAAAATCCTATGCTGCCCGTCAACAAAGAATGTCGATGTCATCGAGTCCTTGGGGATCACCGCAAACATCCATGATTTCAGACCTAGAAGGCAGCGACCAATTAATACTTCGGGTGGCATGTAGGCAGGTTACTAATATTCACCACATCTCACTCCTAAATGGATACATCGTGTGTGCCCCGGCTCAAATTCGAATTTTCCAGCCTATCTCTCCAAAACAAAACAAAAATTAGGGTTCTTGTTACAACAGTTTCCCCTGTTTTCATGTTGGGAAAAATACTAAGAAGGGGGGGGGGGGGGGAGGGGGATGAATCAGTATTTAGGGCTGACTAAAAACTTTTTACTTTTTCTTTCTCTAAAACCCATACGCTACTTTACCGAAGCCAACTCGTGTATACACGCGGATATCCTTAATGAAACTTGCGTATTACCAGAGATCTCATAATGCAGATAATTCTTTACTTAGATCATTGCATCATTCATTCATTAGATGTTCAGTAAGCAGTAAACATGTGCAGTAAGAATAGAATAAATCATCACACATAAGCAACACACATGAACACCAGGATTTAAGGTGGAAACCCAATTCGGGAGAAAACCACCGGTATGCGTCGTCTCGATCTTCCAATATTTATTAGAAAGAAAACATCTTACAACCATGTGCGCGCGGAGACTCACTTACGGCTGCTGAGCACCCACTTGCAGAAGGCTACAACCTTCTCTCGTTTACCAGCCTCTCCTGGAAGGGAGCTACAACCCCCTGCTCTCGTTTACCAGCCTCTCCTGGAAGGGAGCTACAACCCCCTGCTCTCTTTTACCAGCCTCTCTTGGAAGGGAGCTACTACCCCCTGCTCTCATTTACCAGCTACCACTGGAAGGGAGCTACAACCCCCTCACTGAAGGCTTTGACCCTCAGCACCACCATGGACCACGTTTCATCAATTTTCATACTAGATCCATCAGCTTTCATACAACATACCTTGTAGGCCACTTTTCGTCAAATTTTCAGACTGGACCCACTCCACACATTTAAGCTCATCATACATCAAACTGAAACTTATAACCCCATCAATTCATTCATTGAATCATCAACCAATCAACCAACAACTTGATCTCTAATCAACATAATCAGTAGCATAATCATCATTGAAACAACCCAGATCTGTATGAATACATCATTTACAGATAGCAGTAAAACAACAAAACAGATCAGACATTTCATTCCACTTTCTTCAGCAAAACCCTAGTTTTCATACGCGCCTTTACTTCACTGAACCTGTGTATATACGCGCTTTCATAGAGACAAACCTGCGTATACTTCTGCACATATTTCAGAACTGATCTCACATTCCATACACGCTTTTGCTGAAGCCAACCCGCGTATATACGCGCTTCCTCTGCCACGAACCTGCGTATAGATCTTCAAACTTTGTAGGGCTGCGCAATTCTTCAAAACAGATAAATGGCTCAGATCTTACCTTTTTACTTCAGGAAATATTCGCCTCATCTCAGATCTAAACATTCCATAAATAGATCTAGAAAATACATAGTCTTTTCAGATCTAGAGATCCCTCTTCATCATTTTCTTCATAGGTGCATTATTAATTCAGATCAACAAACTGTTACCCATTCCATGCAGATATATTTCAGAGTGAAGTATTCATTCAATTCCCAGACATATGCACTCCTTGTACTATGATCTTCTTCTCCTTATATAGATTTAGCCTTTGTCAATACCATGAGTCAATACCACTCAACTACTAATGGTATTCCTAGATGGGATCAAATAGATATTCCAGCGCTCAATACAATGGGCCAATACCATGGTAAATTCCCTTAGTTTTATGAATTTAGAGCGCAAATAGGCATACGCTACTTGGCACGTACTTTTCCGCGTACATACGCTACTTCGCCTTGAAAAACCCGCGTATGCCTTGTGACATATCATATTTATCATTTCTTTGGTACTTACTGGAATTCTTTCTTCTGTCACATCTGAACTAATCTGTAGCTACATCATCCTTCCTTATTTAACACAAGATACATCATCCTTACATATTAACACATAGGTTGCTTATCATAGGCAACTCATCAAGCAGTTTCCATCAAGGACAACTTCATCAAGCAGGTTGCCATCCAAAGACAACTCATCAAGTCAGTTTCCATCAAGGACAACTTCATCTAGTAGGTTGCCATCAAAGACAACACATTGCATCATATTGCCAACATTTTGATCATTTGTTTTGTGAACTGCTTCGGTGATGAGTCACGCACAAGATGGCCATTCTCTGTGCCAAAAATTTGCAAATCCAACTTCATCCCACCTACCCTTACCTATATATTGAACACCCTGATCTATTTCTTGAACTACTATTGGGTCTTTATCCGCTTGCTGCTATGTTTTTTCTATTGGTGCCTCTGTATTTCGATCGTGAACAAATTATGGGACTGGAAAGGGTAATAACTTCTCTCTTGTGATTGGTGTTGATTTACTTTACTTACGATGTTGCGGCTGCTATTGCTACTGGATTTAGTGTTGGCCAAGGATATGGAACTAAAATGAAGGGTATTGGTACTCGAGTTAGGGTGGATGTTGCACCTGCACCTTTAACGACTCGTACAATTAGTTATGGACCTGGAACAAGCTATGGATCTACTAGGTTACCCGTGTAGTGGTTTCCCATCCATTAGGCGGATCTCCAAGTAACTAATTCTCCTGGGTACGTTGTTGCTAGGTAGCCTCTTATTAGATATACTCTCGTCTTTGATGATAGTACTAGCGGTGCATCTCGTGAATCAACCAAACCAACTTACCTAGGTATTAGGTTGTGGTAAGCTAAGGTTGTTGGGTATATATATGGAAATGGATTTGTGTATGTATAGACTAAACTTACTGCTTAATCACTTGAATCAACGATTGGATCAACAACTTAACCTATTGCATAATCTATTGCTTCTACTTACGGGTCTTTATCTCGATATGTTACTATAGGGTATGGATCTACTTATCCTACCGAATCTACTCATGCTTATGAATATGGTACTGCTTCTTCTTTGCATTTACTGGACTTTTCAGATGGCGTTTGGTCTAATGACAAGCTCTTTCATGTTAAAGGTTCTCTCTCAGAGTTGAAGGGAAAAATGGACCCCAAGGGGAAAAATGGTGTAAAAACTCAAAGGAATAGTAGAATTGAAAATTTCATTGTGATATTACCACGTATGAGAAAAATCCTTAAGTTGGGAAGGTAAAATCATCATCAAAGGGTAGTGTTTTCATGATAATGATGTATGGAGTGAAAGAAACAATCATATTTCTATGTAATGTGGTGGTTTTCTCACTAGGAACTCTCGCTCATTGATTGAATTGCATATTCCTGATCAGTTTTCGTGGTCCAAAACATTCATGAGTTTGCAGCAAGGGATTAATGGAAAAATCAAGAGATGTTTTACTAATGGTTGGGTTCAATTTTTGAAAGAGATAGAATTGTTGGATGTAGCCATTTAAAATGTTCATCCTATAGTTGATAACTTATCTCTCGCTAACATTATCGATGGAACAGAGAAAGTGGAACTATATATGAATTACAACAAACTGTATGATTTATTTCCTAGGGGTTAGATCCTCTCTCTAAACACTTTAATGACTTCTTCCATGTTATTTTTAGTGGAAGGAATGCATTGCTAGATATTCTCAGGCTATTTGTATGGTCAATCATGGAAATATTAATAAAGTTGAACATGATGAAATTTTTAGTTTTCATTATTTAGATCGCTGGAGAAAAATCCAATATCCTTTACTAATGGAAACAACCATGCAAGAAAGTCGTTGTATGACTGGTAGGGATTATATGAGTATCTATTCTATTACTCAGATTATATGTATAGCTCTTTTAACCATATCATTGCATATACAAATTTTATTCAAGTAATTTTATTGGAAAGGAATTTATTGGTATGATCTTTGTAAGGTGAACCATATACCCTATTTATGCCAAGTTATATGGATCTTGAATCCCATCCTCCATGTACTCAAACATTTAGCTCTTTAAATTAAAATAAAATATTTCAATATAATTATGATATATGTTACTACCATTGAGTTATCTATGTTTTTTATTTGAACACTTAAATGTTGAGCCTTTATATGTGCGTGGGGGTGAATGTTGTAAAGGAGTGGTACAATTTCTCCCTATGGGTTTATATTGGAATGAATAACTATTGTGATTGAACGTTATTGTGTACACTTGATTCAAGAACGATGGGACTCATTGGATTAGACCCTCTAACTTGATATATGACAAATAAAAGGGTTAAATTTGTCTAGTTCCCATTTTCTTGAGAGAAAAGTTAAGTAATGCAAATGTGATTTTGCAAATGAAGTGATTATAAAATGTACATAAGTCAAAATTCATCTTAATTATGAATTATGAAACCATTAAATAGTCCATATTAACACATATGGCCATGGTATGATTAAGACATGGCCATTCGTGGAACTATCATGTGGAATTTTTGTGCACCTTTCTTTCAAGAGAAGAATGAGAAAATAAAAAGTATGTTTAATTTGGCTCTTATGTTTTGTGTTCAGAATTTCAACTCAGAAAACAATTGACTAGTTAAAAAATCAAATCTGATTTATGAGAGGAACTTAATTTTCATCTTTGAGTAACTTTACTCTTGGAAACTTACCATCATGTCTTGTATTGAACATTTTTGTTTTCTGAAAGGATTGTCTATATTTTTTATGTTAATAAATTAAATATTCTATGAATGACATGGAACCACTGTTATGTAAAAATAAAATGTACACTTAGAGCATATTATATTACAAAAGGATTGTCCATCCATCGAATATTGCACCCAACCAATATCTCAATCTGAACTTGTGGTAAATTGAATTAAGGATTGAAGAAGCTTGAGTTTATCCAAAATTTTGTAGGCATGAAACCATTGACCATTACATTCCTCAAATAAACAAGATTTATGTTATGTAAGCTTATAATAATTTCCAATGCTAAGTGGATAACATCCCAACATATAAGATTGGACAATATGAGACATACATTTGCACAAATGCCACATATTTCAATGTTAAAAGATTTTCTTCCATTCAACATATATATAGGGGAGGACGAATTGAAATTTAAATCTGACTCAAGTCTTGCAAATTTTGATAGCACTTGGATACAACTAATATTTCAACATAATACACACTGTATAAAGAAACTGTATAAAAAACAACAAATAAAATTCTGGAACAACCTTGAATTTCACGTTAGTGAAGTTTTTGCAATTGGGGAAGAGATTTCAGACCATTATCAACACATGTATGTAGTACGAAACATTAATACTCTTGAAATTTGGGAAACCATTAGCAATTTCTACTAATCCAAAATCTTCAACTCCTATATATCTGGACATATAGTTTCCATTTGTAACTTGCAAACATATTCAGAAAACATCATTTTGATAAACAAAGTTTAAATTTTCATTTGTAATAAAATTTTGTTACAAATTCACGAGCTCACTTAAATAATGGTATCTAACTATACAAATCATGGTCTTAAATATATGAAAAATGGACCTCTATATGGGAAATCCCTTCATTGGATATATTTGGGAAGAATCGTAGTTTCAATGTGACTAATTCTAAACACTTAGATAGGGATTTCAATCCTGCAGGAACAAATATGATAAATACAAAGGTGTAGACGAGAATAAAAGAAATATCCAAAATCTAATAAAATTTACTAATTGTTATTCACATAATTACTGTCAATATTCTCTTCATATATAAACAATGTACAAAACATATATTATTTATATTACAGTCAGTAAGGTCAAGCTCTTATGCAAAAGGACAAACATCTCCTAACATATTAAAACTTCTTTATGTGTCCAACCTGTAGGATACCATCTTAAGCGATGATATATATATGCTAATGTTGCAATGTCTAAGAGAGAAATACCAGTTAGAACGCAACAACAAGTGAGATCTTAGTTTTTAAACTCTATACAACATGCCACACGAGTGAGAAAGAAGAGTGAGAAAGATGGAATGACTGTTTACAGATCAACCACTGCGGGTAAGTTGTCCCTGGCCTGTTTCTTTATTACATGTTTGCATAGTGCATGGATATATATCATTTCATTTTTCCTTTCTTTCTTTTTCTTTTATACTCTTGTCAATAGCCTTGATTATGTTGCATCCTTTCCCTTAGTTAGGGTGTCTTAGATTCTAAAAAGTGTGGATGTTGCATTGTTTCAAAAGTGTATGCTACGTAATAAGATAAATTTCCCAACAAATTTGGAATATGTGTTCGTATCTGTTGATGCCTCGAAATTCACTGTAACAACATGTGAGGATGACCACCCGGTCTGGACCTTAAAGAAGTTCATTTTCCGTTTGGAATGGTGTTTCCAACTGGTTTATCTAGGTCCAGTTACCTTCTCTCAATATCCAATGGCTTAAAATATAACTTTTGTCTACCAATGGAAAAGAGACATCAGATCATCCCTTTTGTTGATCAGCCAAGAATTAAGCTAATTTTGGGCTGATCCAAGCCACAACTAAAGTTTTTCATCTCTGGGAAGAGGACTTCTAGTAATATAGAATTAAATCGAAATGTAAAATTATTCTAAAATGAAAGTCAAAAGAAAATTTATCCTAATTCTATCTCAACTAGGCAGATATAGATCTAACCCAACCAAGAGCAAGATATTTAAATGATTAAGATTTAAATATGTCTGGAATATAATGAATATAAAGCTGATGAAGTAGTTCATTAGCTGAAATTATGTGTAACAAAACACATTCTATTCAAATACCTCTTAACTGAAATAATCAACCAACAACATTTGAGAAGTAGTTATTAAAATGATATTGATTGTTAAATTAATAATTCTAATAATTAAACAATAATATGAGAAAATAGTTCACAACATAACATTTTTGTTAAATCAATATTAAAAGACAGGTTTCTGAGTAAATAGTTACTCAGAAATGAGAATTCAACCCATAAGAGCAACGATAAATAATAACATATAATTGAGACATTACTCATATCGACAATAATGCACAAATATGAATAAATTGACACATTCTTGCCATCAGAAAATGAAACTAATATTTAAAGCAATAGCATTAGAAATACAAATTTATTGAATCCATTTATTTGGCTCCAGTCTCCAATAGTCCTTTACAATGCTTGAACTTCTGCTTTTAAAACTAGAGTTGCAATAGTACAAGCTCTGTTCTCCATACATAATTCAGCATGAAAAGGAAAAATTCTCAATAATCCCGAGATCAAAGTTTTCTCTCCTCTACCCTACAAATATAAATTCTCTACACAAAAGTACCTTCAAGAATTCCTGAATTGCAGAGAAGAGGAGCCTTTCTTACATTCTACTATTTGTTATTTATAATATTTACAAAATAATTATTAACAAGAAAGTTTGTTGAAGAATAAATCTGCTCAATAAATTTTCATTGGCTCAAAATTTCATTATTATATTGCTGGAGCATTCTCATTGATTGAGATCTTGTTCTCCTCATCTCTTCAACTATTTTCCTGTAAAAAACAAATCAAAACAAAATTAAAATCCAAAAATAAAATCAAAATGTCAAATATCGAATTAAAACAAATCCAATCAAATTTAATTAAATAAATGATTGAAAAGGAAATCAGATATTTCTATTGATGCTTTGATGATTTAATTGGTCAAGTAAAATATAGACGAATGAATCTTCACTTAAAAGAAGTTGTGGGCAAATGAAAATGCAGAAAATTAAACTCATAAATTAGTTTTCTTAAAAATATTTGGAGCTTGATCTTCTGCTAGATTTTAGACCTAATAAATAATCAAATATAGAAATGATGCTACTTCAGAAATATTCTCCATAATTTTATCTTTCCAATGAGTAGTCTCAGGCTTCGTTTGACCAAGTAAAACTCTATTTATGAGCTTCCAAAGTTGGTGTATTTAAATTGTCAGAATTCTGAAATTTCTGTTACTTAGGTTAAAAATCAATTTTTTTTAATTAAAAATATAATCTAAATTAAATTACAAATATTAATTAATTAATGCTAATTAATTTTAATTATGTTATTAATTATAATTATTTACAAAATTAATTATAAAGAGAAATTAATTAATCTAAAAAATAATTTAAACATTAATTAAAATATTATTATATCATATTAATATTATAATTTAAGTTATATTAAAACTATAATATGAACTATAATTATAATATAAATATAATATATGTTATTATATTATAAAACCAAAACTATTTTAACTCCTTACAAACTAATTAAAAAGTTATTACAAAAGCAAAATGTTTGTTATGTTAAAAGAGTTAATAGAGGGAATAGTTAATGTATGAAAGAGTTGATGTATTATCGCATATCAGAAGAAACAATTCATCGTAGTTTTTGAGAATGACCATTTATAATTTTTGCGATACGGGAAGCTCAGATATGGAGTGGACCCGAGATCGTTTATAAAACTAATTATTTTTTTCATTATTTTTTTTTAAATATTTTTTTGTGGTATGAGAAGATTTGAAGATCTTGGTTTTGGGGGTTATTAAATTGAAAAATATGAAGTAAAGTGTGGTCTAATTAAAGTGATATTTTTCTATTATAACTACAATCATTTTGGAATTTTGAGATTTTGGGCTTGGAAATTTGTTTTTAAAATAAGAAATTAGAATAAATTACCGAGATATCGAAAACGTGTTTTTTTAATTTTTATACAGTTTGGTTGGTCGCTTTGTAGAACCATTAGTGAAAAATGAAAGAATTAGTAAAAATTAACTAAGAGTTAATATTCACAATGAATGACTCTTTTAATTGCGAAAATTAAGATATTATACACTATACATTTTTTTATCCCTCACGACAAAAATGCTCAAACTTCATAGAAGTGCTATTTACAAACCAGTTGACCAAATGGGGCAAAACAAATATCGATGGAAAGCTTGCTAAAAATCGAATTTAATGAAATTGCCATAATGGAAATCTGATAAAAATGAAAAAAAGAAAAAATTGTAGGACAATTAGCTTAATGAAAATCATAAAATGTGTTTGGCCAAAATTTAACAGAAAGGGTCCCCATTATTTGAAGTAAATAATTCAAAAATGGGGGGTGTTGGGTTTTTCCTATAACAATAGCGACACATGGGAGAAGAACCAATTATCTCTGATTGTAGATAATGAACTGTAATTTATCCAAAGTTTAAAAATAATGGAGTTCATGAAATCATCTAACAGTAAAGAATTTACATAGGTCCTACATAAATCGATTAAGCAATATGAGTTTCTAAAGATAAATACTTAAAACAGACTCGAGTAAAAGTGATGAATCCAAATTTAGGAAAAATTTGTTTTAAAATTTCCTCATATGAAAAATAGAAGAAGGTAGAGATAAGACTTTTTGATAAAGCATATATTCATTTTATGATTAGACTTTGATATTGCTTCGCTGCCAGCAAGCCTGAACAATACCCAGACGAAGTTGTCTTTTATGCCATGCAAACCTAGTCCCGCTGCCAGCGAGCATCCATAGCCCCGACGGGTTTAAATGTATTTCCCACGCTTCCTCTTTTAATTGTCCTTGTGATAAGCACATTTGAAAGCTTTTCATTTATGATGTATTTGAGTGGAAGAGGTGGGATGGTAATAGAGATTTATGTTTAATGAACATAATACTTTCATAATGTTGACTCCAAATTCTTTCCCTGCAACTATCAATTTTAGGCTTTTATGTGGAAGGGTGGGAGGGATTCATTGTAATAAACTCAAATTAGTTCTTTCCTTGAAAAAATAAACTCAATCACTAAGAAACGATGTGTGTTCCTGCATAAAAAATATTTAAATCAAGATGGTTTTATGTTTCCATTGGGATACACCTTTAATTATAAATGAAATTCACTTAAATAGTGTTCAGATATTCCGACACATAGGAAATAGTTAAGAATAACTTAGTCTAGTGTAGAGTTAAGTAAAGTGTGTTTCTTTACCATGTATATTTGTAACTTATAATCCGACGGTCACGATTTGTAGTGATCTGATGGTTATCTCTCACCTCGGTATTAACGACACTTGATCCGTGGCTTAACACCCGATTGGTCCACGATCTCTATTTAAAGAGCATGGAGAGTCATTTATCCAGTAACCGTTAATGAGAGAAACATATGTAACATTTTTTTATATTAATAAATTCCCTAAAGTGGCCACGTTGGCTCAGGCCATGGACTGTTTCCCTCTTTGAGGGTTTTAACCACATGATTATACTGGTGTATTGATTTGTGATCTGTTTGTGAGCGGTGACCTTTGGTTCTTGATCTAAGGAACTTACCTTGTAAATTCCTACATGGTATCAAAGTTATTTTGAGGGCCGCGTCTGTTGTTGATCAAAACCCGAAGCCAGTTTGACTGCATGCGAATGATTTTTTTTAGATATAGTATTTTTGAACATTTTTGGGCTTGGAGAGCTGCTCAGTTGTGTCCGGAGCGTCTGTTAAAGTGAGGAATACCTTTCGTTTCATGAGAAAAAGTTTTTGGCTGCCCAAGTTATGACAGTTTAGATCTAGAGGTATAAAGCATCTGTTTTGCAGTTATATTTGTTAATAGTTTTGCTTATTTCGGTTCCCTCTTTTTATTTTTGGTTTTTAGGTTTTATTTATTTGCCAGAGGTATACCCTCTTCTCTATGTATGCTCTTTGTTGTGCGTTGCATGCGATCTCGGCTAACCAGAAGCAGGAAGAAGGTATTTTTTTTGCTACATATGCTCTTTCCCTGCGTCTTTGTGCTATCTCGGGAAATCAGAAATAGTGAATAAAGTGATAGGGTCCGGTAAGGCTAACCGAAATTCTAACATTCTGTCGTAAGGCTCTGCATTTCGTTTTTTTTCTCGGTTTTTTGTGTTTTTTTGTGCAGGAAAAGGCACGCACATCAAAGAGTAATAAAAAAAATAAAAAAAAAAAACAACCCTTCCTCCTTTCCTACAATAACGTGATCCTTTTACTATCTCCCTTGGTGAGGGGTTAGTTTATGAGGATAGAGGTCTTGGGTTCAAGTCTCATTCTCAATCTTCTTTTGTAAAATGTTTTTGTTCAAAGGGGCGCATTTTTTTTTAAAAAAGCCACACTTCATCCCGTTCCCGTAACTATTCAGCGTTTACAACTCAGATTTTTCAAAAGGCATAACTTCTTCATCCGAAAGCCGTTTTCGAGCCGTTTTTTTTTAAACGGCCTATTTTTTCGAGATCTTTCCATTGGAGCAATTAGTTTCAACTTTTCACAGATTTATGTTTTTTTTTAAAATGGAAAGTGCATGGCCGGTTATTCTTAACAGCACCAATTATTTCCAATGGCTACCTCACATGTTAGATATACTTAGAAGTAAAGGGATTTATAGAATAGCCACAGGACAAGAAACTAAAACTTCCGATGATGATAAAGTTGCTAAATGGGAAAATAAACAAGATCAAGCACAAGGGTGGATATGAATGTCCATTGCTTAAGATCTTTGATTTCATATCCTTGATATTAACACCCCTGATGAAGCCCTAGAAAAGCTAAAAAATGTTTTTGGCATTCAAAATCAAATCAGGGCCCACCAGCTTGAAAATGAGTTGCTTACTTTGGACCCCAATAATTTCTCCTCCATTGAAGATTTGTTGTCCAAATTCAAGACCCTCAGAATTCTTTTAGAAGGTTGTAAGATAAAAACAGATGATGGTAGCCTCATCTATTGCATTCTTGCTAAGCTTGGCCCTGCATACTCTGTTTTTGTTTCCGCCTTCCATTCCACCAGAAAAGCCATCATTTCTTCAGGAACCACCTACAAGAATCCCTCTTTTAACGCCTTTTGTGATTCTTTGATAAGAGAATAAGAAAAAGTTTTACACCTTGGTCTTATCACTGCTGGAAACGCTTCTAAGAAAGCCTTAGTAGCCCAACAACAACCATATCAAAAGAATCCCAAGAAGTAGTATCCTAAAAAATATGGTCCTAAACCAAACAAGGGCCCTAAGCAATTTTAGCCGCAAATTGAAAAATCAAATCACCAAAATAATAAGGCAAATAAAAACAAAGGGAAGAAGACAGATAGACATTGCAACTTTTGCAATAGGGATGGCCATATAGAGTCCAAATGTTTTAAGAAGATGGAAGCCTTAGAAGCAGCAATGAAGAAGCAGAACATCAATTTGGAGCACTTTTCACCTTCATCTTCAGGCATGGCACTTTCTTCTTGTGGTTGTCAAGCATCAAGATCTGGTTATGATCTTCTTCTTCTCCTTCTCATGAGTGTCTCATTGATTCTGGAGCTTCTTACCACATGGCTAAAAATAAATCCATGTTTTCTTCTTTAAATGATTGTAGCACCAAACATATTTATGTTGGTGATGATAGATCTCTAAGTGTTGTAGGATCTGGAACCATTCATCTAGATAATGGTCAGTTTAATGATGTACTATGTGTTCCTACCTTGTCATGCAACCTTCTATCTATTTATCAGATAACTCATTCAGGTGAAGGGAAAAATAGTAGAATTCTCACCTCATGATGTTGTAATCAAGGACCTCAAAGATCCTAAACATATTTTAGCTATTGGCATTGCTGATGATTCCACAAGGTTGTATAAGTTTGACAACTTTGGGTCATCCTCTCTTCCCTCCGTTCTTGTTGCTCATAATGATGATGTGAGAAAACTTTGGCATGGGAAATTTGGTCACTTAAAATATCTCTCTCTTCAAACTCTATGTAAGGAAAATATGGTGATGGGCCTTCCTATGGTATCCTTCTGAGATGGTGTTTGCTCCGGATATGTACTTGGAAAACATCATCAGGATAGTTTTGAAAAATGTGCCTCTTGGCATGCTTCAGCCTCTTTGCAGCTTGTGCACAGTGATTTATGTGGTCCACTTCCTATTGTTTGTTTCTCTGGTTGCAAGTACTTCTTAAATTTCATTGATTATTTTTCCAAACGCACTTAGGTATATTTATTAAAACTCAAGAGTGAAGTTTTTAACATGTTCTTGGCCTTTAAGGCCTTTGTTGAGAAACAATCTGGACATCAAATCCTTAAGTTAAGATCAGACAATGGCAGAGAATATGTTAACAACAAATTTATCAACTTCTGCACTAAGCATGGCATTCAATTGCAACATACTGTTCCATATACTCCACAACAAAATGGTGTAGCTGAAAGGAAGAATCGCACCTTAAAAGAAATGGCTAATTGTATGCTTCAATCTAAAGGACTTGGTCTCAATTTTTGGGCAGAAGCCATTAACTATGCAAATTACATAGTAAATCACACTCCTACTAAGGTTTTAAAGAATATAACTCCAGAAGAAGCTTGGAGCTCAATCAAACTAGATGTAAGTCACTTTCGTGTTTTTGGAAGTGATGCTTGGGCCCATATTCTAGATGCGAAACATAAAGCCTTAGAACCTAAGAGTAAAAAATGTATTTTTGTTGGATGTTATGAAGATGTCAAAGGATATAGACTTCTTCATCCAAAATCCAAAAATATAATCATTAGAAGAGATGTAAATTTTGATGAAAATATATCGGCTTGCAAGCCTAGTTCGACGGGTGTGCCACCTTTGGCCTGCAAGCCTCATTCGGCATATGTGCCACCTCTCTCTCTCTCTTCTATTTTTAATAGCATTCCTTCTAGTTGAGATGATGAAAGTGAGGATGAAAATCCTCCTCTAACTCATGAAATTTTTCCTTATACTCCACTGCTTCCAAGATGGGTCCACTCTACTCGGATGCAGCAGGTTCTCTTGTAGGTTACCCTGCCGATCAATAACGTACATGTTCTCAGTTCGAAAGAGCCTCTTCCTTATTGGCTCAAGTTATAGAAAAAATTGATCCATAAACCTTTGAAGAAGCCTCCAGTCATATAGATTGGGATGAAGCTATGAATGAAGAGTATCATTCCTTATTGGAAAACAATACTTGGGATCTTGTTCCTCTTCCAAAAGGAAGAAAACTTGTTAGATGCAGATGGGTTTACAAAACCAAGTTTGGACCAGATGGAAAAGTGGATAGACATAAAGCTCGTCTTGTTGCTAAAGAATTTTCACAAGTTGAAGGCATTGACTATACTGAAAACTTCTCCCCTGTTGCCAAAATGAATTCTATGCACCTTGTTCTTTCCCTTGCTGCCTCCTTTAAATGGGAAGTCCATCAGATGGATGTTAAATCCACCTTCTTACATGGATATTTGCATGGAACAAACCCCTGGCTTTATCCTAAAAATACTCCAGCGTTGTTTGTCACCTTAGGAAGTCTCTCTATGGTCTCAAACAAGCTCCTCGGGCTTGGTATGCCAAAATGGATAGATTTCTCTTAGATAATGGCTTTTCTAGGTGTCATTCTGAAAAAAATGTCTACACCAAGAAAGTGGGTAATTCCTTCACCATCCTTGTTCTTTATGTTGATGATATTATCCTTACTGGTAGTGATCCAAACCATATAAACCATGTAAAGTCTAGCCTCAAAAAGAGGTTTGAAATGATAGACTTAGGACACTTGCATTATTTATTTGGTCTTCAAGTCTTGCAATCCGAGGAAGGCATTACCCTCTCTCAGTCCAAGTATGCCTGTGATCTTCTACACCACTTTCACATGGAAGACTGTAAGCCAGCCCCTTCTCCCTTTCAGTCTGGAGTCAAGCTTTTAGTCAAATGTACTACCCCTAAAGTTGATGCTACCTTATATCATCAACTTGTTGGTAATATTTTGTATCTAACCCATACCCGTCCTGACCTTTCCTTTGTCATTGGTCTTGTTGCTCAGTTTATGCACCAACGTCATGAAAGTCACTAGAAAGCAGCTAAAAGGATACTTCGATATATTCGAGGTACAATTCAGTTTGAGATTCATTACAGTGTAGGAGCATCTCCATTGTTGCTTAGTTTCACTGATTCTGATTGGGCTGGTGACCCTGATGATCGAAAGTCTACTGCAAGATATGTATTCACTCTTGGTTCAGGACCTATTACTTGGTCTTGTAAGAAACAAAGTGCCTTCTCTCTTTCTTCAGCAGAAGCAGAGTATCGTGGTGCAGTTGAAGCCAGCAAGGAAGCCATGTGGCTTCGTCAGATTCTGTCTGAATTTGGTCTTCATCAGCAGCATCCAACTACACTTTGGTGTGATAATCAAAGTGCCATTCAGCTATGTAAAGATCCAATTCAGCATCAGCGTATGAAACACATTGAACTCCACATACACTTCATCAGAAAGCTCATTCATGATCATGTTCTTGAAGTGCAATACTGTCCAACCAATGATCAAGTAGCTGATATCTTTACAAAGGCTCTCATAGAAGCGAAGTTTACCAAAATTTGATCCATGATTGGAGTTCAGGACAGTTGTCACTAAGGGGGGATAGCTCTAATGCCTCCTTCCTTCTCCTATTGTGTCACTTTTGTAAATCCTTCAATCCTATCCCAATTTGTTCTTAAGGGGGGATGTTAGGATATTTCGACACATAGGAAATAAGCTCCTTTTGTGTCACCTTTGTAAATCCTTCAATCCTATCCCAAGTTGTTCTTAAGGGGGGATGTTAGGATATTCCAACACATAGGAAATAGTTAAGAATAACTTAGTCTAGTGTAGAATTAGGTAAAGTGTGTTTCTTTAGCATGTACATTTGTAACTTATAATTCGATGGTCACGATTTGTAGTGATCCGACAGTTATCTCTCACCTCGGTATTAACGACACTTGATCCGTGGCTTAACACCCGATTGGTCCATGATCTCTATTTAAGGAGCATGGAGGGTCATTTTTTCTGGTAACCGTTTATGAGAGAAACATATGTAACTTTTTTTTATATTAATAAATTGCATGAAGTGGCCAGGTTGGCTCAAGTCGTGGAATATTTCCCTCTTTGAGGGTTTTAACCACGTGATTATACTGGTGTACTGATTTGTGATCTGTTTGTGAGCGGTGACCTTTGGTTCTTGATCTAAGGAACTTACCCTATAAATTCCAACAAATAGATAGGGTTAGGAGATTTCCCATGTATGATAATCGCTACCGGGCGAGGAAAAAGTCCTTTCGCATCAATCATGGCAAAGTCACTGAAATAAAAACAAAACTAAAAGAAAAAGGAAAAAAATTCCTAAACTAAAGTAAGAAAAGAAATCAGAAAACAAAAATAAAATGAAGAAGGCAGAAGGTAAAATAAAAATCCAATTTTAAAAGATAAACTCCAACAAGACTACTTATATAATTTTATCAACAAAAGAGATAAAAGAAAATAAGCTTATGTGTGTTCCTTATTATGTTAAGATTAATTTTTTATTTTTTTAATCCTGCCGAGTTATAAAAATAAGGCTCTCAAAATGGAGAGGGTGAATAGAAATGATGATAGATAATATGATAAATGAGAAGTCTCTATCTGCTGCAAACTTTCTAGTTTCAAAGCAAAACCCTGCAAAAAGCATTTTAACCATTTTCTAATAAAATTAATGTCTTTAACGAAATAAACTAGAGCTCCAAAAAATCCCTAGTTTAGTTGATTTGATGAGGATCATTACTGCTTCTCTTTAAGGATATCAAAACAAAACGATCAAAAGAGAATGAATTTCAAAACTGATCTCATAGACGTATGAAAGGTTCATGAAGACCTGTAAAAACAGAGTTCAAGATTAGCAAAATCTAAAAAAAAAAACTGAAACCAAAAGTGAAATAATGAAAATAAATGAAAGTGGGCACATGAGACTCACCATTGGAGAATTTCATTTAATATTACCTGAGAGAGATGATTTTCTCCAATACAAGTTAACTTCTTCGTTTAATTAAAATTGGAAACATGAAAAAGTTGAATTAATTGAAATTGTATTGACCCAAAATAATTATTTATTGAATCTAGCCTAAAGAAAGCAGTAAACTAGAAGAAAAATATGTTACATGTTCTAGGAATCATAAATAAATCACTTCCACAAGAAATGAGGATGGAGATATGCTTCTTTACGAATTGCAGTGATGAATGTTCTCCTTGCTTCTTCCATTCTGAATTTATATCAGCCCCAAAATATTGAAGTTGATTCAAAATCCTAAATAATGTAGAAATTATGTATATGAATAGGACTTGAACCTTTTTATGATAAACATGGAGTGATATATCAAAATAAAACATAATTAAAATGTGAATTAACCATCGGTACATTACATTTACTTGTTCCAAATTCTTTATGAGTGAAGGAGATTACTGAGAAGAGTAAAATAAGTCCATGTACGTACACCATGAAGAATGTATATCCCTTTAGTCATAAATTCATCCCTATGAATGAATACTTGGATTTGGCCAAAATTATGATTGAAATACATCCAATTTTTGGACCACCATTAACATGAAATTAGCATATATATTCAAAAGATAATCAAACGAGACTTCATGTATACATAGTGAAATATCAAAATGAATTGATCAGGGACCTGCAAAGATTCTTAACCTGATATTCTGAAGCTCTAAGTTTCCGAGAAAATCAAAGAAAAAGATAAGAGTTGAAGTTTTCCAAAAGTATAGATGGACAAAGCTTTGATAACCTGATAATGTTTCCAATGAAATTTTTTTTCATAAGTTTAATAAAGTTTCTCTTTCGATACAAGAAGTCTCGGTATTTAGAATATTAAGGGCAGCAAGATCTTGGAACAAAAACTTTTGTGTAACTTTTACGAACAAAAATTATGATATTAATCATGTCCGATAAGAAATGTTTGATAAATGTATAATGTAGAAAGATTTATTTCATCAAACATTCTCATATCAGAGGTAAAAATTTCGTCAGAGTATATAAAATAACTACAATGACTTTCATTCCAATAATGAAAAAAATTGTAGTTTTGTAAAATGATTGCAAGAGAACTTACATTTACCTTTAAAATAAGTTTCAAGGAGAGGGTTTCAAGATTTAATAAATATGAGAATAAATCAAGTGTCAAATATCTCAAAATCCTATTCTGAAGCCAAAATCAATTTTACAAAATTTTGAAACCAGAAAATTTCAATGCAGATAATAAAATAGGGTCATTTCCTTTGCTAAATTTGATGGACAAGAAAGTTGAAAGACAAGGAAATGTGAAGCTCAGTGTAGTAAATCTTAGAAATCATTTTAAATATTTCTGATATCATAGAAACCCAAGAATTATTAGCGAACAACTTTGAAATTATAAAGAAAATATCGAAAAATGAAAAGCATAGGATCGAGATTTCAAAATTCATCAATTAGAGGTTCTGAGTCTCTTTGGAAGAAATGAATATAACTAAAGGTAAAATAATTTGGAGTGTGATGCAATGGTTCAACTCTTCTTGGAAAATTGTAATACTTGGAATAGGCATATAAAAAATTACAAATAAGATCATTCACTACAAGTGTTTTCATGCAAAATTTCCTTGGTTTGTAGCAATTTAAAGCAACAATGAGCATACAAATTTCATTCTAGCTAGACCAATGAGATGAATTAATGATGAAAACATGCATTCAAATGGTTTTTCGTACATGTCAGTTCCTTGCCGAATGTTTAATATCACGAGTTTCTTTGTCATGCATAACTTAAATTCTACGACTTTTAGCCTTGCTGATATGTGATTGAGTGTTATATAATAGTTTAAACGTTGTTACACGTCATTTTGTCACCATGACATTTCACTGTTCATATGGGTCTATCACCATACATATCATGTTCCATTAGAGGTAAAAAACACTAATGTCCCTAAATCAAGTCTTGGAATTAGAGAAAATCTCTGTAAAACCCTTAAAATTCTATCTGCGTGGTTTTTCTAGCCTTTCCCTGCGCATCTGCTGATGTTCTACCCATAAACTGCAGTGACTCCCGAACTTTTTGCCACTATAACCTACGCATCCTCGTGAAAAGCAAACAAAAGAAAAAATTAATTCTAGAAGTCTAGTTGGTCGAATATTCTCCCAACTAGAAGCTTCTAGAATTGCGATCAGTTCAAGCTTTATCCCTCCACTCATGGAGCTTATCCCTTAGTCCATGGAGCTCAAATCTCTTCATGAGATGAATCCATCCCCCTCTTCATGGAACTAAAACTACCTTTGTTTCCCTATAAATTGAGCTCAAGTTTTAGGTTGAAGGGTAGAAACCAATGTAATTACAGAGTAATATGTACAATTTATAAGCTGAAGAGAGTTCATAAGAGTGCATACTTTCTACATTAGTGAGTTGTTGTTGGCATACGAATGATCACACCCTTGTGTCTGTAACTCAATGCTAGTATTCAAAGAGGAAGGCTTATCAAACTGAATGAGAAAAATTGTGCAGGACCCCAGGAGAAATCTATACAACATTAAGGCATCAGGTTGTAAGATTACTCTTTCTATTCAAGATAATACATATGGATCTCTTTTTCTCACTGCTTTGTTTCTATGCTTATTGGAATAATGTCAATACTTAGACTCCTTGATCACTAAGTTGGATTAGCAATTTTTTATTATTATATGTTGCAGATGCTTTTATTATTTGTCTTGTCCTTGATTAGAGGTTCTACTCATTGGAGAAACTACTTTGGAGTGATGGGACAAAGGGCTACATCAAACATTTGGATTTCAAGGTAGGGGCATGCCCTCTTTACTTTACTATTATAATCTTGAAATGCAATTAATCTAGAGGAAAAGGTTTTCAAATGGATCTTTGTTTCTAGTTACTCACTAGAGTACTAGGGAGATCGCTCTTGTCCACAAGAGGGATTAATCCACATAACAAATTGGCGACCATACTGTGGAGTTAGAGCTTAGTTCTCTTTGTTGGTATTCAATTTGAATTTTTAGTTTTCTGAGTTTGGCTTCTCTGAGTCTGGTTGGGTAGATAAATTTTAAGTATCCCTGAAAAAGAAAAATTATTCTTTATTTTTTCCTTGCCTGTGCGGTTTTCGGAAGAAAACAGTGCGGCAACCTCTGCAACTTTTAGTTCAATTTAGTGTGCATGCGCACTGTATTCCACTGTAAGATGCTCACCCCCTAGAAATCTTTGAAAAAATTAACTTTCTCTTTTTTAGAGCTAGATAACCTTATTCTTTAAGTTTTCCGTGATCCATCTTAGTTGTCAAATGTTGTGTGAGAACTCCTTTTCAACAAATTTTGAGTTTTGTGTGATTTATCATCCTGTTTGCATTTTATAAGTGAGAGTTTGCCCTAGTTTATTGCTGCTCTGTGTGAAAGATACCTTCATTTGCTTCAACTTACAGGTATTATGATTTTGTCTTTTTTGAGCCATTAGGATCATTGCAAACCTTACTTTTATGGTTGTTTGTTCCCTTTTAATTTGCAAACATGGAAGAGCTTCTATCTTACTGAAGCCTGATTTAACACCAAAGCACTCTTGGATGATTTCATTTCTACTGAAATAAGTGGAATTTTTTTTAGTCTGATTACAACTAAGAGAAATCATCCTCAAACATTCTAGATGGACTTCAAAATTAGAATTTTGTTTTGATTTTAAAATTTATGCTTTTAGAGGTTTTTTAGAAATTGTTTTCTTTTGGGAATTGATTATTTGTTGAATTGTAGTTTTTGATTTGATTGTTCGAGGAATTTTATTCAAAAGAGAAATTTATCATTCTTGCAAATTTAGTTCTTCGTGAAATCGTCTTCTTTTAAAAAATGATTTTTTTATGAATGAAAGAGTTCATGTTTTGGAAATTGATAAAATCTCTCAACTTTCTCTTAAATAAGATTCATTGAAAAGAAAGAGTTGCATTTCTCATATAGATGCATTTAGAGTATTTTAATTCAGGTCACAAATATCATTAAAGTTTCAACTCCATATATTTTGTGTTAAGTAATAGCCGAATTAATATAGCGCCTAAATAAAATCAATCTAGATATTTTACATTTTCTAGTGCTCATTCCACCAACATAGCTTAGGCTAGTGTTTTGGAATAGGTTGTAATAAACCTTCCAAAGCAGTTTAAACAAACAAGTAGAATCTTGCGGTAGGAAAATCCAATTGTTTCATTTGTATTATGGGAAGCTCTTCTTAAAATATTCAAGCACGAGATCATGTCAAAACCAGTGATGTATTCATACCTATCTCATTCGAAAGTATAGAATATGTGTATGTAATACAAATGGTAAACCTAGGATTAACCATTGTCGAGGAGCCTGGGGTCACTTGTCGAAAAACCTCGGATTTACCATATCGAGGAACCTTCAAGGGGATTGAGCTTGATACTCTGTGCTTGTGTTTATATTGGATCATAGACTGTTCCCCTAGGTGCATTTGTTTCCGTTGGTGACCTTAGTGACCATAATCTTCAGGATTTTTCCCAAGGCGATGGTGGAGGGAACGTCTCACTGTACTTGGAGCATACATCAGCTAGACTCACTTGGACTTTCCAGATAGTACTCTTCACTTCAAGATGGCATAAGTGGAGGGACTTGCACCAGACTATTTCATTAAGTAGGTTGTCAGGGTAACTATTCACTTGCCAAGTTTTCCACATTAAACTTCTACGATGTTGGATTTCATCACCAACTAGTGTTTTTAGTGTGGAAACATATTGTTTGAGTGTGGTTTGTATCTTAGATTTTATAGGCATGTGTTCAAATAGCTTTTTTACTTAGCGGCCTTAGGTCTGTTTTGTTGAAACATTTTTTGATTTCGTGTGTTAAACATTAACTGTGGCTTAATTACCGAGACACTCTTGTAGAATGTAGGAGAAACCCCCTAAGGATACACCAAGTTAATTAAAAAAGCTTAAATATGAAAGAGGTCAACCATCAGGAACTGGATCTACTGAACAAGAGGAAACATCAGTAAAAATACATCCCAATTACGAAGTAAATCAACCTCAGAGAGTAGAAAGAAATCAAGAACAAACAGAAATTTTCGAACTAATTACAGTTGAGTTTGCAATCGGTGAATTCTCAGATACTCAACTTATTGAACCTAAAATATCTGAACCTAAAACTGAATCTACTTCATCTGAGTCAACTTTGGAGTTCATAGCCTGAACCCCTAGTCGTCCTCGTTCACCTCGAGTGAAGCTTCAAATTGCTGAGAAACTTCCTCCTAGCCTGATTAGTATCGAAGAGATTACTGACAAGGAAGAAGAGATCGCAATTCCTTCGCATCAAGAATATTTAGATCTAAGGTATAATGAACCGATTTACCCTTACAGTCCTTTTAAAATGGACCCTTGGTATCACTAGTTAACCACCTTTCTACATAATACTAGTCTCAATTATTCACCACACCCCATTCATTTTTACTCCATACCTAGAGGTAGTTACATGCCTTCATCAAATATGTCAGGTGAGTCATCCATGCTTTCTTCATCACCATAAAAATTTTTGTATGGTGGTCCATTAGTTCCTACTAGATACCAGTCGCTCTCTGGTACTTTCTCAGGAGCATGTCCCTCTTCTGAAAAACTTACACAATCAACTAGTCTCAATGAATTTGATATTGAAAATTTAACAATGGAACAAGTCTATATGATGTGTGGAAATATTCCTTCACCTGACCCTAAAGGTAGCAATTTACTGCCTGGGGGGCTGTATACTCCTCAAGGACAACCTCTTTAAGGGTAATACCTTATGCCAAGGCCACAACCGCTTCAAGGGCAGTAACCTATGCCAGGGCCACAGCCTCTTCAAGGGAGATACCCTATGCCAGGGCCACAACCTATTCAAGGACAACAACCTCCTTTAGGGTAGTAGTTTTATCAAGAGCAACAATCCTTTCAAGGAAGTCAACCCTTTACTGGAAATTATCCAGAAAATTATCAAACTTACGTTCCAATACCTCAAACGGGTTATGGCCAACCTTACGCACTGAAACCTTTAATGGGAGCTCCTTATCCCGGAGATAACACAGTGTGGAACCCGTCGTTCAACCAACATAATTTGCAACCTACTGTGCAAGTACCTTATAATCAACCTAGTTAGCCAACTGGTCAGTTTGGTTATACCCAAGTCCAGCAACCTGCCAAACCTACACTTCAAATTGCACCTCGGGTATCTATACCTAGTAGCTAGCAAGCTGGTCCGGGTACGCCGAGAACTCATGTCCAATATGCTGTGTAAATTTCTGTTCAACAACCAAGTACAACTATCCCTGGAGTTTCCCAAGTCCCTATTGCTACAACCCTTCAAACAAAAAATTAAACTGTATCACAAGAAATCCCCCAAGTCACTGCTCATCAACCTGGACCTATGGTTCAGTATACTGTTCCAACCTCAGTAGGACAACTTGCTACTAATAAAATTCCAACAAGCCAATCTTATACAAGTCAGTTTTTTAATCAATTGTATCAAGGGCAGTTTCAATATGGACCAATAGGACAAAATCCAATTTACCAAATTCAACCATACCTTGGTTATACGTATTAGATACCAGCTGAAGCTCAATTTGGTATGGCTAACCCTGGATACCTTGGAGGTATTCCAATCCCATCTGCACAGGATATTCTAGGCTACCATGGATATCCTCTTCCGGGTACTGGAATCGTTCCTTAGGGTTATTAGTTTGCTCAATAGGACCCTAACCATCGGTTACCATTCATTGCAACTTTAGACTTGCCAGATTTGTCGCGCCTCATGAACGATCTGATTTATTATCTTCCATTTTGGCCACCAGTGGCAAATACGTTTCTGAGTGACATACCCACATTTGAAGGAAAATCAGGAGAACACCCCTCAAATCATGTGATGACTTATCATCTTTGGTGCGCATCCAACTCTTTAATCGATGATTCCATTCGATTAAGACTTTTCCAAAGAACATTGATAGGCTTAGCTGCGAAGTGGTATATTGAACTACCATGTGGCTCTTTCAATAATTTCAACGCGTTCTAAAAATATTTCTTAACTCAGTTTTAGTTGCCAGTCTGTTATGACAATGGCACAACACTCTTAACTTCATTAAAACAGAGTACGGCTACATACATTTCAGATCACATACATGAATGGAGATGTAGAAGACGTTTAGTGAAAGTTTTCATTCCGAATCAAATCTTGGCAGAATAGTTCATCAAATGATTACTTCCAAAAATCACTGAAGATGTAGCTAAAGGAGGTGTTGTTATAGAATAATAGGTCATAGCTCAAGCAAAGTACTTAGACCTTGTATATACACAGTCTGTTACTTTATACGAAAAAATTCTTGACTTGCCACGCCTAGGTCAAATAACTGCAACTCCTTCTAGTTCTCATTCTGCAGATGGTGTAATTGGTATAGTTAATGCTAACAAGAGTAAGAAGAACTCATCCAAACCTACTTCTCCCATAATAAATTTACCAGATTCACCTAAAGGAGATTCTTCCCTTGAAACTTCTGTCAGAATTCATGTTGTAGATTCATCCACGACTAAAGCTAAAACCAACAATAAGAAGAAATGAAAGAATAAAAATAAACAAAATACATCTCCTAAAGAGAAAACAGAAAAAAAATGAACCACCTGATGAAAAGCGAAAACCTCGTTATCCTTATCTTATCAGTAACAAGGATCACTGTACTAAAGAGTGTCTACATCAGTCCGAGGTATCCAAATTTGTCAAAGTTTCACCCACACTTGTTGTCTTGAAGGATCCTTTTCCCACTCAAGATAGTAAAATGATAGGATCTTCTTCCAATTTATCGGTAGATATTTTAATGATGTCTTAGGTCATGGTTGCAACATGATATCAAGACTATGGAACCAAGAGTCCTGTAACTGGTAATGAGACTGAAAATTCTAGTCAAACACCATCCATACCTTCTTCAGTTTCCAAACCACTTCAAATCAAGAAACATATTCCTGATCTAGTGATTAAACCACCTACTAAAGATGTACTACAAAAGTCAACTTTCAATCCACATGTGAGAGCTACTTAGAATTACAACATTGTTGAATATTTGGTGATATCCCCTTTAGAAATGTCAACCTTATAAGTGCTACAATCATGTCCAACACAAAGGAAATTACTATTATCAGCTATCGGAGCTATTGATCCTCATGATGCGAACCTCATGGTATTTGATCTCGAAAATTTTGTACCTCGACTCCATCATCAGATGGCTTTTCAGATTCCAGTATTAGTCAAGGCAAGATGAGTTTTTTGTGCTGTAATTTATGAGGGGGAATCTAGGTGTATAATGTCATTAAATTCTTGGAAAACACTTGGTTCTCTAGCACTCAACCAATCACCAACTATCCCTAAAGCCTTTGATGGAAGAGGATTTCATCCATATGAAATACTCCAGGATCTGCCTATAGTGGTGGAAGGAAAAACCATTAATCTAGAGGTGGAAGTTGTTGATGCCCCTCTTGATTACAACCTTATTTTAGGTCATAGTTGGTCTTATGCCATGAATGCTATAGTTTCATCAATCTTTCAGGCAATCATGTTTCCTCACAAAGGAAATATTTTTAAAATCGATCAGTTGTCATACTTTTCATCAGACCCTACTTCTATGGATAGCATCCAACATGTCAGAAAATTGGCTATCCCATACGAAGATGTTGGTGTAGGATTAATGAAGGATTCCACTCTCATGGGAACTTTCGCTATACCTCCACCCAATGTATCGTGAACAATTTCCAAGATCAATATGATCTCATCAAGCACTAGACCATTTGATGACACATGGAATGTGCCTTTAGAATCAGAATTGGACACTTTCAATGTCGAGATGCCTTTGAGTCCTTTTGAATTAGCATATGTAGCAGTACAATCATATTCTGACACCCCATCAACTTTTCCTAATCAAATGAATGTGATCAGCGAAGAATCATCTTCTCTATCGAGCTCAACCTTGATACCATTTTTGGATCTCCTTCAACATGTATTTGAAACTGATGAGAGTATTCGAGAAATTTTGTCATCAGGTGAATTACCATGGGATGATCTATATCAGAGATCTTCATTTTTACCTGATCTTAATAAACTTGAAAATGATTTTTCATCTATTTTTACAATTGATTATGTCAAGGAACCACAGAATCCCACATAGATTACACATTCGGATTCTGAGAAAAATTTGGGAAATATTTATACAACAGTTCCTATTGACATATCAATTAAACCTGGAATTATTGAAAACATTCATATAGGTGCTTCTTGTTTGATAGAAGAGATTAACACTTATAAAGCCATATTTCAATAATTCCGAGGCATTTTTTCCTCGTCTTATGAAGAGATTCCAGATATTGATCCTAAGATTGTAATTCATGAAATTAAGACATACCCAGATGCTAAGCCTATTATATAGAGATTACGTCCAATACATCCGCAGAAAGCTGCAGAAATCAAAGCTGAATGTGAGAAGCTATTACGAGCAGGATTTATTTATCCAATTCCTTTGTCTGATTGGGTATCTAACATAGTTCCCGTTACAAAAAAACAAGGAACTATAAGAGTAGGTGTCGATTATTGGTACATTGATAAGGCGTGTCCAAAATACAGCTATCCTATGCCCTATATCGGCCAAATTATTGATGATTGTGCCGGAAATGAAATATTCTCATTTATGGATGGTTTTTCTGGCTATAATCAAATCAACATACTCCCTGTCGATCAACAAAAAAAAATGTTTATATGTCCTTGGGGCACATTTGCTTATTGCAAGCTACCTTTCGGACTAAAAAATGTTGGTGAAACTTTTCAAAGAGCTATGTCCTATGCTTTTCATGATATCAAACATATTGTACATCCTTATATGGACGACTTACCTGCACATTTGTTACACAGAGAAGATCATCCTATACACTTACGAGTTATCTTCATGAGATGTAGGCATTACTAAATTCGTTTGAATCCACACAAATGTGTTTTTTTGGTACCATCAAGACAAGTACTTGGGTTCATCATTTTGAAATATGGCATTCGTGTCAATCCTTCGAAGGTTGAGCCTATCATCAATTTACCTCATCCTTCCACTCTTCGCCAACTCTATATTTTGCAAGGGAAAGAAAATTTTTTACATAGGTTTATCCCGAACTATTCTAAGTTAACAAAAGGTTTTAGCCGAATGTTGAAACAAATTGTTCCTTTTATTTGGGATGAGTTTCTAATAAATATTTTTATGCACTTAAAAAATTGTTGACCCATGCACCGTTATTGCATCCACCCAATTACCACCAAGATTAATTTTTATACTTAGCTACCTCTGATTCCACGATTGGAATGGTTTTGGTTCAGGAGGATTAATACCACAACAAACATGTGATCTATTACCTAAGTTGGAATCTCAACCCAACGGAAATCAAATATTCACATGTGGAGAAATTGGCCTTAGCAGCAGTTCAAGTTGTCCAACGATTTCGTCACTACATATTGTTACGTAAAACAACATTTATATCCAATTGCAACCCGACGATGTATATATTGAAAAAAAATTAATCGAGAGAAAATAATCCGAATGGATTATCATCCTACAAGAGATTGATTTGGAATTCGAGATGTCCAAGTCAAAGAAATCATTAGTGTTTATCAAGATTATGTGTGATTTTCCCAATCCTGAGTCGGAAATGGTGGCAGAGAATCCTATCGCGGATGAATCTCTGTTTCTTATAAGTACTTTAGACCCTTGGTATGGAGATATAATTATATATCTTCAAACCCAAACCTTTTGCCCAGAGCTTTCACGATCATATCCATGGAAAATCCAATACCAATACCAGCAATACAATATTGTTGGGGACACTCTTTATCTTCGTGCTGCAGATTTTGTTTTTCGACATTGTATAACTCACGAAGAGGCTGAAATGGTATTGAATGATTACCACTCTGGAGCGTGTGGTAGTCATATGTTTGGGTTTTCACAACCCAAAAGATATTGCACGCTGACTATTTTTGGCCGTATTTATTTAAATATTGTATCATCGCAGTCCGAAAATGCCACAATTGCCAAATTTTTGATCAAAATATGTGTGCACCTCTAACTCTTCTTCACCCAATCATTGTTTTCGGTCCTTTTATGAAATGGGGCGTCAATTTCATTACATGTAACCCTCACTCGATCGGGGGGAAAGGTTGTAATATTCTCGCCGTAGATTTCTTTACCAAATGGGTCGAGGCGATGCCTACATAATGGAAAAACTGCAACTATTTTCATATTCAATCATGTGATTGCTAGATTCGGTGTCCCTTAAGCTATTTTTACGAACCATGAGAGCTATTTTCGAAATATTATGATGACCAAAATTTCTGATCAACTTGGCCTACACCATGATGATTCTACTTTGTATTACCTAGAGGCTAATGGTCAAGTTTAGGCCGTCAACAAGGTTTTAACCACCATGATTAAACGGATTTTCGGGACCCATAAATCGAATTGGCATACCATGTTTTTTTCTTCATTATGGGCATACCGTACCTATGCAAAAATTGCTACACATTTCACTCCTTTTCAACTTGTCTATGGTTTAGAAGTTGTGCTACCCATTGAATGTGAAATATCGTCACTCAAATTAGCCATTGAGTTGTTACCAGCTACCTCTGAAGAGGAGAAACACTTTCCATACTTAACACAAATAGATTAGACTCGTCACACCGCTGCATTAGCTGTCGAAGCTCAGAAGAAACGTGTGAAAGCTTAGTATGATCAAAGTGTTAACCCTCGCATTCATTCAGACGATGTCCTAGTTTTAGTATATGATCAAGCTAACGATAAGTTAGGTGCTGGTAAATTCGAACTGATGTGGCATGGTCCCTATATTTTCAAGCGTGTGCTTGCAAAAGGAGCCTATGAATTAATTGATTATGACAGGGTCTCTTTAGATAAACTCGGAAATTATCTTTATCTTAAGAGATATTATGCTTGAATTTCGTGTGAAGATCTCTCTTGTACAATAGTTAATTTTTAGAATAGTGTGCCTTAGATTAGACAAGTGTGCCTGGATTAGTTTTTTTGTCACTACTATCGCTACTTATCTTGATTACTCTTGATATTCCAGATGTCGACATCCCTTCAAACATACATTGGTTTTGTTGATGCCGCCTATCATAGTACATAGAATATCTCTTCTGTTGCTTGGTTTATCTATTCACCCATCGATGAGTTAGTTTCTATTCATGGGATATTCCTTGGTCAAACAACGAACAATATTGCAGAATATAGCGTCGTGATTGAGCTATTATCTGATGCCAATACATTTGGTATTCGATGTTTGATCATTATTTTGGATTCGCAATTCATTGTATTACATTTAAACAGAGATTATGCAATTAGAAATCTAGTGTTGTTAAGATTATTTTTGAAGGTTCATCTCTAGGAATGACAATTTGATTATATCGAATATCAGCATATTTCAAGACATTTAAACACATTGGCTAATGCATTAGCTAATCGAGTTTTAAATAGACATTTGAAACATTAACAAAGTAGATCAAAACAACATTTAATCCATGTTGAACAAGATACTCAGAAAATGAAAGTAGTAATATCATTAGGATAGATAAGTTTGTGTCAAAAATATATTACATCCTCTGTGATCATAGGTTCAAACACCTTATGATCTAAAAGATACTGATACAAAAAACAAAAATGTCAATCTATATTGACCATAAACTATCCATGATGATGATCATGATAATAAAATATAGCATGCGCCACCTTGCGTACAAATCCCCTGAATGGACTTGGAACACTTGTCACGTGTCTCTAGAGCTTGAGAGGGATATCATTGGTTCATGTCTCAGGAATATCAATGGTAAAACTCTCAAGTTTGTGCTCCATATCTGTCAGAATCTCTGTTGCATTTTCTTGTGGAGGTGCTACGGGTTATGCCTCTCGCCTGTCAAAGTGACGAAGCATTGCTAGTCGTCACAGACCAAAATCTGCATTTAAATTTTTTGTCAGTATTGGATGATAAAAATCAAATAAAAAATAGATTAAAAAGTTAAAAATCATTCATTAACCTGTTTTGTCCCACTGTGCCCCTGGAGGCCAGGATGTTTCAGGATCACCTCTATAGTTCATTCCCGCATAAGGAAAGGCTTCAATGGTGAAGACCTGATGCCTGAGCCACATGAAATAAGATGGAGTATACTAAACTACTAAACTATCCTTGCCACCATTGAGATCCATAAGTGCTACCCATCGCACCATATGAGGTTACTGAGGAGTTCTAGGATCTATTGGAATAAGTTGAGGAGTGATAAGTGGAATTCTCTCTAGAGAAAATGAGATAAGAATGGCACCGTATCCGAATTTTTTTAACTTCCCATTTTTTTCTATAGTCAATTGGCCTTTCATATTTGCCAATAATCCCTCACTCAAGTTGAATAGTGTCCCTCTGAAACACTCAACTGCAATTTGCATTTGTGATTTAGTAGCCACATGAGGAGATGCACTACCGCATAACCTGGTCACTGTGAATACTATGACTTTAAGCTCCAGTTGAAAGATGGTTTTGATTTCTATGCGACCATCCTCAAGTCTGCACTATTTCTACAATACTGAGCTTTGTAACCGACAGTGGGAAGACCTCCTTGTCTAGTCCCAAATAAGGAAATGTTGCCCCCTCTCCAAGATAACCTGATAAGGAAGTATATGTCTGCTGTCTCAATCTCGAGCTGGTGGTCACTAATTATGAAACATTGCTCTTGTACGTCCCATGCATTCACAAGCCAAGTCATTAACTCCACGTATGCCTTCATTCCCTGAATAGACTAGAACTTGTACAACCCACAGTTTTTCAATGCACGCATGGTTGCTTGGTCATCTATGGCTTCATTATCTATGAGCTCATGTTCTCGTTTCCACCATTCCAACATGGTTAAAACGCCTACAAATAAAAAAATTAAACAATTAAAATTAGTTGGAGGAAAATTGAACCATTTTTTATGAAGAAATATTAGTTTTCAAAAAGTTCACGATGCCTACACAGGTTCTATGTGCAGTGCGATCGTCCGCACACGGTCCACACAGAACCTGTGGTAGCCGGACAATTTCTCTTTTAAAAAATTGTCCAGGTGCGCAGTTATCACATGGAGAACCTGCGCACCCCAAAGGGCAGATTTTGAAACATAATTTTCTCCTAAAAACTAAAATAAAAGCTCAAAACAAAAAATGAAACGGATGAAAACGTAGCTAAGGATGATGTGGATTACCTGGTTCTGACGATTTGAGAAATGAACGATCGGTTTTCCTGATATCATCTTCGGAAGTTTTTGGCCAAAAGCTCTCTATGTACTATTATGAAAACAAAAGGTGAAAATGAATTATTTTAACTCCTTTTTATAGTTTTTAATGAATAAAGTATTATTATTTTATTTATTTTTCACTTTTAAAAAGGTCAAATTTAAATATTTTTAATTTTTGAAAGCATATATTTGTAATCTCTTGAGTTTTTGTGCACGATACAAGATCTTTGGTAAAAATAATTATTTTGACATCGAGTAGACTTTTATCACTTTTTTGGACTCTGTAAAAATACGAAAAAGTGAAACCCTAGAATCCTCTTTTAAGCCCTTTTCAAACTCTCGAAACATGAAAAGATCTCCGAGTACTTGACTATTCGAACTCGTTAAAGTAAATGAACAGTCGCCCATTCAGTATAAGTTTACCCATTTTCAAGATTGAAGTAGACTAATTATGAAAAAGTTATATGTTGACTAATCATGGTCAATAGAGTTCTCTCTTACATTATTTTATCATTTTTCAGGCTTGAGAGACTAAATTTACAAAAAAGAACAACTAAGGAGTTTACTTATGTTTTTCTTATGAGTCCCTAAAACTGAAAAACACTAATTTATTCCTATACTGGGCTTGTTAAAATTTAACAGTAAAGGACCTATCAATCACAACAAGACTGAACCACTCCTTCTTAGTGTTCGATTTTAATACTAAGATGGACTCATCCAAAGGATGATCTTACACAAACAAGCAAATGTTATCGTCCTCAAGCTTGACAAAAATAACGAGGTACTTTCTAGTAATGCTGGGGGTAAAAGAGATAAAAATAATCCAGTTTCCATCCTTATTTAGAAAGCAGCATGCCACTCTTGAACACGACACTTAGTCACACTTGTACCTAGGTTGATAAATTCTTTGTCTAACAGTTAATTGAACCACATTGAAAGTATTCAGCTAGTTTTTGGGTATTATATTTAGGTCAAATGCTACCAAGCCATCTACATCGTCATTATGTGTTCAAGAGAAAGTTCAATAAACCATTCATTGCAAATATTCGTCTCCCTTCACATCACCCATCCCTGAGTTATTCCTTACAAAATATTTCTTCAAAACTTGATCTAATGGTTTCCTGTCATAGGCTGTCCTGCGATGGATCACTTTCTATTGACATCAGCTCATTATCTAGAAAGTTGATCTAGAATCCTATCAGTACATTTGGATCTTCATGCCCTAATGGTAGGTTTCTCACCTTCGATGAAAAGTTTCATCATTGACCTTGATGGAATGATTCTATGAGTGTTCGACTGCAAAAAATTCATTCACACTTCATAGATTGTATTGGAGTACTTTGAGAGCCATTTTCATTATTGGTGGTTTCTCTCACACTTGTTAACGGTTCACATCATTGACTGGTAATCAAGTGGTTTCTACCATACTCGACTTCGACACAATCAATTGCATGAATAGATTCGTACTAGTTCGGGAAGCAGAAATCAAGACCCTGTATCTAGTTTCCACCATCCTGGTTGTGAGGAGTTTTATTATTCACGATACAATAGACTACTTATAATAGATGGTTTCATCCATACTGTGTCTAATTTTGTTGCAATATTGAAACCATATCTGTACCAGAACATTTAGTTAGTTTTGATTTGAGTATGGGAATGCCTACCTAAGAAATGATATACATATATTTTCATTGAATGTTTTTATAGGTTTTTCAACTCGTGTCTCATTCCAATCTTCAGAATGATAAATCACTTCACTCTTCAAAATAAACCTTAAACTATGCACTTTAGGGGGCAATCTGTTACACGTCATTTTTTCACCATGAAATTTTACTATTCGTATGGGTCTATCACCATCCATATCATGTTCCCTTAGAGGTAGAAAAAAATAATGTTCCTAAATCAAGTCTTGGAATTGGAGAAAAGCTCTGTAAAACCCTTAAAATTCTACCTGTGTGGTTATTCTAGCCTCTCCATGCCCGTGCACTAATGTTTTTTCCATAAACTGCGGCAACTCCCGCACTTTTTGCCACTATAACCTGTGCACCCCCCGTGAAAAGAAAAAGTAAATTCTAGAAGCCTAGTTGGTCAAATATTGTCCCAACTAGAAGCTTCTAGAGTCGCGATCAGTTCAAGCTTTATCCTCCACTCATGGAGCTTATCCCTTGGTCCATGGAGCTCAAATCCCTTCATGAGAGGAATCCATCCCCCTCTTCATGGAACTGAAACTACCTCCGTTTCCCTATAAATCGAGCTCAAGTTTCAGGTTGAAGTGTAGAAACCAATTTAATTAGAGACTAATCTATACAATTTCTAAGCTGAAGAGAGTTCTAAGAGTGCATACTTTCTACACTAGTGAGTTGTTTTTGGCATACGAATGATCACACCCTTATGTCTATAACTCCATGCTAGTATTCAGAGAGGAAGGCTTATCAAACTGAAGGAGAATGATTGTTCAGGACCCTGGGAGAAATATGTACAACACCAAGGCATCAGGTTGTAAGATTTCTCTTTCTATTCAAGCTAATACATATGGATCTCTTTTTCTCATTGCTTTGTTTCTATGCTTATTGGAATAATTTCAATACTTCGACTCCTTGATCACTAAGTTGGATTAGCATTTTTTGATTATTATATGTTGCAGATGCTTTGATTATTTGTCTTGTCTTTGATTGCAGGTTTTACTCATTGGAGAAACTACTTTGGAGCGACAGGACAAAGGGCTACATCAAATGTTTGCATTTCAAGGTAGGGGCATGTCCTCTTTACTTTACTATTATAATCTTGAAATGCAATTAATCTAGATGAAAAGGTTTTCAAATGGATCTTTGTTTCTAGTTACTCGCTAGAGTACTAGCGATATCGCTCTTGTCCGCAAGAGGGATTAATCCATGTAACAAACGTCAATGGTAGAGAGCAATATATCGATGTCTGTCTCATCAGAAGATATTAAGACAAAGCTTCATTTCATTTTTGTGATGCAACATAATTGTTGCAACGGAAAAGTTGTGATATGAGCATACGTGATGGAGTGATTGCGATATCGAAGAATAGTCATATTAGGAATAGGAAACGTCGATATTATTATTGGGATAGCGAGAATGCGATAAATGACATGACTCATTGGTGGGACCGACTTTAGACTTTATAAAAAATTGGCGAAAACATTTGAGTATGGGATGTAACATTGTTGATACGCCAATGTGCGATGAAGAACATACTTGATAGTTTTATTATATGGATTTAATTTCATATCGGATCCGGGACATCAGAACTTTTAAACATATTCCTTAACCAAAATTGCAATTTATGAACGAATGCGATATGTTTTAGAACCAAATTTAAATGTCGTATCGGGTCTAGGGTTGCATGGACATCACAAGTTTTAGCGAAATCATTTTATCGGAGAATGAATGAGAAGGAATATCAACGTTATTGCGTCTAAGGTTTCTTATCGGGAAACGGTAAGAACTAATTCTGATCAAATGTTTTGATACAAAGGTTTTCGATATGGATGATGCGATATCGAAAGGAAAGGTTCATCGGAGATCACAGGGAATGGGAATATCAAGAGATCAAAGATATTTTGAGTATGTTCATTTGAGAACCTCCTATATGCGAATTGTGATATATGACGTGCCGCATATGGGGCTGAAAATTTCTTAAATTATTCAATTAAAAAAGAAAACGACTAATTTAACTTTGCTTTTAAATAAATAACCCTTTAATAATTTAATTAAATATCGGGATATCTGATCAAAAATTAATTTTATCATAACTTTCTTATGAAGATAGTTATGAAATATAATGATTCGATATGACTCTTCCGAGAGTTTATTAAGACTTATCAGGATTTCAATTAATAGAAGAAAATTTAGATAATCCTTAAATTTAGACGAAATCATAAATAATTTCCTAAACATGTTGTAGATTTGAAAAAGGGTTGCTTTCTTTCTTATCTTAGATCTACACAATAAAATCAAAGAATACCTACAAATGAAACAAAATAGAAATAAGAAATAACCTTTGAAAAGAATTTTGATTGTAACTTTACCTCATGAATCTTCAAGTTCTCCCAAGTTTTTTCAAAATTTGCATATGTTCAACATCACTTACTTATTTAATCTAACAATACTAAATAATAAATTTTCAAATTTCATCCACCTCTATTTATATCCTAGGACAAGTGTGATGAAAATGAGCTCTTTTTCAAAAATACTTGATTAAAAATTGCCAAGATGTAGCAAATCCTTGGAATTTCTTAATGTATGTTCAATGTGATGGATTTTTTGAAAAACAAGACAATTAAAGGCTTAAAAAATATGTATGATCTGAATATTCAAGAGCTTATAAAATTTTCTAAGTTTCTTTTCCAAAAATGAAAGGGGATGCCTAGAATAACTTGGATTCATTACTTTCTTATTAAAAATCTGAAATAATGAAATGGGTGCAAAAAGAAAAAAGAAAAAAAAAAGAAAAAACTAATCTAAATTAATCTATTCCTATTTCTAACTTGACGAAGGAAACATGACTAGGTATAGTCATACTTCCAATGTAACCATTCTCTCATTTTAATTTGTATATCTATGTACAGATCAAACATTAGTAAAAATTATACAAAGATAATTAAACTAAGAAAACTAAATATGAAAGAAAAATGTACATTTATTGTTATTAGCTTATTTACAATCACCTTCTCTTGAAATGTCCTTTTCAGTTTCATTTCAATTGGATCATAAAAATTTGGATGAATTTCCATTAATGATTGGAAGAAGTTCAAAAGAGGGGATGACGGGCCAGATTGTGAATAAGAAATTTTAGATACAATGGCCTACAATATTTTGTTAGTGTAATGTTCAAATGTTAAATTATTAATGATCTTTCATGAAGGAAAAATTTCCAAATTTCTTTAAAATGAGTCAATGAGAAATGGATAGAAATCCAATAGATCCAACAAAAGATTATTAGTTTAATTAGATTGTTGGTCATATTATGAAAATACACTCTCTTGTTAACACTATTTTCGAGAAGAAAGAAGTAATTGATAAGAAATTTATATTAATTGAAATTGGAAGATTAATAGCTCTTGATGTTCATGATTATAATTTGAATCTTAATTTTTCCATTGAGGCAATGCATCAATTGAGTGTTTAATATTGACTAGCTCAATATGTCATATTTTACAGTAGTGTTACAATTATTACCACAACACAGTTGGGGCTGACTTAAAGCAATTTCCTCTTCACAAGAATTGGCGGAAATAATGGGATTTGAATGATTTTCAATACCATATTGTAACTTAGAAAATAATTATGAATATGAATAGGCCCATGAGATCTTGGTCATCATATAAATCATAGATTGGAATGGTTTCTTGAATGTTTAAATCATGAGTATGATTAATTATTTGAAAATGAGAACTATTTGAAACAATTTCTGAATTAGAGTGTTCTTCATTTTCACATGCGATTCGACTTTGATCAAGAGGATTCTGTTGTGAAAAAGATAAATCAATATCCGCAATTTCAAAGTAACTATCATAAATGACCTCACAATATTATTTAGAATTCCCTTTGACCTCATCCAATTATCAAAACAAGGAGGATTATTAAGCTCATGTTCATTAATGCCAGAAGAATGATCAATAATTAATTCTCTATCTTGATAAATATTAATCCTTAATTCATTTAGATCATCCTCTCTGTTTTCTAAAATATCTTTAAAGTGAACAGAGGATAAATTGTTACTACAAAAATTATTAGGATAAAGGGAAAATATGATTATGAAATAATGCATTTGAAAATGCCTTTATTTGAAAAGCCTTGCGCATTTTATTCATTGCAAATTTCAAATTTAAGATCATTTACTTGGCTAATTGTGCTTTCTTGAAGAATGTTGCTTTTCTGTCATGAATTTGGAATTTTCTCATCCTAAAAGAATTCAAAAATTGATACAAAAGATTGTGCATTATTGAAAACTATAGTCGTTGCTTGTACTTGTCTACTTATGCTCTGATTTTCTCATTCTAACGCACACTGATTTTCATATTTCAAAGAGGTATTTTCTTCAAGATTGTTTCTATTATCTTCTTATGGTTGATTAGAGAAATTTTCCATGTTTTGTAATTGAAATTCTTTAACATGTGAAGGTGCACCCTAATCATTATCAATATTATAGGAAGTGTGCACCAAATGAAGGAATTTATCATACATAATAGAGGCCACTTCATCATCATTTTTTTGCACCTCCATATTGGAATTTTCAATTATGGTAATGAAGTTGGAAGGAGCTTGAGAAAATATTGAAATAATTTCACATGTATCAATAGGAGGAAGAGAGAAAATATGTTCAAACCAATCAAATAATTCCTCTTTCGAAGGTTTGTCTTTAACTTTAAATTTTAAACAATTTAAATGAAATCTAATGGTAAAACCAGTTAAAGACTCACTTTCAAACCTTCGTAGATATTCAATTTCGTCACATACTTGTTTGTAGTCATAGCTGCCAAATTTACAAAGGAACATTTTAATAATATGATCCCAACTGTGAATTGAGGCAACTGGGAGTGATTGACATCAGCTTTTAGCTTTTTCCAAGAATGTAAGAGTAAAAATACTGCATAAAATACCTTCATCAATTTTTTGAAAATCAGAATTTGTAAAATTTTGAATAAATTGAAAGGCATGATCAAAAGTAGAAGACTTCCTCTTACCATTAAGATTTACGTGAGACAAGTGTCTTATTATTTTTGGTGGAGTATTAGCATATGCAAGTCTAGAAATACGACTCCAATTTGGAAGTTTAAGAGGAGCCATTGTAATAAAAATAAAATATCAGAATACAAAAATACTCCAATGGACAATAAGTCTTGAAGCCCTCCTTCTAGCACCAAAATTTTGATGCCTCGAAATTCACTGCAACAACATGTGGGGATAGCCACCCGGTCTAGGCCTTAAAGAAATTCCTTTTCTGTTTGGAATGGTGGTTCCGACTGGTTTAACTAGGTCCAATTACCTTCTCTCAATCTCTAATGGCTTAAAATATAATTTTTGTCTATCAATGGAGAAGAGACATCAGATCATCCATCTTGTTGATCAGGCAAGAAAGTGATCCTTAAGCTAATTTGGGGCTCAACCAAGCCACAACTAAAGTTTTACCTCTTTGGGAAGAGGGCTTCTAGTAATGTAGAATTAAATCTAAATGTAAAATTATTCTAAAATGCAAACTAAACGGAAATTTATCATAATCGTATCTCAATTAGGAAGATATAGATCTAACCCAACCAAGAGCAAGATATTTTAATGATTGGGATTTGAATATGTCTAACTTATAATGAATATCAAGCTATTATGTATACTAAAACAAATTCTATTCAGATAACTCTTAACTGAAATAATCAACCAACAACATTTGAGTAGTAGTTCATAAAATGATATTGATTGTTAAATCAATAATTCAATTAATTAGGAAATAATATGAGGAAATAGTTCACAACATAACATTGTTTTTTAAATCAATATTAAAAGATATGTTTTTGAGTAAATAGTTACTCAGAAATCAGAATTCAACCCATAATAGCAGAGATAAGTAATAACATATAATTGAGACACATTACTCATATCAACAATAGTGCACAAATATGAATAAAATGACACACTATTGCCATCATAAAATGAAACTAGTATTTAAAACAATAGTATTGTAAATACCAATTTATTGAATACATTTCTCTGGTTCTGGTATTTAACATTCCTTTACAATGCTTGAACTTATGTTCTTAAAAGTAGAGTCGCAATAGTACAAGCTTTGTTCTCCATACATAATTCAACATGCAAATGAAAAATCCACAATAATCCCCAGATCAGAGTTTTCTCTCCTCTATCTTACAACTTTAAATCCTCTATACAATAGTGCCTTTAAGAATTCCTAAAATGAAAATAAGATGAGCCTTTCTTAGATTATACAATATGTTAATTATAATATTTACAAAAGAATTCTTAACAAGAAATTTTGTTGAAGAATAAATATGCTCAATCAATTTTCATTAGCTCAAAATTTCATTATTCTATTAATGAAGCACTCGCATTGATTGAGATCTTGTTCTCCTCATCTCTTCAATTGTTTTCCTGCAAAAAACAAATCAAAACAAAATTAAAATGAAAAAATAAAATCAAAATGCCAAATCTGGAATTAAAAAAATGTAATCAAATTTAATTAAATAAATAATTGAAAAGAATATATGAGATTTATATTGATGCATGTGATGATTTACTTGGCCAAGGAGAACATAGTCTGCACTCAGAAGAAATTGTGGGTAAATGAAAATGCAAAAAATTAAACTTAGAAATTAGTTTTGTTAAAATTATTCGAAGCTTGATCTTTTGCTGGATTTTATACCCAATAAATAATCAAATGTGGAAATGAAACTAATTCATAAATATTCTCCATAATTTTATCTTTCCAATGAGCACTCCTAAGCCTCATTTGGACAAGTAAAAATCCATTTCTGAGCTTCTAAATTTGGTGTATTTAAATTGCCAGAATTCTCAAATTTCTGTTGCCTCTAATCCTAAATTAAATTACAAATATTAATTAATTAATGCTAATTAATTGTAATTATGTTATTAATTTTAATTATTTACAAAATTAATTATAAACATAAATCAATTAATCTAAAAAATGATTTAAAAATTAATTAAAATATTATTATATTATATTAATATTATAATTTAAATTATATTAAAATTATAAGATAAATTATAAATATAATAGAATATAATTATAATATAAATATAATATATGTTATTATATTATAAAATGAAACTATATTAATTCCTTACAAACTAATTCAAAAGTTATTATAAAACCAAATTCAACATTTGTTATGTTAAAAGAGTTAACGGAGGGAGGAGTTAATGTATGAAAGAGTTGATGTATTATCAGATATCAAAAGAAACGATTCATTGCAGTTTTTGAGAATGACTACTTGTAAATTTTGTGATGCGAGAATGTGAGGTCGTGGAGGGAAAAGATGGGTGAGTCGAGATGTATAAAGAGTTTAATGTTATCGGATACCCTAAAGACATGCCTCGTCGAGGTTTTTAAAATTTTACTCCTTATCATTTTTGTGATACGGGAAGCTCCGATATGGAGCGGATTCAATATCGTTTATAAAAATAATTTTTTTTTTTTTTTTATTATTATTATTTTTTTTGGTATGAGAATATTTGAATATCTTGGTCTTAGGGTTATTAAATCGATTAATATGAAGTAGAGTGGGGCTCAATTAAAGTGATATTTTCTCATTATAACTACAACCACTTTGTAATTTTGAGATTTCGGGCTTGGAAATTTGTTTTTAAAATAAGAAATTAGAATAAATTACTGAAACCCTGAAAACGTATATTTTAAATGTTATACAATTTGGCTGGTCATTTTGTATGACCGTTAGTGAAAAATGAAACAATTAGTAAAATTAACTAAGAGTTAATATTCACAATGAATGCCTCTTTTAATTGTGAAAAATAAAATATTATACACTATACATTTTTTTAACCCTTACGACAAAATGATCAAACTTCAAAGGAGTGCCATTTACAAACTGGTTGACCAAATGAGGCAAAACAAGCATCGAAAGAAATCTTGCTAAAAATCGAATTCAATGAAACTATCATAATGGAAATCCGATGAAAATGAAAAAATGGAAAAATTTTAGGACAATTAACTTCATGAAAATCATAAAAGGTGTTTAGCCAAAATAATTCAAAAATTGGGGGTGTTGGGTTTTCCCTACAATAGTATCACTAATCTTATGGCTTTCGAAAATGACTTTTATGAGATAGAATTTCATACTATGTTCAAAATACCCAACTAATATCCCTCCCTCAAAAATTTCTCCCATGGGTTAAATTTGCTTAAAAGGAAAAATGATGTCATGTTAACTCCAATCATTTCTCTAAAATATCATGTTATGTATTCAATAATGGTAAGCGATTTTTTTTTTGAGGTTCAGAATGTTCATTCCCCACTGTTTGTCAAATTTGGATAAATTCATTGTTCATGTGAAATTATCCATTCTGTAGGTTTTAACCCTATACAAAAATTACCAGCTAACGAATTCTTAAACAAAGGTTAGAGCATAAAACATATAATAAATATACACAGATATTTTCCCCTGGATCCAAAAAATGGGACTACCGGATTGATTTTTCATTATATTCCTTTAAATTTTACAATACATATATACATGTCGAAGCATTCATAAACCCCAATCCATTAACACTAGATTAGAACATAAGCATAGTTCCCTTGATCGGATCTACAAAATACCATGGATAGAAAAACATCATGCCCATAACCATGTGAAAAACCCATGCACAAAACCATAGGTAGGTCTGCCCACCTAATATATGGTCCAAACAAATTTCCCCCCTCTTGCGTGTGATTAGTCGTAGAAATAATATAACACACACCCAACATTCTCCCACTTGTTGTTTTCTTTTCCACACAGGGAGTCACAAGAGAGCTCAATAATTAGTAAAACCCTACAATGCCCATTGTTTCTCTACACCAAGAAAACTTCTCAATGCTCACATACTTTTTCAATGCATCTGCAATATTCTTGA
Source organism: Pinus albicaulis (assembly GCA_034641835.2). Taxonomy (NCBI): domain Eukaryota; kingdom Viridiplantae; phylum Streptophyta; class Pinopsida; order Pinales; family Pinaceae; genus Pinus; species Pinus albicaulis. The sequence continues at coordinate 177,083,183 of CM076583.1, forward strand.
AAGTGTCCACCTTTACCATAAACACTTTTTTCCCTCAACCATATCCCTCACAAAGTGATACTGAACATCAATGTGATTTGTATTTGAATGAAAAGTAGGGTTCTTTTCCAAGAAAATTACACTTTGGCTGTCACAGTATATCCTTATATCTCATTGTACCAACTCCATACTTGAACACAATCTCTGCAACCAAACTGCTTCGTTGATTGCATGAGTGGTTACCATGTATTCCACCTCTGTAGTTGAAAGAGCCACTACAAACTGCCTTTTTCTCATCCAACTGAATTCTCCTCCAAATGGGTTAAACACATACCCACTTGTATATCCTCTCTGATTTGGATCTCCAGCCCAGTCTGCATCAAAAAATCCATGGATGTACCAAACTTTGTCCAATCCTAGTCTTCCTTGGTAGAAAAAACCATAATCACTAGTGTTACGCAAATACCTAAAAACTGGCTTCATTGCTATCCAATGCTCCTTCCTTGGTTTTGACATAAACCTGCTCAATAATCCCACTGCATATGTAATGTTTGGTCTAGTACATACCATTTCATACATTAGGCTACCCAGTGCACTTTCATATGGAACACGAGAGATGTACTCTTCCTCTTCTTGTGTCTTGGGGCACTCTTCAACAGATAACTTTACACAAAAGATTAAGAACCTTCAACGTTTCACTATATTGAATATTAAAACTCTACAATATTGTCTCAAAATTCTTCCTTTGGTTTAACTAGAGCTTCCTCTTTTCTTGACCTCGTTTAATTTCCATGCCAAAAATATAGTTTGCAACACCAAGATCCTTCATGTCGAATTTGGAGGAAAATTGGGTCTTCAAATCCTGGATAATTTCATTGCCATTTCCAATCAACAACATATCATCCTCATGCAAGACCAAATAAAAAACACGATAACCAATTAATTTAAAATCCACACAATGATCTGCTTTTCTTCTGATACCACATCCTTGCTGTCTTTTTTAACCCATACAAAGATTTTTTTTAACCTACATACCAATTCTTTCTTACCCTTCACCGCAAATCCTTCAGGTTGCTTCATGCATATCTCCTCTTACATATCCATGTGAATAAATGATTTGTTCACATCCATCTATTATACCTCAAAATCAAATGAATAAAAAATAGATAAAAGTAATCTAATAGAAGCTACCTTGGCAACAGGAGAAAAAAGATCCACTAGATCCCATGCATCATTTTTGTACAAGGATGTCATTTCATCAACCATGGACTCCTTCTGGAGTTTTACATCCTCTGAATCCACTGCCTTTCTGACAGTTATGGGATCATCATCAGTGATATATAAAACAAAATTTGAATAGAAAGAAGATGGAACATACCTTTTTGTCTTCCTTCTTTCTCGAACTGATCTTCTCAAGGTTGGAGTTTGAGGCTCTTCCTCTTCTAATTCTTATTCTGATGTAGAGTCTGATTCTTCCTCCTTTAGCTCAAACTATATCTTCTCATGTTCCTTTGGTAGGGCTTCATGTTTAATAACATATTTTACCGCTCTAAACACCACATATCGTTTGTACACAACCTTCCTAGTTTTTGGGTTCGAAATATTATAACCTTTTAAACCATCCTTATACCCAATAAAGATGCACCTTTCAAATTTAATATCCAACTTGGTTCTTTTATCCTTTGGAACATGTACATATGCATCATAGCCAAATACGCTCAAATCTGAAAGAGAGGGTTTCTTACTAGTCCATAGTTCATGTGGAGTCTTATCCTCCAACGCTGATGAAGGTGATCTATTAACCAAGTAACATGCAGTCTCCATTGCCTCTAACCCAGAATTCCTATCCTAAACCGACACCACTGAGCATGCTTCTTTCCTTTTCCATCAACCTCTTGTTCATTCTTTCTGCAAATCCATTTTTCTGAGGTGTGTATGGAGTAATCTTCTATCACGGTATACCACAGTTCTTATAAAACTCTTCAAATTACTTCTTATAGAACTCTCCACCATTATCTGTCCTCAACACATTTATCTTCTTCTCTGACTAGTTTACCACCAGAGCCTTAGATTTTTTAAATCTTTCAAAGACTTCAGATTTCTTCCTGAGGAAATATATCCATATATTCCTTGAGAAGTCATCTATAAATGAAATATAGTACACATGCTTACCCAATGATGGAACTGACACAGGTCCAAACATATCACTATGCACAAGCTATAATATCCCTTTTTCCCTCTTAGCACCAGAGGGGAAACTATCCCGATTCTGCTTTCCATATAGATAACGTTCACATAAATAAAAATCTGGAGATAAATTATACATAACTTCTACCGTACCATTAAGATGTAGTATTGAAAAGCCCTTCTCTCCAATATGTCCAAGCCTTTGATGCCACAACATGGTATTTTCTCAAAATATCACAAGGTTTTCAGTTCCACTTTCAGGAACCACAAAGCGGTTGCACCCATCAATAACAGTGCTACCCAGAAGCTTGTACAGAGTTCCAATTTTAACTCCCTTCATCAATACCAGTGGTCCCTGAACCGTCTTGTAGGTATCCTTATAGAACATTGTTTTTACACTTGCATCATCCATATTGGTATCAGAAATCAGATTTATGGCCATTGTATGAATATGCAAAACATAAGGAAGTGTTCTAATCCTTCCAGCTTGCATATTCAACTTGACTTTTCCACATCTGAAGATTTTTTCCTTCCTCTCATCCCCTAAGAAGACATCACCACCATCATATTTCTCATACTCACAAAACTAGTCCTTATGGGGGGTGAAGTGAAAGGATGCACCTGATTCAATCAATGGTATGCAATCAAGGATGCACCTTCTACCGTACCATTACCATGTAGTATTGAAAAGCCCTTCTCTCCAATATTTCTAAGCCTTTGATGCCACAACATGGTCTTTTCTCCAAAGACCACAAGGTTTTCAACTCCACTTTCAGGAACCACAGAACGGTGCACCTATCAATAACAATAATACCCTGAAGCTTGTACAAAGTTCCAATTCTAACTCCCTGCATCAATACCAGTGGTCCCCTAACCATCTTGCAGGTATCCTTATAGAACACTGTTTTTACACTTGCATCATCCATATTGGTTACAAAAGTCAGATTTATGGCCAATGTATGAATATGCAAAACACAAGGAAGTATTCTAATCCTTCCACCTTGCATATTCAACTTGAATTTTCCACATCTGAATATTTTTGCCTTCCTCTCATCCCCGAAGAAGACTCACCACCATCATATTTTGCGTACTCACAAAACCACTCCTTATGGGGGATGAAGTCAAAGGATGCACCTGATTCAATCAATGGTACGCAACCAACACACAAAATAGAAGAAAAGATAAATCAATGACTTATAAATAAACCTCTTCGAGGGGGAAACCTCCTTTACATTACATAAATGAACAATTATTAGATGATTCAAATGAAAAAATCTCCTTTGTATATATAGGAGTCTAAGGGGCATCAATATAGTTAGAGCCTACATAACAATACTAATCTAAGGGAACAACAATAACAATAGTGGGATTTTATGGGGCATGATAATAACAATATAGGGACTACATGGGCATAACAGTAACAATAAGGGGGCTACACTAACATTATAGGTGCCTAACATGCCCCTCTCCTTCAAAAAAGTGTTGCCCTCAATGCTTGAGTAGTTCTGGATGGTTTTGTATAAAATTATCATCCTCCCATGTGGAATCTTCAGCAGTTAAGTTCTTCCACTTGATGAGATACTCTAAAATTTATCGATTTCATAGTTGTCGAGTTCTTGTTTCCATGACTACTTCAGGTTCCAATATTAATTTTCCTTCCTCGTTAATTTCTGGAAATATTGTTTGAACTAGGTGCTTGTCACCTATAACCTTCTTTAAGCCTGAAACATGGAAAACTAGGTGCACTCAGGAAGATGCAGGAGGATCCAATTTGTATGCCATAGTACCAATATTTTTGAACACCTTGTAAGGACCATAGTACTTTGGCGATAATTTATTATCCTTCTTAGCTTTCTTGAGGGACATTTTTTTGTATGGTTATAGCCGTAAAAATACCCAATCACCTACATAAAAACTTCTTTCATTGTGATGTTGATCTGCCTATTGTTTCATTTGATTTTGCGCCAAAGTGAGGTTATCCTTGAAGAGTTGGAGAACTTGTTGTTGATGCTCGATGTGGTCTTCCATTGCTTGAACCTTAGAATTTTCTCTTAAAGATAATGTGATGGACGGTGGATGATATCCATAAAGTGCCATAAATGGGGTCATTTTTTCCACACTATGGAAGGAAGTGTTATACTAGCTAGAGGTAAACACTTGACCCATTGGGTTTGTTTATTAGATACAAAGAAATAAAGATATCCTTCCAAACATTTGTTCACTATCTCAATTTTCTTATTAGATTGAGGATGATAAGATGAGCTATGAGCTAGTTGAGTACCCAGAAAAGAAAATAATTCCATCCAAACATTTCCAGTGAAAATGGGATCTTTGTCGCTTACAATAATCTTTTGGTTTCCATGTAGCTTTTGAATTGTTTCCATAAATGCAGTAGCAACTGTACTGGATTTAAATGGATGAGATAATGCAAAAAATTGTGCATACTTGGTAAGTCTATCAACTACCACCATGATGACACTCTTTTCTTCAAACTTGGGTAAACCTGTGATAAAATCCATTGAAACCTCCCCCCAACGTCTCAACTTTATTTTGTTGGAAGAACAAACCTTCCGCCACAAACTTTTGAATATCAGATTTAAGGCCATCCCAAAAAGAATCCTTCTTGACCCTATTGTAAGTTTTTAAAAATATTGAGTGCCTTCCTAACGGAGAGGTGTGCAATTCCAGAAGAATCTTTTGTTTTAGTTGGGAATTATTACAAACATATAAGTGATATTTGTACAATAATGAACCATTTTTCCATCTAAATGTATCAGATGTGCTGGGATCTTGTTGCAACTTTTGAATGAGTGTCCACGTTTATTTATTATTCTTCCATTCCTCTCTTTCTTCATTTATTCAATCTGGTTGGATAATAAAAATGGCACAAAGAAATGCTTCCACATCCTCATCTCTTTTTGAGAGTGCATCTGCAACGATATTTGACTTCCCTTTTTTGTAGATTATTTCAAAGTCATAACCCAACATCTTTGTGACCCATTTTTTCTGCTCTTCTCATGATAATATTTGTTCCAAAAATTATTTAATACTATCATGATCTATATTTACCTTGAAGTGTCTTTCCATTAGGTAAGGTTGCCATTTCTTTAGTGCATGTAGTATTTCGAACATTTCCATCTCATAAATAAGATTTTGTAAATAATTTCCTTTGAATGGATGACTTTCAAAAGCAATGGAACTTCCTTCTTGCATTCAAACAACGCCAATTCCATTTCCCGAGGCATCACATCCCATAATAAAGGTTTTTGTGAAGTCTGGCGTAGCTAAGACTGGTGCTTGGCACATTGCCTCTTTAAGATGTTCAAAGGCCTTATTTGCTTCTCGATTCCAAGAAAATGCATCTTTCTTTAGTATGTTGTTGGAGGTAATGTTATTCTCCCATAATTCTTAACAAAATTGCGATAATACCCTATTAATGGAAGAAATCCTCGCAGATGCTTTATGGTTGTGGGGATTTTCCATTCCTTAATGGCTTTAATGTTTTTAGGGTCTACCTTAACACCCTCATGAGTTACAATAATGGCCAGATATTCCACCTCATGTACTCCAAAGAAACATTTGGAGGCTTTTGGATATAATTTTTTCTCCCCCAATAGTTTGAGTACCCCGGCAACATGTTGAACATGATCCTTCCAAGGCTTGTTGTAGATTAGTATATCATTAAAAGATCCTAACACACATTTTCTAAGGAAGGGTTTGAAAATGGAATTCATAAACATTTGAAATGTAGAAGGTGCAATGGTAAGTCCAAAAGGGATGACCAAAAATTCATAATGACCCTCATGAGCTCTAAATGTTTTTTCACAACGTATCTAGTCTTCATTCTAATTTGATGGTATCCTGAACGAAGATCCAACTTGGTGAAGTAAATTCCATGTAATTCATTGAATAACCCATCCATGAAAGGAATGGGAAACTTATCTATAATAGTGAGTTTGTTGAGCTCCCTATAATCCAAACACATGCGCCATGATCCATCCTTCTTATGTACCAATACTACTGGATCAAATAAATAACTTTGACTAGGTTGAATTATACCGACCTCTAGCATTTTTACAATCATACGTTCAATTTCGCCGAATCATGATCATGAATAGGTGGGAGGCCTTTGGGAGTCTCAAATACCTTGGAATGATTGTCCAAGACTTTTTGGAGATCTAGAGAAATAGATGATTTCGATGTTTGAAACTCTAGTGAGAATAATTGTGCAATTACAACTTATTGTTATTTATTTAGAATTTTTTTCATGCCATTAGAACTAATTATATTTCCTGGTTTCCCTGTGATACCCCTTAATTCAACTTCCTTTCCTTTAAAAAAAAATACAAGAAAAATTCTTGAAAATTAAAAGCTATCATACCCAAATATTGTAACCATTAAACTCCTAGTATAACATCAGCACCACCCATTGGAATGGAAAGCATTGGGATATTCAATACATATTCCCCCATGGTTAGCTTGATATTATGACTCTTTCCAGAGAAATTTATGGTTCCTCCATTTGCAACCATCACTTGAAACCCTGATGTTGGATATAGGAAGCAATTCAATTCCTTGGCTATCAACATAGTTACCGATCAATAAGGTCACTGAACTGGTACCTAATTATTTGAGGTAGCAAAAAAAGCACCCGATTTTGAAAAGTGTTGATGTAGAATCACCCCTTTTTTTGGAGAATATTTTTGACACTTCAATTTTTTTTATCTATGAAGTATGAATAATTTTTTTTTAAATGTTAGTGATTTTCACGATAATTTTTAAAATTGTTGATGTATCATCAACTATTTTTTTTAGAGTGGTTATTTTCATGTTGGTAATAAAACATAAAAATAAAATAAGAAAAACATGACAAAAAAAACTCAAATATAAAAAAATATATATAAAAATAATAAAAAAACCAATAAAAATGTAAAAAAAAAAAGAGAATTAACTTCTGAAAATAAAAAATTTAAACAAAAATAAATAAATAAATAAATTAAAAAAAAAAAAAATCGAAAATTAAATTAAAAATAGAGAACAAATTAAAAAAAAACACATAATTAAAAAAAAAAAAAAAAAAAGTGAAAATTTAACCCAAAAAATAAAAAACATCAAAAATATTTTTTTCTAAATTATTAAAAAAAAAACAATATGATTAAAAAAATTAAAAATAGAAAATTTTAAAACCCTTAAAATTAAAATTAAAATACTAAAATAAAAAAAAAAAGACAAAAAAATTAAATAATAAAACATTTAAATAAAAATAAAAATAGAAAAACAAAATTTAAAAATTAAAAAGAAAATTAGAATAGAAATTTAAAATAAAAAAAACTAAGATTAAAAAACAAAAAAAGGGAAAAATATATTCAAATAATTAAAAAAAAAATTAAAACAAAACAAAAATCTAATTGTTTTTAAAACTTCAACGATTTTAAAATTTAAAAAAAAAAAAAAAAAAAAAAAAAAAACATTTTTCAAAAATTTAAAAAAATTTAATAAAAAAAAGTTAAAAATTAAAAATTAAAAAATAATTAACCTAAAACTATTAAATTTAAAATATAAAAACTAAATTTAAAAATAAAATAAAATAAAATATTAAAAATAAAAATTAAAATTAAATTAAGAAAACAAATATTTATTTATTTATTTATTTATTTATTTCTTTATTTTTTTTTTTTTTTTCTGAATTTAACCATTCTCTTAATAACACAAAAATGTTTTACAAAGAGGCACCGGCCTCAGCGGAGCTTGCCCATAGTAGAGACATTCTTACACTGCAAAACTGGTTTAAAAATGTTTCCCAGACATTCCGAACATACAAAATCTAGATTGCCAACCCATTCTAAACAAACTGAAACATGCCGCCCACGCAGGGGAAACCGGGCCTGGAACATTATCATATTATCAAAAATCTGAAACGATGAACTAGTTATCATGAAGAGCATAGAAGTAAACCCAGCCGAAAGACTGTGTAGAAAAAAACTGCGAATTCTGACGAGATTAGGTGTCATGAGAAATGGAGGGGGGTTCCTCAAGAACAGGACATCCATAAGCATACAAGTCATCTTCCTCCGCCTGCTTGTCTTCTTTGTCACTGGAGTAGCCTCGCTTGATGTCGCCCGAGATGTCTTCTTGGCCTATGTCCTGAGTATCACTGCAGCCAGGAGCCTTTCTCTTCAAGCCGGCACTTTGTGGAGTACTTTGCTTGTCGACAGCGCTTTTCTCCATCTCAACACCAGTTTTCTCAGCATCCGAACCGGGTGGCTCCTCCTTGAGCTTGATGGTGATGGTGGCTATGATTACAGGCTTGTTCAGAGTGCAGGGGAAACAAAGTTGGGCAGTGTGGAGATGCGCAGGGATGATGATTGGAGAGGCAGGGATGTGGGGAGAGCCCATCTCAAATTGAGATTGCCCACGCCCACGACCACTTCTAGTTTCAAGATAGTGACCGGTGAAATTATCAGAGGAGGGGGATGAAGAGTTAGTAATGGATGTGGAGGGCTGCCAAGCGAATTTTCCACGACTGCTGCCTCTCCAACAGCACATACGCTGTTGAAGGCGTGACATGATTCTCTGTGCAGTGTGACGGGTTCGAACAATAGAATGACTGGGGACGGAATGGGCATTAACAGTGGAAGTATCAGAGAACAGGGGTGGGCTTTCTCGCAGAGCAGGGGAATTCACATTGGGTGAGCTGAGCCACAGATTGCAGAGGGGACTTTGCGATATGTGAAGACTGGGCGCCAATTCAATACAACAAACAATGGAACAATGTCTTCCCGTGCTGGTTCTAGAGCTGGGCTCTGCAACAGCAGGGGAGCAGCTTGAACGCAAGGGAGGCAGAGCGGAAATGAAGCTTCTGAAGAAATCCATGCCTGTTATGGACGCTGGTTGGTCTTGGCTACTATGTTGTGTTAATGCAGTGTTGCAGTTGACGGTGGGTGTATTTATGTAGAACATCGCGTGATTATGGGTGGCGGTGTGGTGAATCCACATGCCAACCCATATCCCCAACAACGTACAGCTGGGTTTAATCACCCGCGTCCGGGGGATGTTTATCGTGGTGCACCATGAGACTGCAATCTTGAATAAGTTGAACATCATTAGAACTATTCAAAGGACCCACAAAGAAGGGAAGATGCTGATCAGCTCCTTTGTTAGCTAGTCAATCTGCTACCTTATTAGCAGTGTCCCTGATATGCTTAAAGGTGATGGCTCTGGGAACTTTAAGCCAGCTTTCAATTTGTTCCAATCTACTCAGAAGTCTCCAACTCGAAGCCACTTTAGCTTCTGTAGTGCCTGTTTGAATTCGAATTGCTGCCTCTATAAGAATATGAGAATCCCCTTCTACCTCCAGAGGGAAGAAGTTTTATTTTTTTGCAATGCAAAGCCCCTGCCATAAGCCTTCAAGCTCTGTCACATTGTTTGAATCGTGTCCTAGAGAGCCATAGTAGATGTGAGGAGTAGTGCCTTCAGCAGTTTTGAAAATGCCTCCATAACTAGCTAAACCTGGGTTTCCCTTAGCTGCTCCATCAAAGTTCATTTTGAAGGTGTGAACAGAAGGGGGAGACCATGAGAGAGGAGAATCAGGGTGGATAGAGGAATTCAGCTTGACCAGAGCTATATGCTTAAAATGAAGGTTCCAACTTTCCAGAATGAGTCGTTCAGAAGGGGTGGAAGGCATATCTGAGTCCTGCTAGTGACGGAGAGCTAAGGTTTCTTGCAAATTGCGTTTAAGATTGGACCACAGAATCTCAGTAGGCTTGCACTCATTTTTGAAGATCCTTTTGTTGTGTTCCTTCCAAACGGTCCAATAGATGAAGCTTGGAATTAGGGCCCAGATAGAGTTGAGCAGATGGATTTGGAATGGCTGCGAAGGCCAACTCCTAATAGTATTGATGGTGTCTCCAATGATTCTTCCTGTTCTTTTGTTGCATATGGCAGATTGCTCCCAAAGTTGATCTGCCAAAGGGTAGGTATCGAAGAGGTGCGAGATGGTCTCAGAGTGAGAATTACAATTGGGGCATCTTGATGGGCCAATGAAGCCTCGTTTCTATAGATTGTCCCAGGTGAGGAGTATTTTTTTGCTAAGAAGCCATAGGAAGGTGGAAATCTTTGGCCAAATCCGTGGTTGCCATACTTGATCCCAAAGGCGATCCTTCTGAATCTGCGCAGGGCAAAAGAGAAGCTGGTAAGCTTCTTTTGTGGTGAAATTTCCTCTGGGTGTGTATACCCATCTCAACTTGTCTGCTTGGTCTGATACTTTGATTCTTCTGAGTCTGAGCTCTTGGTCAATCTCAACATATGTCTCCTCTTGCCAGTTATCTTACCAAGTTCCTGCTAGCCTCCATTGTTGGAAGCCATGTATAGGTTGTTGTTGCCAGAACTGATAAACCTAATTTTGGGCAGTGTGCTGAAGAGTTGTTTGCCATTTTGGCTTGTGGAACAGAGTGGTGAGTTTAGGTAATTGTTGCCAGGAGTCCTCCCAAAGTCTAGCTGTAGCTCCCGAGTGAATCTCCCAAAAACTATGAGCTTGGATGAAAGTGTTGTGTTGTTTTGCAACATTCCATATCAGCGATCCTGGGGTGTCCGTGTTGATGCGAATAAGGTCCTCCTGAGGTCTGCCTGGAACATATTTGGCCTGCCATAGATGTGCCCAAGGTGTGTGTGGTTTAGAGATCCAATTCCACCAAATGCGAGCACCCATGGTGATATTGCTGTGTTGTGGATCTCTCAATCCTAGCCCTCCTGTTGATTTCGGGAGGCAGACCTCGGTCCATTTAACAAGTGCCCATTTTTTATTGAGGCTCATAAATCCCCAGAGAAATTTTCTTTGTAAATTATGGAATTGTTTTAAGACCCACTTAGGTGCAGCCAAGATTGAAAAGAGGTACAATGGCATGGCTTGAAGAACAGATTTGATCAGGATGAGTTTGCTGGCAATGTTGAGCGATCGGTACATCCACGAGGAGAGTCTAGTTTCCAACTTGTCAAGGAGAGTTCTCCAAGAGGTGTGTTTGATTGCCGAGTCTATGAGGGGTGCCCCAAGATACTTGGAGGGAAGTGCTGCTATCGAGAAACCCAGGATCCTTGCAATATTGCGTTGAGTGATGATGGGAGTGTTGAAGAAGAAGATTTGGGATTTGTTAGCATTGATGGTGGTGTCGGAGGCATCTGAGAAGGTGTTAAGCAGGGTTTTGAAGGCAAGGGCTTCTTGGACTGACGAATGGCCAAATAACATGTTGTCATCAACGAACTGTTGGTGAGTTGTGGGGGATCTGGTATGCAGAGAAATTCCTTTAACGGAATTGGTAGAGACAGCTTGATATATGAGACGGCTAAGGCCTTCTGCCATGAGGACAAATAAGAAAGGGGACAAGGGATCACCATGTCGAATAACGCGCGAGGAGCGAAACAGTTGAGAGGGTGAGCCATTGAGGAGGATGGAAAAGCTGGGGGTGGAAATGAGGTTCATAATCCATGTTGTCCAAGTGGCACTGAATCCAAAGGCTAAGAGCATTTGATTAATGTGGTTCCAACTTAGTTTATCAAATGCTTTAGAGAGATATAGCTTGAGTAGCATACCTGCTTTCTTGAGGTGCTTTAGAGAGTGGATCACTTCATGCGAAAGGATAATCTGGCGTCCTTCCACATAACCAGTTTTCTCCGGTGAAATAAGAAGAGGGAGAAGAGGTTTGAGCCCATTCGCAATGACTTTGGATATGAGTTTGTAGATGACGTTGCAGAGAGCGATGGGCCTGTATTTGTATGGTGTGCTGGAATTCTCCTCCTTAAGAATAAGATCCAGGAAGGTCGTGTTAAGAGATGGGAGAATCCAGTGCATAGAACATGATTCTTCCACTAGAGCCCATACCTCCAATTTGATTTGCTCCCAGAATGAGTGAAAGAAATTGGTCACGAAACCATCAGGACCAGGCGCTTTTCCATCTTTGAGCTAGGCCATAGCCTGCTCCACTTCATGGAGAGTGACAGGCTGGAGAAGCATGACATTTTGGTCATCAGTAATTATTTTTGGAATATGTTGTGTGATGGATTGAATGGCTTGATTTTTTTTTTCCCTCAGGTTCTCGAATAATATTTTGAAAATACTCTCTGAGTTCATTTTCAATGACTTCATGAACCTCTAGACGATCACCTTGACTATTGTTGAGGAAAGCTATATTGTTGTGCATTCGTCTTTGTATAGTGGATCTGTGGAAAAATTTTGTCTTTTTCTCCCCATCTTGTAGCCATCCGACTCTAGATTTCTGACGCCATAGAGTGTCCTCTTATTGCCTACGCTCTTCTATTTTGGAGAGGAGATCATTTTCCTGCCGGCCATACTCATCCGTTCTGCCTTCAGAGATGATGCATTGTTGCAGTGTACTCATTTGTTGCTCTAATTCTTTCTGATGGGCAAAGATATTGCCAAATTGATTGCGGTTCCATGTTTTGAGAGTATTCTTAAGATGTCGTAGCTTTTGTTAGAAATGATACATCTTGGAGCCTGCTGGAGGTATATAGGTGTTCCAAGCATTGATGACGACTTCTTTGAAATCTTGGTGATTGAACTAAAACGATTCAAATCAGAACGATATGTTGCATCGAGAACCAGGTCGAGACCATTGCATTAGGATTGGCCAGTGATCCGACCCTGCAAGAGGCATGAGGGAGGTATGAGATTCCTCGCCAAGATGAATTTCATTGTCAGACATAAGGAAGCTCAAGACGAGAGGCGATGTGCTATGATCCCCTTCGCTTGTTGGTCCAAGTGTGCATTCCATTAGAGGTCTGAAGATCCATGAGCAAGTTGCTTTGTATGAATTATTTGAAGCCAATAATATCCATCTCCAATCGAGTTCTACCTCCAGTTTTTTCCTCTAGGGAGGTGATCATGTTGAAGTCTCCCCCACAGATCCATAGGGGGAAGCGCCTAGAGGAGTTTAGTTCTGTTAGAGTGTCTAGCAATTCCATTTTTTTTTGGATTTCTTGTGGGAAATAAACATTGGTGAGGTGACCATGAGTATTGGAGCCCACTAAATGGAATGTTGTTTGTATGAAGTGATGCAAAGCATGAAAGTAATAAAGAGAGAGAACCTGAGGATTCCAGATAATTGCGAGCCCCCCTGAAGCTCCCGAGGCGTCCACCGATACAGAGCGGTAACCTGCCCGGGATTTACCCAAAATGTGTTCTAGAGCCTTGCTGTTGCATTTCGTTTCCTGAAGATAAACTATTGATGGTTTGAATTGCTGAACTATATTTTTGAGCATTATGTGTTTTGAGGGGCTGTTGAGCCCTCTCACGTTCCATGAGATGAGCTTCATGAGGAACAGTGGGGTAGTGCCTTGTAGAACTTGGTCAGCTTGGGAAACCTGTCGGATTCCACAAGCATTTCTCGAACAATGATAGTCCTCTGCAAGTCTGTTTTACGCCCTCGTTTCTTTGTTTCTTTCATTATTTTCTTTCTGTCCCATAGACTTCTTGCCTGAATGCCTAAAGATTTTCTTTGTTGTGCTCTGAAAAGAACCACTTCCAGACTATCAATTTGTCGTGCGGGTATTTTGCTGTATTCTCTTTGGTGGCAAGTTGTTTCCAAGGCCAGAATATCTAGATCCCCCATATCTATACTCTTTGGTTCTTCATCCATGTGAGTCGATGCATTTTGTTCTGCTTTATCTATATCTTTATGGGGGATGAGAGCGAGGGTACCGTCAATATCCATTTGAAAATCCTCGAGGACTTTAAGGCTTTGTCTAGGTTGGCGGTAGAGGAAGAAGCAAGAGAGCCTGTTTTGGTTGATTCAGAAGTCAAGGGTTTGAGAGGAGAGGTGGAGGTTTTGGGGGGCGGATCTGATGCAGAGGGTTGAGCTTGATGACCTTCTGGGGTGTCTTGAGCTGCTAATACCTCGAAGCTATTGCTCGTTTCAGATTTGTTGGGAGCGGTGGAGGTGACAGGGGTTTTCTTGGACTGTTTCTTTCAGTTGGTTATTTTGGTAAAACCTTCAGCATATTTTCCTTTCTCAGGGGAGGGGGATTTGGACTGTTGGTTCAAAGGACAATCACAGTATAAATGACCGTGCTCATGACATTTTCTACAACAGAAGGGAACATGCTCATAGTCTATAGTTTTAATCCATTCAAAATTGTCATGAAATAGACTTACAGAATCCGTGAGAGCCTTGGCTAGGTGCATGCAAACACAGATCCTTGCATAGGAGGTGTATCGTCTGAGTTTCATTTCCTCTGCAACTTTTATAAACTCTCCCAATCCATTGCCTATATCTCTTAAGGTATCTTCATCCTAGTACTCCAGAGGTAATGAGTACATACGGATCCAAACGGGTGCCCAGTTGAAGTCCTCTTTGTCCGGATTGAATCTTTCTATCCAGTCTCGTAGGTATAGGCTTGCAGAGTTAAAAAAGTATGGGCCTCCATCAAAGATGTGATTCCTGTCGTCTAGGCAGTTGAAGATAGCTGTGAAGAATCCTTTGGGGCCAAGCTGTAGAGTCACTTGTCCCTTAGGCTTCCATTTGGAGATTATACAGCCTTGCAACGCTTTTCCTGTCGGCCATAGTCCAATGAACTTACCGATGAGGGTGTGATCCTTCATGTATTGAATGTGGCCATTTATGCGATGACTCGGGAGGTCGATTTTAATTCGCTCTGCTGCTTTTGGAATGCATGTGGCTGAGGAAGCTTTTGGCAGAGTTGCAGAGGCTTCCTTATCTGTGCTAACATCCTTTAGGGCCTCATTGCCTGTGACTGCGTCACCAGTATTTTCTATTGTGGGGACTTGGTCAAAGTCGGCCGACAGATTTTGTCCTGAGCTTACCGTTTTGTCTGCAGTAGCAGTATTGGTAGTATTGAGAGGGGGGGGGGGGGGGGGGGGGGATTCCCGCCCCTCCAAAGGGGAGGTTCATTGGAAAAGAGTCAGAAGTAATGTCAGGTGGTTCTGCGATCTCTGTAGCAGAAACACAAGTCACGCTGTGAGAAGATCGATTAGTAACAACGCAGGGTTTTTGTAAACCCTAGAACCAGGTGTATATCCTCTTACTTTGAAGTTTCTTGTTCCTTTTCTTCCTTCTCTTCACAATCTATGTAAAATAATTTGTTCTCAGCACACTTATGACCTTTATTTTATTTTCTATCACAACTGTAACAAAGCCCCTTTGCTCTTTTTTCTTCCAATTGGTGTAGTTTCCACCTTGTAGGTTGTGGAAGGCTAGGAGCAGCAACACTTCCATATTTATAGTTGTGAGTGGTAGGCTTCCTTGTTGCCATAACTTTTCTTTCAATTTTTCTTGCCAACATGAATGCCTTCTCCAATGAATCAAATTCCCAAAGGTGAACCTCATGTTGGATGTTATCCTTTAAAGTACCTATCGGAAGACATCACTCCTATGCTCATATTTAATATCATTTACCCTTATACTTATTTTTTTTAAGTCCTCAATGTGTTCCACCATTGAACCCCTTTGTTTGAGATTTAACAATTGGCTAAAGAAGGTGTTGCTTTTTGTATCCTCATATTTTGCTATCATTTCCTCCGTAAAAATTGTTCAAGTGACAAGTGGTTTACAAGAACAAAGTCATCGATACCATTAAAACTGATTGGGTTCTAAATATAAAGTTGCAATGCATGCCTTTTGTGTGTTTTAAACATTATGGAGATCAAAATATTGTTCCATCTGTAGTATCCATGTTACTGGATCCTTGCCATCAAACTTCCTCATATCGATCTTTGGAATATGGTGGGTCTTCAATCCCACATTCGAGTCTATGAATCATGATTACCATTTCTTTTGTTCTCATCATGAGTTTCATCTACTACCTTTTTTCCATTAGGAATCATTTTTGTAGCAACTTTTTCAAAGCTTCCTTCAAACCTTCCATGTCTGTTTTTAGACCATTCTTCATGTCTTCCATGTTGCTTTAAGTTTTTCTTCTATACCATCGATCTTAGCTTCCATGTCATTCTTCAAACCATCCATGTCTTTCTTCAAACCATCCATGTCTTACTTTAAACCATTCTTAAAACCATCTATATTCGTTTCCATTTCATTTTTGGTTACTCTTTTCAAGAGTAAAATTTTTTGCACTTGGTCTCGTAATTTCGATATATCATGTTGCACTTCTTCGTCTTTATACATCATAATAAAGTTTTATGAGGGCTTAATGGGTTTAGAATTATTTTTTTGGGAGGAATATTAGGACCAAATAATGATATATATGCTTCAATATACCCTTTGAATCACTTCAAACTGATTCTTCAGGCAAAATTATGTAAAACTAAAAAATACACACCTTTCTCTAGTTTTTCAGGAGCTCGATATTGAACTATTGTAGCTCTATGATTTCAGATCTACAAGATATGAAATTTGGTCCTATTGTAGCTCTTTGAATTTCATTTCCAATGCCATGATTCATACCAAATTTGGATTATTAAAGGTAAATTTATTCCCATTCTCCCACGATGACCTAATTATAGAATAGTTCAGTAGATCAAACTTATACAGAGTGCCATGTTTCTCTGTTTTGACCTTCGGCTCTGAAATTGCTACACCAAAAACAAAATTTTGTGCACTTTCATATACTTTCTACAAAATTCAATTATTATGCATGAAAGAAAAGTTATGATAATTTCCCATAGGTCACCTATTTGAGACTGAATTTTGGAACCTGCTAAAACCCTAACTTCCCCTCATCATATCTCTGAAAATATAGTGAACCAAGATCTGAAATTTTTACACGAAGTTCACCATGATTTCTCTCCACGTGATAAAAATTTCAACTTCTAAAGCTTCATAAAAAAAATTATAGTGAAAATGCCAAGATGACGTGTTTGAAGAAGCGAAACCCTAGAATCCCAAGCTCTGATACCAAATGTTATACAACCAACTCACAAAATAGAAGAAAAGATAGATAAACAACTTATAAATAAACCTCTTTGAGGGGGAAACCTCCTTTACATTACATAAATGAATAATTCTTGGATGATTCAAATGAAAAAAAACCTTCTTGCTATATATAGTAGTCTAAGGGGCCACAATATAGTGAGATCCTACATAACAATAATAAGGTATGGAAACAACAATAAAAATAGTGGGTGTTGAAGCACAACCCCCTGGGGTACTTTCTTGTGTTAATTTTGTTTAAGTTTTTTTTATACGCACTGCGTGTAGATGGTAAAAAGGGCTTTGGGGAGTGTTAAAATCCATTAATTATTGTAAAGGGTTAAAGGGAAAAACCATGAGTCTCAAACCATGGTTTGAGACCATGGTATGTGCACTTTTTGATAATAGAAATATGTAAGAGCGATTCGAGTAGAGATATATATTTTATGGTTGTTTTGATTGGTGTTTTGATCTAAGTCTGTGGTTATTTTGGGTAGAAAGGCTCCTATTGGCTGTGTGTGCAGAGACCTAAGTCCTGAGCTGTGTGCAGATTCTGTTGATGTGTGTGCAGAAAGATAGATTGTACTGAATCACAGATCTCTTAATAAAGAAGACATTTTTGGCGAATCCAGATTCTTATGTGATTTATTGTTAGATTATTTGTTATTTACAGTCGATCTCAATCTGTTATATTGTTGTGTATTACTTCTGTAAATGATTAATTGGATCTAGGCGCGAGAATTAGTTGATGTTAGATAAATATATCTTAATGAAGTACAATTAGCTACTATGCGCAAAATATATTGAAGTACCCTGTGATAATATGTGAAAGGGTTAGAGCTATTAACCATTGACTGTGGATGCAAAAATCTATATTGTATGCAATAAGTATGATAGGATTTGCCACATCAAAATCTCCCTCAGGGTGTGGAAACCTGGCTCCAACACCCCCCCATACTGCTTCTCGTGAGACTTTGTTCTGTGCAAGTAGATCACTACCGAAAGGGCTAGTAGTTAGAGGGTTTTTTTGGTTACGTGATAACTTCGAACCTAGGCCAGGACCCATTAAGCCAATAAATGGTTCCGTTGCCGGTATCAGGATCATTTTGAGGGAGATTTAATGTATTGGCGTCTGACAAAGAATGAATTTCAAGATTAGCTTGATAAGGAGATACATCAATTTACGATCCAAGAAAACATAAGCTCTAAATTGTCTGCCAAAGATGGGGCACAAAGGTATATCTACACAGAGATCCATGAAATTTTCTTTCCTTCCTTTGCAACTGATTTGCATGAATGGTTGTCTAGGCTTACTGGATTCCAGACCTGCACAAAGGAAGACGCAAATTATTACTTAGTGGACCCCGGACTTGGTACAAAAACTAGAGAAAACTAACAACAATATCATCCGCGCAGTAGATCATTGGATCGATAGTGTTCTAGGAGGATTTGTGACTGAATTCACTTTTGATCAATTTTTATCATATCCTGAAGCTGAATGAAGTTTTTTCAAGGGCCTTATTGGTAATTTATTTCTCTCTCTGAAGTTGTGGATTAAAATTCTATTATGTGAACATGGTACTCTGTGTAGTCATATTGAGTGAATGTCCTGTAGAGGCCCAACTACATGCAGTGGAAGAACTTACAGAGTATATATAGAATAAGGTTTTGTTTATAGCCCTATCAAAGGTAAATCTGATAGTCACAAGGAGTCTGAAAGTAGTAGCTTTGGTGAATCTGTGAACTCTAAAGAAGAGGAATTGCAAGATCATGATAGTCTTGGGGCCATAATTCATATCCCATCCCCTCCACTCCTAAACTCATCTCACTCTAACAATCCATCCACTCCACCTCCACCTCCACCGCCAGACGTTGAGACGACCTCCTCCATGAAGTTACCCACTTTCTGTGGTATCAGGAACGAAGACACAAACCAATTCTAGTTTTTTACTAACGTTGTATGGATAGTGCGATAGGTTAATAATGAGGATGTTAAGAAAGCACAACTGGCCACTGATTTTCAAGACCGCATGTTGGATTGGTACATAAGGTATCTGGTGACAAACCCTAATGCAACTATTGATAATTTGAAGGCCACATTAAAGGAACAATTCAATAAGTTGAAATTGTTTTCTCAATGTGTAACTGAGTTGAAGGAGATTCACCAAGAATCGAATGAATCCGTATGGGATGTGGATCAATGAGTAAAGCACACAATCAGAGATGTTGATGACAAAAAACACAAAGAGTGTTTCATTTCCATGTTGCTACGACATCTGCGCCAACCCTTAAGTTAGGAGACGATTGCAGCACAGGACAAAGCTGTAGAGATTGCAATCAAGCTAGAAACATCATTGGTACCAGCTGCATAGATTGGGGCTCAGTAGATCCAAAGCTAGTTGGAGGCAATGCACTTAGAAATACAAAGTCTGTACAAGGATAAGGGAAAGGAGGCATGCAAATATGTATGGTGTATATGCTAAAAAGTTATTAGGCATCACAAGGATCAATGCCTTGTATTCAACAACTATCTATCAACTGGAGGACTAGGCTCACTGGAGAGTGCATAAGGACCAAGTGGAACTCCTACATTATGGTGCGCGATTTGTCAAGAAATGGGTATGAATACGACATATTTTTTCCCGAGGATTGTTAAATATATCCCTGAGCTTAAGCAATTTTTTTTCAAATTTTTATCATCGGTGGGACATGACGAGTAGCACTGCCTCAACTTCAATTTGATGATTGACCGAGCTGACCTATATAGAATGCACATTCAACCAAACTCACTAGAATCCCCATCTGGGCGTGGTTTATTCCAAAGTAGAGGACGTGAAAGAGGAGGATGATTTGATCAAGGAAGGGGGCAATTCATCTGTTATAATTGTGGAAACTTGCGTCATTATGAGCGCGAATGTCTGAATCGAGCACAACAATCTTGCAGTTACTGTAGAAAATTTGATCATGTTATTCAAGATTGCCTTGTTTTGATTGCAAAAATGTAGGAAAAAAAAAAACTCCCACTCAGAATATTCAGATGGTAAGAGTTGAACTGTGCAAAGAAGAACCAAGTGTTAATGACGTCACTTGGAGTGGTGCAACCACTAGTGAAGACAAAGGGTAAAAGATTGAGACTGATCTATGGATCTGAAAAGAACCTGAAAAAAATTAAGGATTCAACTTACAGAGAGAATAGGAAACCTTTGTAGAATAAAATAAGGGATTCACAGAAGTGGGTGCCTCAAGATAAAGCAGACCTATGGATGTCGTTGAAGGAGGTGAAGAGATAAAGCCTTTCCTACACGCTTGTATTAAATTGTTGCACAACAAGAAGTCAGTCGAGAACCTCCAAGTGTTAATAGACAACTGCGCAGAGAAAGAACAACCCCGGATGGAATAGAAGGTTGTTAATAAGATCTATAAGAATAAAAGAAGAACTGGATGGGAAATGCGCTTGATTACTCAGATTGGCACATATGAGATGGATCAGGTCATTCTGGATCTGGGATCTGATGGGAATTTTTTACCAAAGAATACTTGGCAACGAATGGGAGAACGTAAGTTGGAGTGGTCCACTATCCGTCTACGCATGGAAAATCAACAAAATATTATCCCATTAGGAAGGCTCTCACAGGTAGTAATAGATATCGAAGGAGTAAGGGTACTCGCATACTTTGAAGTTATACAAATTGTTGATGATATTGACCCCTATCCAGCGTTGTTGGTTTATTTTGGGCTATTGATATGGATGACATCATCAATCTTAAGCGTAGAAGTATGGTAATTGAAAATAATGGAACCAGGGTTGTGGTCCCCCTATATCCTTCCGAAGGAGAAAGATATACAGAGTCAGTGCACAGAGATGATGATGTTGATCATATCTATAAGTTGACTGCAAGAGATGAAGATTAGATCAACCCTAAATTTTATGGAAGATTCAACTGTGAGAAGGATAACTCTTGTTTTTCAGATTCATGTGAGGAACTGGAGAACTAGTAGAACCAGCTGCATGAAGTCTCTGCGGTGCATTGAAATTGGGTGAGAAAAGATCTTCGGTGCATATCCTCATAGGTATGATATTTTCCTTATTAGTCTGAGTAATGTTAATATTTTTTTAGAAGAACTTAAAAACATTTTCCAAGAAGTGCAATGGTTCCACGCACTTGATATAGCGCTACCCTCAACCTCAGCACACTGGTGGAAGACGCACAAAGGAAACTTGGCTAACTGGGGAGAATGTACCTACATGATGCATCTGCACTTTGAGTATCCAAAAACCAGAATGGGAGAGACCTATTCTAGAGAATGTGAACCACATAAATGCTTGGCTCGATGGAATGAAGCTTGGGGTACAGAGTTGAGACCAGAATGGGTGCATATATTCATCCACACTTTGGGCAAGGTTCCTACAGACTAGTACCTCGAAACTGAGCTATGACGAGGAACCACTGAATAAACTAAGCTGACAGAAAGTTTTATCCTGACCTTTAGTTTTGAAAGTGGGATTGAATGTCTCGAAGAGGCACTATAGGATATTCAGGGAGTCATCTTTGAAACCACAAAGTCGATGGTGGAGCGTGCCTTGCTAACATGGGATGCACATGAAGGACATCATTAATTTTCTAAATTTTTCAATTGAATATAATAAGGAGTACCCAAGGAACATTATGATCCATGAATCTGAAGGACAATGCATAGTTGTTGGGCCTACGATTGACTCTCTAGTTGTAACTAAGCCTCTTAATATTTGGCAAGTCAATATTGGCTCAGAGGAACAACCGAAATTAGCAAAGATAGGGGATTATTAGGATGATGATACCATGGGTAATATCACCAAGCTATTGACTGAATATCAGGAGTTTTTTCCTAGGAAATTTTTTGAGTTGAAGGGAATAATAGGAGATCTGTGGGTAATGAAGATCACCTTGAAACTGGATGCACAACCTGTGAAGCAACGCTTGTATAGGCTAAATCCCAAATATAAGAAGAAATCAAAGAGGAATTAGAGAAAATGGTTGTTTTAGGGATCATAGAACCAGTGGTGTGTGGATTTGCACAAATTGAATGATGCTTGTGCACATGACCCATTCCCAACCCCATTTTATGATGAGATATTGGACAACGTGGGAGGTTAGGAGGCCTATTCATTTACAGATGGTTTATCAGGATACCACCAAATCAGAATCATGCCAGAAGACAGAAGCAAGACAAAATTTTTGATAGAGTGGGGATCCTTTCAGTACACCGTCATGCCATTTGGTCTAAAGAATGTGACAGGTATATTCTCGCGCATGGTGGTAGTTGCATTCAAAGAATACGTCCATAAGTTATTAGAAGTATACTTTGATGATTAGGCTATCTTTGGATTATTGAAGAAGCATGTGTTGATTTTGATCCTGATGCGAGATACTTGTCAAAAGTATCAGATCTCACTTAATCTGAAAAAAGTGTATAATTTGTGTCCCATTCGAGATCTTGTTAGGTCATATTGTTTGTCAACAAGGTTTGATGGTAAATCCAACAAAGACCATTGTTATTGTTTACCTGGAATTTCCTGCAAATGTCAAACAACTACACTCAATTTTGGGGCATATAGGGTATTATCAGATGTTTATTCAAGGCTACGCAGTGATCACTGCGCCCATGGAGAAGTTACTAAAGAAGGATGCCTCATTTTTTTGGGATGCGGACTACCAAAATAGCTTTGAATTACTTAAAGATAAGATGGTAACTTCACCCATATTGGTCTTGCCTCCTGCATCGTGCTGGGAGTTGTATTAGCGCAGCAAGGAGCCGGGGAGATTTCCCACCCTATTGCATTTGCAAGTAGGAAATTGTCAAGTGCAGAGAATAATTACTCGACCACAAAGAGGGAAGGATTGACTATGGTCTATGCCCTACAGAAGTTCCGCCACTATCTGTTGGGAGGCCATTTTCATAATTTTACTTACCACTCTTCTCTGAAGTACATGGTACATAAGCCTGCATTGGGGGGGGAAGATCTGCTGATGGTTGTTGCTATTTTAGGAATATGACTTTGAGGTCATTGTGAAACCTGGAGATTGAATGCTGGGCTCGACCATCTATCGTGCATTGAAAGTAGATAAGAGCCAACTATCTTGGAAGACGGTTTACAATACACACAACTATTTACCATCTAAGTAGTCGATGATCACTTTGCATATATCATTCATTTTTTAACCACTCGAAGTGCAACCACAGAATATATGCTAAAACAAAAGAAAGAGTTGGTCACGCATGAAACTAAATTTACTTTGATTACTAGTCAATTGTACAAAATGGGTGTGGATGAAGTCCTGAGAAGGTATGTGTTGGAATTCGAAAGATGAGATATATTAGCTAAGGCTCATGGAGGTGTTGCAGGAGGTCACTATGCAGGGAAAGAAACTGTACAGAAGATTTTATGAGTTGGATTATGGTGGCCCACAGTGCATAGTGACGCACATCAGTATTGTCACGCCTGTGATGTATGTCAAAGGATGGGGAGACTATCGCACAGAGATGAGATGCCCTTACACCCACAAATGACTTTGCAAGTTTTTGAAAAAAGGGCCATTGATTTTTTTAGACCTATTGACCCTCAAGGAAAAAATATAGGTGCGCGCTACATAATCACTACGAAAAATTATGTGACTAGATGGGTTGAGGCTAAACCTTTGAAGGATTGTAGTGAAAAAACAGTTTCACACTTCATTTTTTAGAACATATTGATTCAGTTTGGGTGCCCTAAGATTTTGATGAACAATCAGGGTACACACTTTGTGAATGAAACTATTCAATCTCTAACTCTAGAATTCCAGATTCATCACCAGAAGAGTACTCTATATCACCCACAAGAAAATGGTGCAATGGAAGCTTTTAATAAGATATTGTAGACCGCCTTCACTAAGATCTGCAATGTTAATCGAAATGATTGGGATTTGCACATACCTATAGTTCTTTAGACATATAGAACCACGTGCAAGAAGTTGACAGGAAAAAAATCGTTCATAATGGTGTATGGGCATGAAGTTGTTATGCCGATGGAGTATATTGTACAGAGATTTTGCATTGCAGCGTTCACTAATATGGCAGAGCAAGATATTATGGAAGAACGATTTTCACAGCTGGTCGCGCTGGAAGAAGACTGGTTCATTGCAGGTTTCCATCAGTAGGTGGAAAAGGTACATGAAAAGGTTTGGCATGACAGACACATTATACACAAGGTCTTTAAAGAAGAGGATCAGGTTTTGTTATGCGACATCAAGTTTGCATGCCACCCAGGGAAGTTCAAAATGCATTGGCTCGGTCCATATATTTTCAAGGAAATAATAGATGGAGGTGCGGTATGCCTGACCAAATTAATCGAAGAGGACCTTCCTAGGTATATCAATGGAAGTCGATTGAAACCATACAGGGATGATTCTCTCCCTGGGCACACCAAATGACTATATGGCTGGAAGTATGGGTCTGCACAACAAGGATGGTTGGTGCGGAGACAGGTGCGACGATCGTGTAGCCGCTGCGTTAGAAGGTTGACTCGGTCACAGAGGTACCAAAATATAGTCGTTGGAACAATAAATATGGACAATAAAATGCTCTTACCGTTTGG
Organism: Pinus albicaulis; assembly: GCA_034641835.2. Classification (NCBI taxonomy): domain Eukaryota; kingdom Viridiplantae; phylum Streptophyta; class Pinopsida; order Pinales; family Pinaceae; genus Pinus; species Pinus albicaulis. The sequence continues at coordinate 177,107,855 of CM076583.1, forward strand.
AGGAGTGGCTAAATTTCATTTAATGAAGATATTATGCCAAATTTGGAGCCGTTTTAGCATTTATGGAGCTACATTAATGAGCAGAAGACCGTTTAAGATGCACCTACGCTATAAATATGACCGACAAGGTAACATTAGTTCCCTTTGTTTTCTATGTTATTTGTGCTCTCTTCTCTCTGTGTATTCTTTGAAGATTATGTATGGCCTTGATATAATCTTTGAGGAGGAGTTGCACCATCGAGGTTTAGGTCATCTCATTTGACCGAGTATGAATGCCACTAAGCTCACACCCTTTGAAACCCCGGCTGAAGAAACCCCTGCGCAGGCCATTAAGACCCTTGTGCCGGTCAAATCTAAGAGGGGTTAGTCCTCAGGGTCCTAAAAATCACCATGCTAGAAGACTCCGAAGGCTTTATAAACCGCTGCCGAGCCCCAAAAGAAACCTATGGCTGAATTACCCGGAACTATCATGGAAGATGATGTTCTGGAGATAGTCGATCCCATCTCGCAGCTGCCTTCGTATGTAGCACCATGCAAACCCTCGGTCAAGGTCCCAAAGGATTTAGATAAGGTGCAATCCTATATCAACATGTCGCTGATCCCAAAAAGCATACCCATCGAAGGTGATATGTTCGTAAAGATCCCGCTATTGAATATTGAGGATTGGGGCCTGGCAGAATAGAAGAAATTTCTAGAGCTTGCGCCCACCATGTACCTAGAAAATATCACATATGACGGTGGGGTGGTCAGAGTTGAACCAAATTCCTAAGCATTGGGCCTATAGAAATCAAGGTTTTTAAACCTCTTGCACTTTCCGCACTTCGAGCACAACCCAATCAATGACATATGCGTACGCCATTTTCTCTCCCTCGTTCATGATGACCGCCTGTAGCTAGGCAGGACGATTCCCATTGATTTTGCGCTAATACATCGGATCACCAACTTTCCCGACCAGGGGGAGGACCCTGCAAGGAATTTTGGAGGAAAAAGCCAAGGACGCAGTGTTGCCGAGGAGGTCAAGGAGAAGTTCAACGTCTTGCACAAGAAATTAATGATCCTGCAGTTCAGATTGGCATGCTAATCCTCGTGTTCAAGGTGATTCGAAAGTGCCGGCTAAAGAAATTTTTGGCCCATGTCATTGCACTAGCAGGGAAATGTGAGAAGGGAATGCAATTTAATTGGTCCCAATACCTCTGCGTTGAATTTTCTTCCAATGTGCACAAAGTCCAAGAAGAAGGTAAGAAATCATATTATGCTTGGTTGTTTCTCCTAATCACATTAATTGAGTGGAGGACATCACAGGATACATAGTTCCCTGATATTGAGCTAGAAATGTGTGAAGCCATGCGATACGCCGTCTTATGGAACTCTAAGAGCCCCTCGAGAATCACAGAAAACAATATTTTTTGGGTGTTGTTTGATTCTACTTTATTCTAGGCAATTCAATCAAAGCCACGGTTGTCACCGACCCTTTACGAACTATACAAGAATATTGTAGATTTTAAAGCCACGTTCCATAACGTGAATATCTGTGCAAAGGTCACTGTGGAAGGAATATGGTATGACCTGCCATACCTCGTCACAGAGGATGACCTAGTGCACATCACAGCAGAATGGTCATCGGCATGGTTAGAGCTATGCACCACTAGGGGTGCCTCGTTGTCTGTGCTGAAGACTCCGACCAAACCACACACAACCAAGGATACTTTTTAAAAAGCCAAGGACACAGAGGTAGAGCCTGAGCCTACCATGATGGGAGAAACTATAGATCTGGAGAAGGAATCCGAGGAGAAATATGGTGAAGGTACCATGACCCATATGACATAGACAGATAAAGGCACTAAGAGAGGTTCATAGGCCTCTGTGGGCCCACGCAAAAAGAGGAAGGGTTCCATGCTGGCAGGAATAAAGGACCTCAACCTCACAAAATATGACTTCACCGAAATTGAGAACACGGTGAAGTCTGCCACAAAGGACATCTGGAATGATATGGAAGCACAATATAAATTAGTCCTCGAGGGTGTGCAGTCGGGCCTCCAGGAGTTAAAAATGCAAGCGAGCATGATTCAAGAGAGTGTGAAGCAAGCGAGCCTATAGCAAGCGAGCATGTCAGCTTCTAGAATTAGACAAACGAACACACAACCCATCATCATGGTGATTCCATCCCCTTGTACAACCGAATGATTTAGGTTTCAGGGCCTACCATTATAGTCGAGCCACCTACCTTGTGCACTCATGTGCAAGGCTATGAAGAGGTTAACATCAACCTATCGATGCTACCTGAAGGAAAACTCCATGCTATCCACACCATGATTGTGGATGAGTTGCAGTACCGAGAGGACCATGCCTTCTAAGCTGTCGCTAAGTCTCAGTAGCAAGAAAAAATGATGCAGAAAGAGCAAAATAATGCCAAGGAGGCACGACAAGCAGCTGAGAATCAACAAGTGACGTTAGAAGCCATGATTGATTGTTTCTATGGTGACCTACTAGAGGTCACTGTCCTTGCCTCAGCCATGCCAACAGAAAAGATGGAAAGCCTGGTCACCACGCTCAAAGCATCACACACATAGATCTAAACTGTCCGCATCGAATTTGAATAGCAGATAGCCAAGTTGCAGATGAAGCTCTAGCCAGAGACACCACCAGAGGTCCTAGCACAGTGCGCAGCCAAAGTAAAGGCAGCCACTAAGAATATAGCACTAGCAGTGGCAGAATGTGGTACCCCTTTGGATGATACCATGAGTGTTTTGAATTATGTTCAAAAGACCCAATGGTCCAACAGTTGAGGAATGAGCTCCGGATTAAAGAGTAGCAATTTGCAGAAATCATAATGGTAGTGCCAACCTTTTGGACAACTCAGAGACTTGACAAAATTCATGTAGGCAAGGCCATTCAGACAGAGATTGAGGACCTAAGCTGCCAATAGTAGCTACTAGAAACATGGATGCAACCTTGGGTCGAGGAAGCCTTACAACTGTCACAGAACCTCGATAGCACCCTCAAAAGCCTGCAAAAAACTCAACGCAACATCAAACTAGAAGTTGAGGGGCCAACAACAACCAAGTTGGCAGATGAAGCACAGATCATCGCCGCACAGAGCATTGAAGTCATCATGCCACCCAAGAGCTCAGTCGATGCATTGTAGGAAAATATGAAGGTGACTAACCTGCAGTGACCCATGAGATTGTGTTGGGGGCCTGTTGGAGCATGACCCCATGGGGTACATTTTTGGGTTAATTTTGTTTAATTTTTTGTTGTACGCATTGCACGTAGATGGTCAAAGGGTCTTTGGGGTGGGTAAAATCCCTTAATTATTGTAAAGGGTTAAATGGAAAAACCATGAGTCTCAAACCATGGTTTAAGACCATGGTATGTGCGCGTTTTGATAATATAAATATGTAAGAGCGAGTTGAGTAGAGATATATCTTTTATGGTTGTTTTGAATAATTTTTTGATCTATGTCTGTGGTTAGTATGGGTAGAAATCCTTTGTGTAGACTCTGCTATTGTGTGCGCAGAAAGATAGATTGCACTGAATCAAAAATATCTTAATAAAGAAGGCATTTTTGGTGAGCCCAAATACTTTTCTGATTTATTGTTAGATTATATGTTATTTGCAGTTGATCTGAATCTATTATGTTCTTGCATATTACTTCTATAAATGGTTAATTTCATCTAGGAACAAGAATTAGTTGATGTTAGATAAATATATATGAATGAAGTACAATGAGCTACTGTGCACAAAATATATTGAAGTACTCTGTGACAATCTGCGAAAGGGTTAGAGCTCTTCAACATTGACTATGCATGCACAAATATATATTGTTTACAATATTTCTAATTAGATCTACCACATCAAAAGCTCCCTCAGGGTGCGGAAACCTGGTTCTAACAACCCCCCATACTGCTTCTAGTGAGACTTTGGTTTGCACAAGCAGATCAATGCGAAAAGGGCCAGTACTTGGAGGGTTTTTTTGGTTGCACGATAACTCCGAACTTGGGTCAGGACCCATTAAGCTAACAATGGGCTTTGATGGGGCACAATAATAAAAATATGGGGACTAGATGGGCACAAAAATAACAATAACGGGACTACACTAACATTATAGGGACCTAACAATCAACAAGGCCTCATGATCTACACGTTTACTTGAAGAACAAGCGAAGTACACATCCCCACCTTCATCCGAGGTCATTTTCTCTTCTGCAAAAGGAGCATCATCAAATCCTTTTGCTTTCTTACTGGAGCTTTAGATCTACAACCATTTTTGAAGTGCCCTTCCTTTCCACATTTTCAGTACACCTTTACAGGTTTTCCAGGAGACTTAGATCTCCCTTTATATTTAGATCTCCCACTTGAGTACTTATTTTTGTTTATGTTCTAGTACCTTCCTCGTACAGACAAGGAATCTCCATTATGTTCCTCCATATTTTTCCTTCTCATCTCCTCTGACAACAAGGATGAGACTATATCATCAAAATTCAAGGTACTTGTATTGCTAACTATTGCAACAACCAGACTATCCCACAAATCTGGTAGAGAACACAACAAACTGGTGCATTTGTCTTCATCTGAAATTTTAATATCAACATATAAAAACTTGCTTACCATAGTATTAAATGTGTTCATATGCTTTGTCACTGAGTCTCCATCCTTCATCCTCAGGTTATACAACTTTTGTCATAGGAACAAATTTTTCACCAGAGACTTAGATTGGTGCAAAGTCCCTAACTTGTCCCACAAAGCCTTCGATGTAGCTTCCTCTGATACATTCAACAATACTTAATCTAAGATACAAAACTTTATTTTTCTCTTTGCTTTCTGATCCAACTTCGCCCAGTCTTAATCTAACATTGTCGTTGGTTTAGTACGCGGATCTACTGCGATCCATTGATCTTTATCCACCAACAGATCCTCCATATTGATCTTCCACAACTAAAAACTTTGTCCATTAAATTTATTGATCTCTATCGTTCCACTGCTCGCCATATTCTTTCATTGCAAGAATCGATCCCATAGATCTCACACTAAATAGGGTCTACCACAGGACTGAGAAAAACCCCTTAGAAACAAAGGCATCCCCTTGAAGCCGAAACAACTCTAATACCAAATGTAGGTTTTAACCCTATACAAAAATTACCTGCAAACGAATTCTTAAAACAAAAAATAAACAATGGCGAGAGCATAAAACATAAAACAAATATACATAGATATTTTCCCCTGGATCCCAAAACCGGGACTACTAGATTTATTTTTCATTATATTCCTTTCAATTTTACAATACCTATATATACATGTCGAAACATTCATAAACCCCATTCCATTAAACTTAGATTAGAACATAATAGTAAATCCCTTGATCGGACCTACAAAATACCATGGACAAAAAACCATCATGCTCAAATCCATGTTCAAAACCCATGCACAAAACCATAGGTAGGTACGCCCACCTAATATAGGGTCCAAAATTTTTCCCTCCTACGCGTGCGACTAGTCATGGAAAGAATATAACTCACACCCAACACATTCCCTGCCTGTTTGTTAACTTTGGATAAGTTCATTGTCTATGTGAAATATTTTTGCCTGTCCAGTCCATAAAATAGCTTTCAGACGATCTCTCTATATCTGTGAAGAAAAAATAAGTTCATTCAGTGTCCAGAAATTCATATCTGAATCAAAGTGTCTTCCACTAACTCATATTAGATTTGAAGAGTTGACATGACTTCTCCCTCAACAATTTTGTTGTTAGTTATGTTGCGACATGTTTATGTCATGTCATAAAGAAATAGAGGATTCTGAGTGGAAGAAGTAATCATGATCATATCTTTGGCATAGATATATATATATGACAACTCTTGAAGATGATAACATTGGAGTATTCTTGGAAGATGCAGAGTTCATCCTAGAGGACAGCTACAAAGTTAAACTAAACAAATATTTGAATCACTATGTGTATTATTTTGAAAGGAACTAAATTTGAGTGCAGGATAATTTAGAAGAATTGTTGCATGGGTACTCCCATCATGTGTTTTATTGTACATGTACCATAGCTTGATGTTGTCATTATTTACAATTGAAATCAACATGCCCATACCCATAGTTCAAAAGGTTTTCATCCCTGTACCCACATCTCAATTAGATGTACACATGAAACATATGTTATAAGATTTAGATCCAATAAACTTTTAGTGCACTTTTATTAATAGATAATGTTATCTGTTGTCGAGGTAATGTGGATGTAGCACGTGAGACAATTACCAAGGAAATCAAGGAAATTGTAGAGTTTTTCATTTGTTATAGTCAAAATGTAATTTTTTCATTATTGGTTGTGCCTTTAAGTTAGCTATAGAATTTAATAAACCTTTTGGTTTTACTGATGTTTAATGGTAATTTTGGTATCTTGGAATTTACAGGATCCCATCATTCATGTGTAAAAGCAAAGAAAAATAGAGAAAAAAGAGATAGATTAGGTGGTATCCTCTCATTATCACAAAGATAGTGTTATGTAATAATTCATGAGATATTTAATGGTTCCTGTAGTTATGTAACTTGCAAAACAAGTAAAAGAACTAAGATTACATGCATTCCTTGTATCTAGAATAAATGGATCCGTAGGATAAAATATGTAATGAAATAAATTATAATGGAAATAGTAACAAAAAATAACATGAACTAATTCACCATCTCCAGGAAAAACCATACACAGATTATGCTACTTCAACAAAATAATAGTACAAGAGGAGATACAACTATAGGCGAGGTTTCAATTACAATTACTAATTATATATCTACACTTTGAAATGAGGCCCTATAAGCTAAATTATAGTAAAACTCACAATAACTGTTCTCTTTATTTTGTTTTTTGTTGGCATGCTTTAGTTATTGCATCTGCTCTCTCTACATAGCATGCATTGGTTTTTTTCCCAGGAATTACTACAACCATCACATCTTCATTGTAAATAATGTGCTCTAGCTATTGTTTCAACAATATCAATAACCATTGAAAGCTTCCAAAATCCACAAATTGTTTCCCTACATAATATCTTCCGTTGGGATCTATCATCGGGACCCATAATTGTTTCTTTCCAATGAAACATATCTTTAGCCATAAGCCCTTTCATGTATAGACAATAAGACAAGGATTAGAACAAAATACATATAGCGTATTGTAAAACTACTCTTTTTTTATATCAAGTTACCTTTGAGAAAAAAATTCAATCATAATAAGAATGAATTCAATATATTAATTCAAACATTGATCCCTCTAGATAATGGTTAAAACTTAAGACCTAAAGCCCATGGACAGATATACAACCTACCAATATAATAGCAATAGAACCATCACTAATGAATGGAAAATTAACATTAAAATTCCTATGAAATATTGAATCCAGAGTTAGTCACCCTTCACAAAGGAAAATTATATTTGACCCATCATAGGATCCTTGCTCATAGGAACAATTATACACAGTTTGCATTGAATTTGGGCCTCATATTGTAATTGAGGTCCCTCTTTCAAGACATTTGTATAATAGGCAAGGGAATTGCATTCACAATGGACATGTACAATGGACACTAGACAATATTAGCATAGAAATATCTCATTTTTTAGGATGATCAAATTCACCATTTTCCATTTATAAGTATGTTTAAAATAAAGGAACCATGTAAATCTCAATTTCAAACATGATTCCAACCTTATTCATATTTGTGGATACAATCTAATTCAACAACTCCACAAAATTATATGACAATCATTCTCGAGTGAAAGGAAACTATCAAGTTATCAACTATAGTAAGCCAAGATCCCTCCATGATTATAAGTAAAACATCCTACTCAACTATAATTTCCAGCGTATAATATAGTTACCATTTTATAAATTGCACATTGGCATAGCAATCAATATTGTTTATTCATGCAAATACTCCACTGGATTGAAATAATGATAATACTAAAAAAATTGAGACTCGGGTTGCAACAGATTAGTAGCATTAAGGATCTATCTTGAGTGTGCATGCAACGACTTAAAAAGAGATGAATTATTAATATGGTTCATCTCTAAATGTTTACCTCGTGAGGTTGCAAGTGCCATAATTGTTTTCATGGAAAAATATATAAAAAATTTTACACTTTGAAGGCACCAATCCAAGCCTTGTTCATTCAGTCTTCTACAAATTGTAGAACTACTACTTACAAGTAGCTCCTCCAAAATCCAAAGGGGTTAGATCAATTAGTTTTCACTTGTTGGGAATTTGGCTGGTATGAGCAGTTATCTAGTTTAATCCCCTAGATTAGGATTACTGGTCTACATCAATTGGTTTACAAGGGATTTCATGCACAAATGATGGGAATCATCCCTTGGGTCTCCCAATATGATTTTCCAAGAGCAACTCCACTAACAGATTACAGTGGACACATATTTACAGGGTCTGTGTTTCGAGATGCACTTCATGTGTTTGGAGGTGTCAAACTTGTTTCCATAGTGAAATCACAATTAGAGTCAAAATTTATAGATTGGAGGTTTTTGTGGTGTAGATTTTTAGATGCAAAACTTGGAATCTCCACGCTCTCATTTTTACCACGCTTTGAAAGCTCAAATCAAGACTCATCTTCATGGAAACCTGCTAGAAAGAGAGTAGATTAGGGTGAATAAATAGAGGAAGAAGATGATGGGTAAAAGAGCCAGCTTTAATATCTTATAAAAGGTTATTTATTTGATTAATTAGTTATTTACTTTTCCTTTTTTTTATCCACTTTTTTATTTCTAATAAGATTAAAATATCAATATTATTAGTTAGGAGTCAAAATTGTTAGGAAAATCTCATTGATTTTAGTAACAAAATCGACCCTAAGGGCTCTAGAAAAGGTGATGATATGCAAAATGAATCCAACATAGAGAAGCAATGATCCAATAAGAAAATTTCTTTACAACATAAAATTTTCTTCATCATTCAAAATAAATAAAAAACACATCAGGACCCACATGGATGTTGAAAAGAAACAAAAGAAGTTTAAGATATGCTTAAAAAAACATTTTTTGGAAAACTAATGGTGCAAAGTAGAGAAAGAAAAGGTGCTCCAAGTTAGGTAAGTTTCCAATCTAAGATGAAAAATGAAAAAAGATCCCACCCATTGGTGCAAAATTGTGGTAGGAATTACACAGCACATAATTTAGAACACAAAATAAAACATAAAAAAATATGCTACAAATACCAGAACTTTGATAATTAGCAAAATACACCAAAAGTGTGACTATTAAGAATATTAAATTTCCTTAAACCCAATAAATGAAGGAACCATATCCAAGTTACCTTATGCATTTAATTGGGTCAATACTTCAAAGTACATGCATACAAGCTCGAAAGTACATACTCATTGGTTTCCAGAATTTCGCTTATTGATTCCCATTAAGTTGAATCCCTTCCTGATGACCAACCCTTGTAGAAGATGATGATTCCCCACCTGCTTCCCTGTGCTACCTAACAAAGTGTCACGTGTTACATAATGGAAATTCCTACAGCAACTGTATGGTATAGTGCAAACATAATTATATCGAGTGGATGGGAGGGGCCAACTACAGTGGAAGGCATAAATGTTGAGTGGATAGTATTTCCGTATTAGATTTATCATTTTTGTTATTTTCATTATCACGCCTCACTATTTTGATCTTTATTGAGATTTACTGATTCTGGTATTCATTCTAAATATACCCAGTATGGCAAGAAAGGTTGATGGTCTTCGTGATCTCCTTTGGCCTGCTGATGCCATACTCTTTGGATTTTGCATTGCCGTAAACATAAAAATATCACATGTTAAAGTATGGTGATGACTAAATACAAAAATATAAAACTATCACTCTATTGAATACATGAAACAAACCAAGAAACTAGATAATGCATTATTTGATCAAGGGAATCAATTTCATTTGGAAAATAAACTCAATGTTCATATTATGATGGATGGACATTTAAATCAATCAAAACCATTTATTTTTTTTCTCCTTCTTTGTTTTGTAGATAAGGAAACCTTCTTCCTCTTCAAAGATGAATCCATATAACCCAATCTAGGTGAAGTCAAAATTCCATAATGCGATATCGCTGGCTTCATCCAACAATTTTTAACTAGACTAAGCAATTGGTTTGTTCTTGTCAAAGTAGTAGGAGGGTTGTTCAGACTCATGTCAGTACTGTCTAAAAACCTCCTTAAATCAATGAAAAAAAAAAACAATAAATCTCAAACTAAATGCATTCCTAATGTTCCTTTTGCAAAAACACACAATCCTACATGCAAATGCAGTTTTTTTCTTTTTCATTTTTCTTAATGTTATGAATGTAGAAAGAAAATTAGGTGCACTAGATCAATAATTGAAATGCTTTTTACTTTTGAGAAATGAAGAATACAAATGAAAATTTCTCTTTTGAAGGAAAACTAAGATTTCAAGAACAATTTCTCCTATCAAGGAAATGAAGACTTACGACAATTTTCCTATTTTGAAGCAAATGATTCTTACTGCGAACTCATAAAAAATACTTTGAAATCAACTTGTCAATGATAATGAAAATCCTTAAAACAAAATTGAACAAATTTTCACCAAAGGAGAAGAAATATAGAGTTACCGGTCAAATAAAGCATTAAAATTTTCTAACACCCGTAAAACAGAATCAAGCAAAATACAAAGTCGATTCAAGGGGATTTGTTCCTTTCGAGTCAAATACTCCAAAGGAGACACTAAATGCGTGTCGACAAGGGAGACAAGGTTTCCGAAATGCAGTCACAAGGGAGACGTTGTTTCCAGCACCTGTGTTCAACCATGAAGTGGTGCGTTGAGCACAAGAAACAAAGAAAAAGCTACCTGTCTCACTAACCAGATTAACCTTTGAAAATGTCTAATATTTATGTGAAATAACTACCGGGTGGATTTAGAAAGCAGACAGGAGACTAAACACCAAGATTCATGCGAGGGGAAATTCTCTCATGAGCTACCTATTTTTAAATACCAACGGTGATAAATCCATGCCTCTGGACTGGGTGTTTAGTCTAGAACAACAGTGAAAGACTGCACTACCCTTTTTCCTAACTCAATAGATATGCATGCAGAGGATTGGATGCTTACTTGTTTCAGCCGTCTTAAATGGCTTTTCTCGTCACTTCCACTACGTCCCCAACTTCAAGCGGTTTCTAAATAGCCGAATGCTCCCCGTGGGGCAAGAGCACTGGAAACAACAAGATACAATAATCTAGATATCTATTCAATTTAATTATCCAAATAAGTTAGCATAAACTACATTCATCATGTGACTGCAAACATGGAAAATCAAAGTAAACATGGATGCATGTAGGGAAAAATAAGAAGTACTCTTTATTGATGATAGAAGGAGAGGTTACAACCTAGTGACTCGGTTCATCGTGAACTTAGAAAATTTCCTTAGTCTCATCACAAGATAAGTCTCTCCACTAGCAACTCCACAAATCAAACTCTCTATTGAAAATTCTCTAGCATCTCTACTAAAATCTTCCTCTATGAACACTTAGCTTGTGTTCAATTTATGGATGAACTGTAGGTTTTGCAATAAATTGCATTCCAAAAATAGGCAAGACATGTTTTCCAAATTATGTAGATGTCAATGGACACTGATTCAAGCATGACACATGAACTCTTCAGAAGACAATTAGCCAAGTGGAGATTCCGTAACAATGATAATTTCAAGCCCCAATCCGACCAACACAACTAATGTTGGGAAGTGCTTTGGCAAGATGCCTGCATGGAGGTACTTGCATATGCAACGCACTTAAGCCCCTCTTTAGAGTCATATAAGCAGAGTCTTCACATGTTTAATAATAAGCTTCAAACCATGGAAAAGCCTTGCTTTGATGAAAATCTTATTTGATTCATGAATTTTTCCCCGCCTTAGGCATATAGCAATCGAGATGATAGGAATGATAGACCCTTTGATCATTGGTCCCCAGAGATGTTTCCTAGTTGTATCCAGAAATGTCGGGAATGGTGCCCAAATTGACTCCATAACATCTGGGATTTTATCTAATAATTTTTTAAATTTGGAATTGAAAATCTTTGATCTTTTCCTCCTGAATTTTCTTTAAGATTTGAAAGGCATTTATAAGAGTAGTAGTAGTGCAATCATCACCAAATTTGGCTCAGTACAAAATTTTTGAATATTTCCTAGCTAGTATTTCAATCTCATGGTAATCTAAAAGTACCATGATCCAGCTTTGATCTCAGATAAGAGAAACAACCTAGATTAGCAATATTCTTCCCGACCGCATTAAGTTTGAATGAGCAAAGAATAAAATTTTGAGAGGTGTTCTTTCAAAGAAGGAAACCATCATCAGATTATACTTAGGCAACCATATCTTTGGATTTGGTAAATGGGACAGAGGACCCCGTTTAATTGAATAACTCCGTGGGATTGGTTCATGACCTATTTTGATTGCATAACTCATGGGATTGGTTTGTCTCTAAAGGAGGATTGGAAGGTTACAGGAATGAGTGTGATGCATGACCAAGAAACAATCGCTAAAATGGTACCGCTTGAGGGCAAAACTAGTTGATTGAGATGGAAGATAAATGATTGGATGAGGAAATTGGTTGGGAAGATGAAATGAAGATAAATTGAATGAAGGATTTTATATGGTAATTAGATAATATCACTGAAGGTGCTTTGAGTTTCCGGGATGGAATTTTCCTATTATGGGGAATGGAGAGGAAACTCAAATGGAGTTATTCCAAGTTTTTCACTATGAGAACAAGTCAATACACCAGTACCTTGAAAATTTGAAGTAACACTTCCTCCAGAGGATTCATAAAGCAGAGGATTTTCTATTGAAATATAATTTTCTTCTAATTTCTTTATAAATTTTGTACTTTAGGTGACTTTGGAGTATAGTCAGGGGAGATTTCTTTGGGAATTGAACTAGGAGACTTAGGAGGAGATTGAACAACTTCTGATCTAGAGGTAGGATATTTTGAGTGTGGGCTTTAAGTTGTAGGAGATTTGGAGGGGGATTTACTCTTTTGATGGTATTTGGATTTAGTATTATGCTTTGGTGCCAATCATAGTCTAGTATGCCCTCCTTCTAGCGCCAAAAATGTTGATGCCTTGAAAATCTATGCAACAACATCAGGGAAAAACGCCCAGGTGGGGGTCTAAAAATCTTCCCTTATCTGTTTAAGATAGTGGCTCCGACTGGGGATTATGGGACCAGTTTCCCAATGAAATATAATTGATTCGATGTGTGGTATTTATAAATAAATGTGACTTGATGAACAAGAGTAAAAACAAGCATAAAAAAGTATATAAACCTATTTCTATCCCGGGATGAATTATCTTTCTCTTATATGAGATTTAAAAGATGATCGTAAGTGTAGGTAAATGAATATTTATCAGACACTTATAGAAATGTAAAAGAATTTAAGATAATTTATTTGATTAAATAGTTAATCAAATCAATTGATTAAGCACATATCACATTTAATACTTGCATGTATTTTTTCATGTATTAAAAGTGGCAATATAAGCATGTTCAGAAGTGAATTAATGTTAGACTGTGTTTAAAAATATACATACAACAAAAAAATCATAAGGAAATTAAAATATTTATCATATGAAACAAAACATCAACATAAAGATAAAAATACCATATATATCTTAACTCTGCTCATTTGAAAAAATAGTCCTTGGTCGAGCTTTTCTATTAAGAGAAACTTTAAGAATACAAAAGTGCAACTTCTGTAAAGTATTGTTATCAAAATTTCAGGACACTTTCTTCAAAGACATGAAATGGTATATATAGTAAATTAAAAATTATAAAAATAGAAAATACATAAAGTGTTGAGGAGGTCTAAACAACTCTCCTTAAAATAAGTAAAATAAAAACAGGAATTGATTTTGTTGGGATGCCTCGCTTCATGAGTGTGGTATTGTCTCTGTTGTCATTTGTTCCTTGAGTTGGAGGATTTCTATCATAGGCTGAACTTCAAGAGGTTGGCTTGGCATGCTGCATATCTATCTTGTATAGATCACATCTAATAGTGGAGGCATCATGTAAGAAGAAGTGTCAGTTAGACAACACATCATTAACCATTGACTATGTGGCTTGACTAAGCGCTTCCAGTACTTGTCCCAATCAAGCTTCACGAATTTTATGATGCTTTCTTCCTTCATTTTAGACATATCTTGCCACTGTCTTATCAAATATTTCACAATAGGTAGAGAACCAAGTGAGAACTTATCAATTAAATTGGTAGCAATGAGGTTTTTTGAGGTTTTTGCTGACTATTTCAATAATTTTATTGGAAACATCTCTTGCCACAGAAAAATTTAACTAAAATTTGCTTTAATTGTATATCCTAATCATGAAACAATCTTCCTTTTTTAGATATTGATGCAGGAATATTGGCCTTGATTATACAGTATCTTGTCAGGCCACGAATTGAGAAAATTTATCATCGATTTCATCAATATTATCCTTTAGTCATTCATAAGTAAGTGACCAAGAATAATATTTGATGAAGTAGTGAAAATGTGAAGTTAGGTTACACTTTTTGCCTTTTTGAGAAAAAAATTTCATTTTTTTCAGTTCTTCAACTTTCTGCAAGCTAAAACAATTTTTCTGTTTAGAATTTCATTTTGCGATAAAAATAAGAGTTGTCTAAAGTTTTGTTAGCTTTCTATTACTTATTTTTTGGAATTTTTTTATATACATTTGTTATGTCAACTTAGCGTTTCTTTGAGTGTGTGTTTTTTTAACAATCAACAGATTCATAACAAGTCATGTTAATACGCAATGTTGTATTCTTTGAAAATTTTTGTTTTTGAGAAAAAAAATGTGCTACAATAATTTAGAAAGAGTCTACTTCAGTTTCATAATATCTACAAAGCTAATTGATTCATATCATAATTACTAGAATTTTTTGAACTGGTCCAATATGAAAAACTGCATATTTTGAATATGTTTCACGACGCACAAAATTTCTTAACATATAAGTTATAAACTAAAAATATAAAAGCTACCCATTAGAGACAATGGACCAATGTAATGTACGATAATTTTTTCAATTTTTTTTATAATGTATTTTGGAAGATACAAAATTTTGATTTCACTGAATCACAATGACCTTCAGAAATTGTTTGCATCCGTTTTATTACAAAATTAATTAAAATTAGTAAATATTTATGAAATTCCATGAATGTTATATTTCCAGAAAGTAGATTCAATTCTAAAAATGCTTGTCTTGGTTCTGAAATTTAATTCAGAATGTTTCATGGAGTTTAATCGATCCAAGTTGCGACGTATTCGGAGCCTTGACTCTGCATCTGCGGTAACACGTTGGTTAATGGGAACTCTTAAACAAAGTTTGCAGCGACTATTTTTGTTCGATGGCATTAAATCAAACGAAAAATTAGTTTTGAACCTTTGACCAGAAGCTAAATGAAACTTTCCTATCTTTCAGTTGGGCGGAAAGTAAGTGAAACTCACTCAAAAAAATTAATGACAATATAAATTAACTTAAAATAATCGTATTTTGAATATTTTAGCATGTTTGGTCTAATTTTACAAAAGTCTTGATCTGATTTTAAAGGTATTTTTAGGTTTAGGATTTTCTTGAGTACATTCAAGGACTTTTCTTTGGAACACATTATTTTCATACATTTGATCGCCTTTGCGAGGAATTTTTTGGTTTAAAGACTTTCTTAGAGTTACATTCAAAAGACATTTCTTGAAGGTATGTGATACAGTTTTTTGGGCTTCATTTTTCTTTTAAAGTATGAATTTGGGCTTAATTTTGAAAGGACATTTTTTGGTTTTGGGTTGAAGTAAATATTTTATAATGAGTTTTTAAAATGAGTTTTTGTGTAACTTTTTAAATGAAATTTTTTTGTAGGACTTGGAAGGAAAAATATTTTGAACTTCGTTTCATTTTTATAAGACATTTTTTTCTTGAATTTTTTAAAGTAAGTGTTTTGGATTGGAGTATGTATTTTTTGCAAAAAATTTAAAATGAGTTTTTTTTTTTTAAATTAAACCTTTTGTGATGTTTTTTTAATTGAGTTTTTGTCTAAATTTTTGAAGGAATTTTTTTGAACTTCATACTCTATTATCATGGGAAATCGAAGAAATTGTACAAGAAAATATGATCGAAAAAGAGACCCTGAGAAACGTAGAGAAGAGACGAGACAATCTTGCAAAAGAAAGATAGAAGCACTCTCAAATATTGAAGGACAAAATAAACCTCAACTAAAAGTTGAAACAGGTATGTAAATATAAATATTATGATTTTGATATATTTAAAATTTTCCTAGTGTAAAATATGAAGCTTAATTTTTATTTGATAAACTAATTTGAAAAATATTTTGCAATGTAAACAAAGAGAGATATTCCTCAAAACATTGATGATGAGATACAAAATTTTGAAAGAGAAAGTGAAAGAGATATTGAACCAATGATTGAAGATGGTGAAAATGATGAAAGAAATTCAAGTGAAGAAATTGAATCACAAGGTATGTACACACACACACACACACACACACATATATATGTTGAACACATGCACGTATTATTGAAATTATACATATATTTATTAATTTAGTTATTTATTGAATATGTAAACTTATTATGTACTATTCATTTGAATATGTATAGATGAAATCAATGTCGATGATGAGATGTTAGAAAATGTTGACACTCACACATATGGAGATAAAAAAGCTGACCATTATATACGATATCATGTTAACCGCATTTTTGAGAAGTATTTCATAAAGGAAAATGTGACAGTTCAAGCCCAAATGTTGAAAGGTCTCCTATCATTAAGGAAATTAAAAGAAGCTACGACTTTATTGGGTATTCAAAAATCAACCAAAGATAAAAAAATGAAGGAAAATGTGATACAAAATATAAATAGTGTTATAAATTCAATGAAAAGATCTAGACAGAAAAATGTTTCAGTTGTATGTAGAGCAATACATATGGTAGTGGTTCCATCAAGTACTAAAGAGAATCACTTCGTAAAATCTATGGCATGAGCATTAGAAACCTCGCAAAAAACTTTGCACAAAAATCGAAAATTTCGGTTGCAAATAGATGTAAATGATGAACTTACTTGTTGGAGAGCTATTTGTAGGCAACCATATAAAGATAGACTTGGAGAAAATGTTAAAAAAATAATATATGAATATTGGAAGAACAATTCACGTGTTTCACCAACTACAAGGCATGTGATGCGAAGAAGAATAACACGAAATTAGTACGAAGAACATGAAAAATATCTCTTAGAAACCATTCAGATAGAGTTATTCGACAATTTCAAAGAAGAGAATCATCAAATTCATGTTTCACTTAGTGCTTTTGTTCAACAAAAACCATGGTATGTAAAACCTATCACCGTACGCGACACTTGTTGTTGCCATTATCATGTGGAATTTGAGTTATATTATGACACATTCCTTGATTTCGGTAGAACATTATGGAAGGATTCACCTCCTCCTTCCACTATCCGTGAATTCATATCTCAAATTCTATGTGAAAGAGAAAGCGATGAACTATTTTACAAAAAGAAATGTGTTGATGGTAAAAAATGCGATGATTGTGGAAATTTGACTAAATTTCAAAACAAATATCGTATTGATATAAATGATCAATCATTGTCCAACATGAAAGTGAAATGGAAGAGATATGAATATATCGATACATCAATTCAAGGTGCAAATAGTGTTAAAAGAATTGAATTACTAGAAGAAGAAATTTTTTTGATAGACTTTTTGAGAAAGTTTGAGGCAGAAATTTACAAATATACCAAGCATTCCCATCGAGCTCGACGGCAAGACTTGCAATTCAAAAAATCTCGTTAAGTTTTTCCACCAGGGACCATTTTGTCAGTGATTGATTTTGCAGAAAACTACACATTTGTTCCACAAAAAGAAATTCAGAGTGAATACTATCATTCTGACCAAGTCTCCATGCTTGTCCATATTCTATATAGACATGTTGAACAAAACGTCGATCATATAGAAAGCACCAGTGAAAATCGACATATTATTAAAGAATATCACTTTTATATCAGTGACGATCGTACACATGATACATATTTTGTACAACATTGTTTTGGAAAAATTTATGATTCCTTGAAAAATCGTGGAATAACATTCAATGAACATTGGATATGGTCAGACGGATGCGCAGGTCAATTCAAATCTGCACGATCATTATTTTGGTTGTGTTGTCTTCATAAGAAAACCTGCATTAAACATTGTTGGAATTTCTTTGAGACTGGCCATGGAAAAGGAGAACATGACAGTGCAGGGGCATGCATAAATCGAGCACTTCGAAGATATCAAATGAACCTCTCTGCAAGCTGACTTGTGGACGCGAAAGAAGTTGTTCAATGGTGCATCGCTGCTCTAAGCCATGATACTAACCGATCAAGAGAAGTGCGAAGGTACATTCAATTTAATTTTTATTGAATATCTAATTAAATAAACAATGTACATTTATCACAATGATTATCTTTGATTGTATTTTGATATCATATTTACATTCTTCTTTAAATTTTCCATATAAAGGTTTTTTTGGCATATTGGGATCGAAGACGTAGATAGATCAATTGGAAATGACGTTGAAACAATAAAAGGGACTCGAAAATTGCATTCAATTAAAATAAAGTCGTCCAGAAATGTGTTTGCATTGGATAAAAGAAAATATTCTTGTTTTTGTGATGTTTGCATAGACAACACAAAATCCAATGACGTTTGTGAAAACAAAATGTATGTGAACGATTGGAAACATACAGAGCTAAATAAAAAGGGAAAAATGTCTGTTGCAATGTTTGAAGAAATGCAATCAGAGGAAACTACAATATCATCCGATGGTGATCGAGTTTCTGATCTTGTTAGAGAAGGTAACATTTGAATTACTTTCTAATGATTTAAAGATCTAGAAATAAATTTGAATATGTATAATTTTGTTAAGTTTATTTTATTGTGCAAGAGATATTTTTGCTGTAATTGCACCTATTGACAATGATGAAAATGTGAAGTATTATTTGATGCGTTACCTTTTGAATGAAAAAATAGAAATTGATTGATTGATTGACTGTAGGGGCATTTACTCTTAGGTTAAAACCTATGTTTTGTATCAAATCACTTTTGGTTTCAATTGGAAACTTTTATGGCTAATTTGTGTTTTACATGTTGAATATAAAAGGTTTTTTTCTCTCTCATTGTTTGAGACCATGGATATGAAAATGAAAAACTTAAATATTTTAAACTATTCCAGAGATTGATTGACTGTAGGAGCATTTACTCTTAGGTTAAAACCTATGTTTTGTATCAAATCACTTTTGGTTTCAATGGGAAACTTTTATGGCTAATTTGTGTATTACATGTTGAATATAAAAGGTTTTTTTCTCTCTCATTGTTTGAGACCATGTATATGACAATGAAAAACTTCTATATTTAAAAATTTTCCAAAGATTGATTGGTTGTAGGGGCATTTACTCTTAGATTAAAACCTATTTTTTGTATCAAATGACTTTTGGTTTCAATGGGAAACTTTTATGGCTAATTTGTGTTTTACATGTTGAATATAAAAGGTATTTTCTATCTCATTGTTTGAGACCATGGATATGAAAATGAAAAACTTCTATTCAAATCTATTCCAGAGATTGACTGTAGGGGCATTTACTAGATATGTCACCTTTCATAATATATGAGATCCAAAGGCTACCTATCCCTTTACAAACTCTGCCTATAGAAATATCAAATCACTTTTGGTTTCAATGGTTTATTTATTGGCTAATGTGTTTTTATCAAATCAATTTGATAAGATGATGGATGATGAATGAGGTGATGTTTATCATAACCTTTACATCTATATGATAGGAAGCTTGATATACATAACAAGGTTTAGACTAGATATAATTTTGGAATTTATATTAGTTGGAATATTTCAATATAATAGTCATCTATTACCAACAAACAGATATTAAGATACAGGTGAAAGAGACTACAAACAATGGACTATAGTACCCAAAAGGTGAGAAATTTACATTGACAACATAGAGAGATTCAACTAGGCTTGTGTGTATGACATGAAAAGTACAAGTGGACAATGTATAATTCTACTTAGAAGAGTCTTTCGTTGCATGTTTAAGCAAGAAAGAGTCATTACTTGGACAATGTATAATTATACTTAGAAGAGTATTTGGTTGCATGGTTAAGCAAGAAAGAGTCATTACTTTCTCTATCTAGAGTAGAAGTGGAATACATAGTAGTTACTTCTTTTAAATGAATATGGAATGAATCTAAAAATGAATATGAAATGAACCATTGTACATTATGATAAATCTTGTATTTAATGACATTTGATTTATGAATAATATGGAATGAATCATTGTACATTATGAAGAGTCATGAGATCCACATTTCCACCATACTATTTGCAAGTTCTATATGAAGATATGTAGTCTAATAACTAATTAGTTATGGTTTCAATGGGAAAATTTTATGGCTAATTTGTGGTTTACATGTTGAATATAAAAGGTTTTTTCTCTCTCATTGTTTGAGACCATGGATATGAAAATGAAAAACTTCTATTTAGATCTATTCCAGAGATTGACTGTAGGGGCATTTACTGGATATGTCACCTTTCATAAAATATGAGATCCAAAGGCTACCTAGCCCTTTACAAACTCTGCCTATAGAACTATCGAATCACTTTTGGTTTCAATGGTTTGTTTATTGGCTAATGTCTTTTTATCAAATCAATTAGATACAAGTTATGTGCAGATGATGGATGATGAATGAGGTGATATTGATCATAACCTTTACATCTATATGATAGGAAGCTTGATATACATAACAAGGTTTAGACTAGATATAATTTTGGAATTTACATTAGTTGGAATATTTAAATATAATATAGTCATCTATTACCAATATAAGGATATTAAGATACAAGTGAAAGAGACTACAAACAATGGACTATAGTACCCAAAAGGTGAGAAATTTACATTGAACACATAGAGAGATTCAACTAGGCTTGTGTGGATGACATGAAAAGTACAAGTGGACAATTTATAATTCTACTTAGAAGAGTCTTTGGTTGCATGTTTAAGCAAGAAAGAGTCATTACTTGGAAAATGTATAATTCTACTTAGAAGAGTCTTTGGTTTCATGGTTAAGCAAGAAAGAGTCATTACTTTCTCTATCTAGAGTAGAAGTGGAATACATAGTAGTTACTTCTTTTAAATGAATATGGAATGAATCTAAATATGAATATGAAATGAATCATTGTAAATTATGATAAATCTTGTATTTAATGACATTTGATCTATGAATAATATGGAATGAATCATTGTACATTATGAAGATTCATGAGATCCAGATTTACACCATACTATTTGCAAGTTCTATATGAAGATATGTAGTCTAATAAATAATCAGTTCAGATATTTTTGTAAATATGAAAACGGTTCTATGATATAAAGGCAAATAAGGTATCAATATAAATTTACAACTTTCAAGTTTCGAATTTTGAGCTTCTAAAATAACTGAAATTTACAACTTTCAAGTTTCGAGTTTCTAATATATAGATTCTATAATCTATTTGTTAAATTGGGCACATGACCTTGAATGCATACTACAAGTCTCTAACACATATTGTAACCTAAAAATTGTAACCACTTGTTGCATACCAAACTGCAAACTTAAATGAATTTTAAGTTATGGACAGAACTGTAACCACTTGTTGCCTAAGAACTGTAACCACTTGTTGCATAACCTAAGAACTTGTAACCTAAGAACTGTAACCACTTCTTGCATAACCAAACTGCAAACTGCAAACTGCAAATTTTGGACATATGTTTTATGAATTTATTGATCCAGAAGGTGAAGAGGCCAA
>CM076583.1:177129873-177376539 GCA_034641835.2 Pinus albicaulis
GTATATGGGATGGATGTTGCTTTTTCATATTCATTAGGAGTGCTATCAATGAAATTGATGTTGGAATAAATACTGAGAAGGGGGGGGGGGGTGAATCAGTATTTAGAGTTGACAGAGAAATTTTAATTTTTTCTTTCTTAAAACCATATGCAACTTTACTGAATCCAACTTGTACATTCAGAGATCTTATTATGTCTTTACTTAGATCATTGCATCATTCATTCATCAGATGTTAAGCAGTAAGCATGAACAGAAATAACAAAACAAACCATCAAACATAAGCAACACATATGAACACCAGTATTTAAGGTGGAAACCCAATTCAGGAGAAAACCACCGTTGTTGTTATCTCAGTCTTCAATATTTATTATAAAGAAAACTTCTTACAATTTTATGCTGGCGCAGACTTATACCAGCACGCAAGCACCCACCTGTAGAAGGCTACCACCTTCTCTCGTTTTCCAGTCACCACTGGAAGGGAGCTCCAACCCCCTGGTTTAACACTAGTTTGTAGAAAGCTTTCACTTTCGCACTGAAGGCTTCAACCCTCAGATCTACCAACTTTCTCTTAATTTCTTCATCAGATTTGCGTCAGATCTTCATGACTTCATTTTTAGATCTTCCTAGAGATTCATCATTTCTAGATCTAGAGGTCATATCCATAGGTGCATCATAGATTCAGATTCATCAGAGACAGAGTTCGATCATGCAGATATCTCTTAAAATTTTATTCATTAACAACCCCTCAATCTGCACACACTTAACCATAATACACTTCTCCTTATATAGTTTTGCCTTTATTAATACCATGAGTCAAAACCACCCAACTGCTAATGGTATTCCTGGATAGGATCAATTAGATAATCCAGCGGGGTCTACCCAAGCCCCCAAAAAATTTCTCATTGTTTTATTTCCTTGGATTTGGAAATTAGATAATTAATCTAAAGCTTTTTAATATCTCAATTTGAGATTTTGATATTAATCCAAATTTCTCTTTTAGAAATGACCTTCATAAGTCGACCCCAGGTTTATTCGTTCCACCAACTTCGGAATAACATTCAAATGATGGTCCAAACACTTTTCGTCATAATTTATATTTAATTTAAGTAATCCTTGGTTAAACCTGCAACCGTTAATTTGAAAAGTCCTGATCAATATAATTTAAAACTGGGGTCCATCGCTAACGATCGTTTCCATCCGATGGCGGAGATCACATTGCTCGGCTTCAGATGATCCGACGGATATCGTTCGTTGATGATGCACGAATGATAATGCGCGATGGCACGTCGTACCTTGGGTAACCTTCGCGCATCTATAGCAAATGAGCAACGTCTAATGACCCCTTCCCAGATCAACGGTGTTCTATAATATCGCTCAGCTTCTTTGGTCGAACATTAAAGTGCGATGGCACGCTTTGATAGCGGTTTTCGTGGGTCCACCTTTGGTACGTGTCAACATTTCTATGGAATCGCTCCCCAACCAGGAAATACCACCTATCACCGAAAGGTGGTGCAATGAAATCCGGAAACTGCCTTCACTATTCACTTGGTCACAATTTCGCTTTTCCACGCAGGGTTCCATCGCGCTTTCTTTAGTTATGTTCCACCTCTTTCCTTCCAGGTTTCGTTCATGATTCCAAAGGGTTAGTCCGTGTTCCACCGAGAGTTCAATGCCAAATACTTTGTTTTAGTTCTTCCACGTTATAACTGATTTTCTCTCGCTCCTCGTTCCTTTCTCCATGAAAGCCAGTCATCTCCTTACTAATAGCGTAGACGCTTCCATGTGGAGCTTAAAACCATATCTTTGTTTATATCATATATTCAATGAATATATATAACTCCACTATCTACCAGTTTGGATACACTGACGACCGTATTAACATCGATTCCTCGAACAACATACAGAGCACCATTAATCTCCTCATAGGGTTTCTTACTTATCACGGATTCCATTAGGATGCATACATATGTTCACACATGAATTACCATTTACTAGAACATTCACTTATTCTTTTCTATTCAATGGCCTTTTTCTCCTACTCTGTCTCTGGACAATTCTGCTTCAATTATGCACTCTTCTTCTACTGCTACTTTGCTTTTCTCTTTTCATAGTTACTGTTTCAGATGCTCCTTCTTTGCCAATTCCTTTGCCATTAATGACAATATTTCCAACAATCTCCCCCTTTGGCATTGATGGCAATACTCTTCCTCTGTTTGTCTTATAAAAACACCTCTTTTTTTTCCTCCCCCTTTGACATCAATGGCAAAGGGTTGATCAATACCCTTTGTACCGACAAAACCATGCTCCCCCTGAGATCATGCTACATCTTCAAACAAAATGACTTATACAAACAAGATCAAAGATGAGATCAGACTACAACAATTAATTGGAATTCATCCTTTCCATATGACCAATGCTCCCCCTTAGCCTGTGCATCCTGAATACCTTCAACAGAAGCATATCCAATTTAATCTTCTAAATTTAAGCAGATCTGATCTTCTGCATGGCAGAGACTACTCCTAGTTTCTGTCTGAGATATTCGAACACTTCCCTGGGTATAGGTTTGGTAAATATATCAGCAACTTGTTCTTTGGAGGGAACATACTCCAATTTCATCTTTTGTTCAAGCACTTGTTCACGTAAGAAGTGATATTTGATGGGAATGTGCTTGGTCTTTGAATGCATGATAGGATTCTTTGAGATAATGATGGCACTTGTATTATCACACATAATGGAGATAGGAGGTGAACATTTGATTTGAATGTCTTGTAAGGTTTGCATCATCCAAAGAAGTTGAGTGCAACATGATGCTACAGCCACATATTCTACTTCTGCTGTAGATAAGGAAATAGAGCTTTGCTTCTTGCTGAACCAAGATACTAACCGGGGCCCCATATAGAATGCACCACCACTAGTGCTTTTCTGATCATCAACATTTCCAGCCCAGTCTGCATCAGTGTAAGCATGAAGGGTAAGATCAGCATCCTTTGGATACCATAGTCCAAAGTCTTGAGTTCCTTGCAGATATTTGAATATTCTTTTGACAGCCTGAAGGTGAGACTCTTTTGGATTAGCTTGGAATCGTCCCACAATCCCAACTGCATGCATAATTTCTGGTCTAGTCCCAGTGAGATAAAGTAGACTTCCTATCATAGATCTGTACTCTGGTTGATTTACCGTAGGGGAATCATCATTAGAACTGAGATTACATCTGGTTATCATTGGTGTGCTTACAGGTTTGCAATCTTCCATGCCATACTTCTTCAAGATTTGCTTAAGATATTTTGCTTGTGATAAGAATATGCCATCTGTTGCTTGCTGCACTTGTAAGCCAAGAAGGAATGTTAGTTCCCCAAGTAAAGACATTTCAAATTCTTGTTGCATATCAGAAGCAAATTTCTAACTTATAGATTCTTCATTACTTCCAAAAATGATATCATCAACATATACAACCACAATCAATAGTTTATCATTTTCAGTTTTTGTGTATAATTTGATATCAGCTGACCCCTTTGAAAATCCTTGTTGATGAAGACGATAGTACCATGCCCTTGGAGCTTGTTTGAGACCATATAGAGCCTTTTTAAGTCTACAACAAGTTTTTCATCATTTTCCAAAATGAATCCTTCTGGTTGTTCTATATAAACTTCTTCTTCTAGATCACCATTGAGAAAAGCATATTTAACATCCATTTGATAAACTTTGATTTGTTGAAAGCTTGAAAAAGCAAGAAACATTCTTATGGCTTCAAATCTAGCTACAGGGGCAAAAGTTTCTTCAAATTCTATACCTTCTTGTTGAGCATACCCCTTGCAAACAAGTTTAGCTTTATTTCTTATAACATCCCCATTCTCATTTAACTTATTTTTGAATATCCATTTAGTTCCAATGACATTTTTGTCATGAGGTCTTGGTACTAATTCCCAAGTGTGATTCTTTTCAATTTGATCAAGCTCTTCATTCATGGATTGAATCCAACATTCATCTTTGCTAGCTTGACTGACATTGTGTGGTTAAATAGTGGACAGAAATGCCAGATTGCTAGAAGATCCCACAAGAGTCCTTCTTGTTTGTACACCTGATCCCTTTTCTCCCAAAATTTGAGATTATGGATGATTCTTTTGACAATATCTGGATGGAGCTTTTTCAGATAAATCATCCTCGGGTTCTTCATTGGGTTCACTATCTATATCATTCCTATTTTATGTAGAAGGATATATGTCATCACCGTCTTCATCTGTTGTTTGTTTTTCTTCTTTTGGAGCTGCAGGAGACTCATCAATAACAACATCAATAAATTCAACAATCTTCCGAAGTCTTTTATTGTAAAATTTATATGCTCTACTCCTAGAGGATTAACCAAGAAGTATTCCTTCATCTGCTCTGGGTTCAAACTTGCCAAGCTTTTCATCATTATTTTTGATAAAATATTTGCTTCCAAAAATTCTAAAATGCTTTACAGTGGGAGGATTACCATACCAGAGTTCATATGGAGTTTTATCACTATTTACACGAACATGTGCCTTGTTGAGAATGTTTAATGTTGTATGTGTTGCTTCTCCCCAAAATGTGTTAGGTGTTCCGGAATCATCAAGCATAGCTCTAGCCATTTTTTGAACTGTTCTATTCATTCTTTCTGCTACACCATTTTGTTGTGGAGTGCCTGCTACAGAGAACTGTCTTTTAATGCCATGTTGTTCACAAAATTCAAAGAATTCATTTGATGAATATTCTCCTCCTCGATCAGATCTAAGACACTTGATTTTTGAATCCAATTCATTTTCTACCAGAGCTTTGAACTTCTGAAATTTTTCAAATGCTTCATCTTTGTGTTTAGAAATCCAATCAGCATTACAGAGAATTCATCAACTAAATAAGATAGTACTAGTATTTATTGCCATTAGTGACTTTTCCTTCTAAGGTCCACCTGTATAGTGGGAATGATTTCAAGAAACACTTCAGATCTTCCTTGGCATTAAACTATACTCTGGTTTGCTTACCAAATTGGCAAGATTTCATATGATATTTTCGGGTGGAGTAATATTGGGAAGATCACGGAGAGCTTTAAGTCTTCTTGATTTGTTGATCTGAGAGAAGCTCAGATGCCCTTACCTTCTATGCCATAGCCAGTTTTCTGAAGATTTGCTCAAGTAACATTGTTCTTTGCAGTTCTTCAATACATACAGGTTGCTTGGAGTTCTTTTTCATTTTATAATTGTTTTACCTGTATCAAGATCACGTACCATACATTCTTTTGAACTAAATAAAACTTCAGTTCCTTGATCACATTTAGCTTACATAATACATTCATCTTTTATCCATCCACACTTCATGAAATTATTAGCTTTCACCTTTTCTTTTAGAAAAACAGATCCTTTACCCTTAATGACAACAGGAGTATCATTTCGAAATGTAACATTCTTTTCCTTTTCTAGAGCGCTATATGCAAGAAGTTTGTTTTTGTCACTTGTCATGTGTTTTGAGCATCCACTATAAATGTACCATTTATTTTCTTCTCCTTCTGCAAATAAAGCTATGCCACAATTTTCAACTTGTAATTGCTTCTTTTTCCATACTTTGGAGCTTGAAGGAAAATGCTCTTTTGGCTGAACTTTGCTCCTGCATTTAGATTCTTCATGGCCAAAGTTATTGCAATAAGCACATTCAACTTCATTTAGAAGAGGAGAAAAGTTGTTATAGTTATTCTTCTTTGTTTCAATATCATTCCTTTTCTTTCTTGCTTCTCTTGTTATCATGGTTTTATATGCAACATATTGAACAACTTTATGACCAAAATTGTGACATGAGAAACATTGTCCATTGAAGAAGAAATTTCTGCGATCATGAAATCTTCTACTTGAATTCACCTGTTGATTGGTGTTTCTTTGAAAGATATTCCTGTTAGTGTTCTTTGAATTGAGATGATCATGCTTTACCTGTAAAGATTCTTTATTCCCTTGCTGAGTGGCAGAATGTTGTGTCTTGTTTGTAGACGCACAGATAATTTGGTGCTAAAGCTTGAGAGGATTCTCCGGTATATCCAAGACCTGTTTTTATAAGAGGAGAACATTGTACCTTGATAATCTCATCTAAGGTTTCAGATCCTTTAGCAAATCTAAGATTCAAAGTCTTTACTTTCTCAATTTCTTTTCTTAGACTTACTATTTCACATTCTAATTTCTCATTATGTTTCTCCTATTCTTGAAGCTGGTTTTTCAGAGTCTCTATGATTACTTTACTTTCTTCTAAGCATATTTTGAGTTGATTGATTCTACAAAGAAAACTGTTTCCAAAGAACCATGCACATCCTTTCTGTCTCTGGCACTTCATGAGAAGTCTAAGATCTGTTCTGCACCTTCCTCACCGTCCTATAACCCATCGTTTTCATGAGTATAGTATCCTTTTCTCATGCTAATCTGATTCAGATTCCTTCTTTTCTACTTCCTTTTCCTTTTTCATAAGTCTCAGGACACTTATAAACATAATGACCAACTCTTCCAACAAGCAAAACATTTGAAAGGAAGCTTACCTCTCAAACTGCCTTACAAGTTGGAGTTTCTTTTTTGCCAAACCACTCTATCTCTTTCAAGATATACCCTGATCCTTCTGTCTCTTGTACTTCTTTCCATTTTGTAGAAGCTCTAAAGACGACTTCCTTGACTTCAGATGGTCCTCCTCTTCTCATTTCACATGCAGTTAGTATGCCATGAAGTTGCACCACAGTAAGATTTTGAAGATCCTGCTTTTCTTCAAGAGCAGACACTTTTGACTCAAATTTTTTCATTAGTGATCTTAAAAATTTCTCAACCAAAGTAGATTCAGTTATAGTTTCTCCCAGATTTCTCATCCGATTTACAATATCATCAAGTCGTAAAAAGAAATTACCAATGCTCTCCTCATTATGCATTTTTAGGTTCTCATATTGAATTCTGAGAGTTTGGAGTTTAGCACTTTTTACCTTTGCATCACCTTCATAGCTTAGAATTATTTTGTACCATATTGTCTTTGTTGTTTTCAACTGCATGACTTTGACAAATTCTGATTCAGTTAGACTTCCCAATAGAGCATTAACCGCCTTTTCATTTGTTTCATAATTCTTTCCTTCTGTTGGATCTGTTGGTACAGCGGCTGGATATTGATATCCTACTTCAACAATAGCCATACATCTGCACCCAGAGACTGAAGATAGGATCTCATCCTTGTTTTCCAAAATATTAAATTGTTTCCGTTGAAGAGTGGAGGCCTGATAGATGCTATTCCATCTTGATTGCTCATCTTGATTGATCTTCCTTCTAGTGGCTAAGCTTTTCAGAAGGACCTGCTCTGATACCAATTATTGGAATAAATACTGAGAAGG
This sequence comes from Pinus albicaulis, assembly GCA_034641835.2. Taxonomy (NCBI): domain Eukaryota; kingdom Viridiplantae; phylum Streptophyta; class Pinopsida; order Pinales; family Pinaceae; genus Pinus; species Pinus albicaulis. The sequence continues at coordinate 177,137,231 of CM076583.1, forward strand.
GTGTGGGGTGAATCAGTATTTAGAGCTGACATAGAACTTTTAATTTTTTCTTTCTTAAAACCATATGCTACTTTACTGAATCCAACTAGTATGTTCAGAGATCTTATTATGTCTTTACTTAGATCATTGCATCATTCATTCATCAGATGTTAAGCAGTAAGCATGAACAGAAATAACAGAACAAACCATCAAACATAAGCAACACATATGAACACCAGTATTTAAGGTGGAAACCCAATTCGAGAGAAAACCACCGTTGTTGTTACCTCAGTCTTCAATATTTATTATAAAGAAAACTTCTTACAATTTTATGCTGGCGCAGACTTATACCAGCACGCAGGCACCCACCTGTAGAAGGCTACCACCTTCTCTCGTTTTCCAGTCACCACTAGAAGGGAGCTCCAACCCCCTGATTTAACACCAGTTTGTAGAAAGCTTTCACTTTCGCACTGAAGGCTTCAACCCTCAGATCTACCAACTTTCTCTTAATTTCTTCATCAGATTTGCGTCAGATCTTCATGACTTCATTTTCAGATCTTCCTAGAGATTCATCATTTCTAGATCTAGAGATCATATCCATAGGTGCATCATAGATTCAAATTCATCAGAGACAGAGTTCGATCATGCAGATATCTCTTAAAATTTTATTCATTAACAACCCCTCAATCTGCACACACTGAACCATAATACACTTCTCCTTATATAGTTTTGCCTTTATTAATACCATGAGTCAAAACCACCCAACTGCTGCTGGTATTCCTGGATGGGATCAATTAGATAATCCAGCGGGGTCTACCCAAGCCCCCAAACAATTTCTCATTGTTTTATTTCCTTGGATTTTGAAATTAGATAATTAATCTAAAGCTTTTTAATATCTCAATTTGAGATTTTGATATTAATCCAAATTTCTCTTTTAGAAATGACCTTCATAAGTCGACCCCAGGTTTATTCGTTCCAACAACTTCGGAATAACATTCAAATGATGGTCCAAACACTTTTCGTCATAATTTATATTTAATTTAAGTAATCCTTGGTTAAACCTGCAACTGTTAATTAGAAAAGTCCCGATCAATATAATTTAAAACTGGGGCCCATTGCTAACGATCGTTTCCATCCGACGTCGGAGATCACATTGCTCGGCTTCAGATGATCCGATGGATATCGTTCATTGATGATGCACGAATGATAACGCGCGATGGCGCACCGTACCTTGGGTAACCTTTGCGCATCTATAGCAAATGAGCACCGTCTGATGACCCCTTCCTAGATCAACGGCGTTCAATAATATCGCTCGACATCTTTGGTCGAACATTAATGTGCGATGGCACGCTTTGATAGAAGTTTTCGTGGGTCCACCTTTGCTACGTGTCAACGTTTCTATGGAATCGCTCCCCAACCAGGAAATACTGCCTATCACCGAAAGGTGGTGCGATGAAATCCGTAAACCGCCTTCACTATTCACTTGGTCACGGTTCCGCTTTTCCATGCAGGGTTCCGTCACGCTTCATTTAGTTATGTTCCACCTCTTTCCTTCCAGGTTCCGTTCATGATTCCAAAGGGTTAGTCCATGTTCCACCGAGAGTTCAATGCCAAATACTTTGTTTTAGTTCTTCCGCGTTATAACTAATTTTCCCTCGCTCCTCATTCCTTTCTCCATGAAAGCCAGTCAGCTCCTTAATAATAGCGTAGACTCTTCCATGTGGAGCTTAAAACCATATCTTTTTTATATCATATATTCAAAGAATATATATAACTCCACTATCTACCAGTTTGGATACACTGACGACTGTATTAACATCGGTTCCTCGAACAACATACAGAGCACCATTAATCCCCTCACAGGGTTTCTTACTTATCACGGATTCCATCAGGATGCATACATATGTTCACACATGAATTACCATTTACTAGAACATTCACTTATTCTTTTCTATTCGATGGCCTTTTTCTCCTACTCTGTCTCTGGACAATTCTGCTTCAATTATGCACTCTTCTTCTGCTACTACTTTGCTTTTCTCTTTTCATAGTTACTGTTTCAGATGCTCCTTCTTTTCCAATTCCTTGCCCATCAATGAAAATATTTCCAACAAATGATTCAAGAGTTGCAAGTAGAACAAAATGACATCCAAAGAAGGATAAACCAAACAAATCATTTGCAGCAAACCAGGGAAGAAGTTTATATCAAATCCCAAGTAATTCAAGACAAAATCACGAAGATATTTGATAAGAAAACTAAAGCAGATGATTTCTTCATAGGTGATCAAGTACTAAAATGGGATTCTAGAAGGGAAGATAAAGGAAAACATGGGAAATTGGATTTCTCTGAAGGGTCCATACATTATTTATGGTTACAGAGGAAACAATGCATTTTCCTTGAAAGAATTAGATGGGACAGATCTACCAGGTGGATCAGTCAATGATCGAACGCTAAAGCACTATTTTTCACTGGAATAACCAGTAGTTCATTTGATTCTATTTTTTTTCTCATTGTAAATACCATAGCAAAGTTCAGATTTTAGTGGATTCTTATCTTTTGAAGTTGAAGCCTGAAGAGGAAACAACTTTAAAATATATAACATCATATGTTTGAGTAAAGGAGAGCATAGAAAGTAATTCCAAGCAAAGCAAAGCCAAAGTTCCAAGGCCATTGATCATAAAGTTATTGACATCTCACAAGGAGATGCCATCCCCTAGTAGAGAAATTGTTAGGGTCCTATAATAATAGGGATCATAATTTTGAATTGGTTATGTTCAGTCTTGTAATATTGTACATACCTTTGCATTTCTGCAAATGTTTTCCATATCAAAAAATGAAAAGAGGGTATGTCCTAAAAGAATAATCAAAGGACCAAAAGAAATAAAGATAAAAAAAGATATAAAATATGAACCCCATAAAAAAGAAAGAAAAATAAATTTTGAAAGTGTCACACATTCAAATGCCACTACTCTTAGTTTACTTTATGTAAATAAAATTGTATGCAGCTTCTCCAAAATGCCACAATTCATGATGATCATGCAATCTAATCTTGATCATTCATGCCTTTAAATTTTATGTCATGATAGTTAGTGAATAAATATATGACCAAACCATTTAATCTTGGCAGGTCAGTAGTTAGGTAGAGAATAAAAATGAGTTCATAAGTTTAATATGAGCCATTGGAAGATATAAGGCTAGAAATAAGTTAGGTTTCTTATCAAAAGAAAATAAAAGGGTCAGCAAGCTCAAATGCACTGGCCAATAAAGGAACTAAAAATTTTTAGGATGAATAAAAGGGTAAGTAGAGTAATTTTCAAAGATTATATAAGCCTCATTATGCTTATCCATTATCAAAAAAAAATTCTAACACCTTCCCCTTGCTAAATCCCTTTTTCCTCTCTTGGAAATCATTTCACCTTATCCTTAATTCCCTTCCCCTTGCTAAAACCCCCTTTCCCTTGTTAAATCCCCCTTTCCCCTTAAAATAAAACTATATGTTTTAACAAAAACATAAAAACCCACTTTAAATATTCTAAAGAGAACTTAATATATTTCGGGCCCCACTTTGAATTAACCCTCCCGCCTTATATATTCCCCGACCCACTTTTTATTTTGAACCCTCCGCCTATCTATTACCTGACCCCACCTCTCTTTGAAAACTCCTAACTCCTCCTACTGCCTGATCACCATTGATCAGATCTAACGGCCTCCAAACCCTTTCGCACTCCCCGTTGTTCAAAGTTTAAAACAGAGGCAGGGGGGTGCGAAATGGGTGGTTTCATTCCCCTGCTCCCCTGCCATGCAGATCTTCCTCATTCTATCGCACCCCCCCCCCCCCCCCCCACATTCCCAAACCACTAAACCACTTCCAAGGCGTGTGACAAACCATGCGATAAACCACCTGCCCCATAAGATAAACTGCCAAGTTAAAAAATAATAAAACCCCGCACTATTTTGTTATTTTCATATTTTTTGTCGATTTGTGAAAGAAACTAAAAAAGCCATAATCAACCAGAATTGAAGCCTGATGCTATACATACCCCTTCCGCGACCAAATTCTTGATATTCCAAGTAATCCTGAGTACTCACATTCATAAATTAAGGACATAAATTTATAATCAAATTGAATAAATGGCTTCTAAAAGAATTCAAACAGTAAATCTTATGCAACCACCCTTGATAGATGTCGAACACACCCCTTTGGCTGATAAGGGCTTTAGAATAAATGACACTATGACTAATAGAAACATTTTAGCGCTCCATTGTTGGAGCCATGACAAATTTGTTGATCACGCAGATGATATTCATCTGTGGGACTCTAACTTTACCAAATACACCTTTCCATAGACCTATCAATTCCTTGAATTCATCAGACTGTGCCAACTCAACTATTTTCCCAATGAAAGAGCCATAGTCACCCCTGACCAAGAAATTCGGATTACAATCACTGCTCAATCCATTAACCAAATGCTGCAGATTCTATCACAACTAGAGGGAGTGCCTTTCTCCATTTAAACCCTTACTGAGCTTTACCTAAAGCTAAATTTTCCTAAGAGGTTTCAAATATTTCAGACTTTCCTCCCTCAATCAGTAGAAACTCCTAAAAACAACCCACCATACTCTGATACCATTTTTCCAGAATGAACCAGAAAAATTATGACCATTATGTCCTGTATTTTAGGATATTTCACTGATGAGTGGGTAGATGAATCCATCATTGGTTTCCTCTCTACCTTTTTCCCAGGCCAGCCTCCATCTATACTTCAATTTCGCCCAATTCCTGGAAGATACTATGCATGGTCAACTGCTCAAACTGTCAGAAGAAAGAATGTTCAGATACTCCTCGATATTGTTTCATTTGTTCATATATTTTCAATCAGAAAGGTTTGCAGTCAACCTGCAAAAACTGGACACAGAGGGTAATCCCCAATCTTTTATCTTTTGGACATCCTTTATCTGAAAGGATTCCCCTGAATTTAGTTTCAAATACTTTATTGATTATTTTGTGTACCCAGTGGTTAATATGTTAGCAATAGTATTCAGCCCAGAATCAATGATGAAATAAAAAATTTTATACAGTTATCTGATCAGAGAAAAACAGGAGACTGGTATTTATACCAGAATCACACAGAGATCAGAGTGAATGGAAGCCAACTAGTTCCTTATAAACTTCCCAAATACCTCCCAATGAGGATATTTGCTTTAGAGTACATCAGGAAGATCTTGAATTCTAATGAGACAAATTTCATTTGAGCCAAAATTAAAACTAAGATCAAGATAAAAAAACCAACTAGGGCCTTTTATATGCAACAATAGGAATATTTAAAAGGAAGCAGACAAATGTGTACAAGAGTTAAAGTTCAGCATCAGTTTTAAATAGTCATATGACCCCTTGGGTGTCAAAAACAAATTTAGAATTAATTTTAAACTCACCCCTTTCATCCATGAATCTAAGCCTACGGTTGAGAAATATTCCAACTAGTTAGAGTGGTTAGAAAACACTCTAATGGATGTGGAGGAGCAGCATGATACTAGTTCCATCCTGCATACTCCATACCCACGGGATAGAAATTCAAAAAGGGCTAGAGAAGAAGGGTCTTATTCAGCATAAACTGCATATGATAGTAAATTCAAGCTTATGTACAGAAAGAAAATAAGGCTAAATCCAGTGCTAGAGCAGGAAGAAACCATTGAAACATATATTGCTATCAGGGATGATGCACCTAAAACACATTCAGAAGAAACACTTATGCCATAAACTTCCAGTTCATAATTCATTCAAAAGAAAAAAAGTGCAGAGATTTCATCTTCCAGCAAGCCAGTTGAGAAGGAAAAGGATATCATTGAGAAATATAAATAGATTAAAATAAAAAAAATGAAGCATTGAAGGTTGTTACATATGCACAATACTGGAAGAAAAATCCTAGTGTTCAAAGTAGGTTGCTTTCGGCTTTTGACCTCAAAACAAGGAAAATGTAGATGAAATTTCTACAACCAAAGTTACAAGCCCCCAAAACCTCAGAAGAATATACATAGACAAGCTTTGAAGTTCTTGCCAAGGATGTGCATCCAATTGACCAAATTGAATTCCACAAGCAGGCGGGATAGATGATATATTCAACCATGACACATAAAGCTCTAAGTGTCCAGAAGTTGCAGAACTCTCTAGAAAATATAAATTCACAATTAAACTTAGAGAGAACCGCATCACAAGAAAAAGACAATAGGATTAAGTCACTGAAGATTTGGTAATAGAAGTTGGTTATAATCCAAAAGACATCAAAGCAATAGAAGAACTTATAAAGAAGAAAAATGCAAACATAGTTGCACTGAAGAAGCAATTAAAATTACCAACTACTAAGAATCCACAAACCAAGGAGGATTTGGAAACAGATAATCAAAAGGATGAGATGATAAATCTAATCATCTAGTTGACAGCTCAATTAAAGGAAATGGAAACAGAAATGGATAAACTTGTACAGGAAAACAAAATAGCATGGAAGCAATTCCCATTATTGTTACTCCCATACCATCTATAGCAGCTCCAGCATCTACAACAACTCTAACATTTACATCAACTCCAGTATCTACAATACCAACAGCCCATCCCACTAATAAGCCTAGAAATTTAATCAAAGCAATGGAAGATATGTCCATTCAGACTACAGAGATTAATAAGCTCAAGGAAAAAGTAAAGATCTTAGAATATGGAAAGAAATTGGCAGAAGTAATGCATCAGTCTGAAGTACAAAAAGCCAACGGATTGATTCACAGAATCCACAAGCTAGAAAAGGAGTTTTCTGTAGAAATTATATAACTGATATGTTATATGTCTTAGATTCTCTTGATCATACACTATTTGACTTCATGCAAAATACAGAATATATTCCACCATTGATCATCATATGCAGAAATTAAATCAATCGCATGCACACATTGAAACCATAAAAATTCACACATATGAACACAGTGTTTTAACGAGAAAGCCTAAAGCTAAAAACCCCAACTATCTGTATATAATATATGTTATAGAGATCATATAACAATCCTCATACAAAGCTGATCATATCAAGCTCTCAGTGCAATACAATCGCTACACACTAATCAGGCCTGATCTTGCAAATCCATGCACCGATCTTTGCCACCTACTAGCTTGACTCTACTGCGCAATCCCTGCTGAAGAATGGCTCTGAATGAACTCGAATTGGTCCAGCCTTGCTCACGAAATCCTCATTGGCATCTCCATCAATGTGTGGTGCAAACTCATGCAACACTATAGTCACAACTGATAGTCAACCTGCTCTTTCACCTACCTCTCCACTGGTCTCCACTGAAACTGTCCATGCACTATAGTTAAATGATGTATTCTTCAGTTGATTAATGAGTTAATATTTAGTGAATTAATTATTAATTAATTCACACCACTCTCACTAGTGTATCAATCAATTAGACTAGATACAACTAGATCAGCCCAGTAATCTGCGTAGGTTAAAGCCAAGACACAACTCCACCAACTACTTCTACAAGCTGCACCAAACTTCTACGCAGGTTCTAGCGAGTACCATGCAATAACTCCACTTAACCCTCAGGAATAGCGTAATTCCTTTTGTCAGCTGCTGTGCCACATCTGTGCACTTAACTGAAGTGCTCCAAGAGAATAAGATAATGTTTAGAGTCCAAATATTATTAAGAGCTAATAATATTCAACATATCTATTTTTAGACTGGAAATATAAAAATAGATTCCGCCCAATATGTCTAAAAATAGAAGTCCATATATTTTTCCAACTTGACCAACCATCCACAAATAGCATCCTGCAACTCATGGAATATGATCGACATGTCTAAAAATAGACATAGTCTAAAAATAGACTTGCGCCAAAAATAGCCTGCGGGCCCACTTAGTGAAGGCGACTCTTTTCACTAAGCTCATCATCTTGTTGCAATCTCAATATTGTCACTAAAAAAGCCTTTAGCCCAAGCAAAACTGAAATTTTTGGCCAATATCATTAACTCAGTTAATGATATTTGACCTCTATATAGATTATATTTGAGTATAATGACTTGATAGAGGAAGCTAGTGATGCAATTTAGAAATTCAGAGCCAACCTTGGAAAGAAACCAGAGGAAGCCTCTAAAATAATCAAATTCCTTAATTCTAAAAATAAATATGAATTAGAAGAGCTCGGGATAGCTGATAGAACAGAGACTATCTTAGAGGTGAAGAAATTGATTTCCAAAACAAATCTGATGATACAGCTTGAAGAGAAATTTCAAACTATGGAACTCACAGTGAACAAGTTTTTCAATAAGTTTGATGTATTAAGACAGAAGGGTCTGCCTAATCCTCTAATAATCAATGATAAACTCATGAGACATGAAGATTATGACAAGAAGTTAAGGGGAGTATCCAAAGAAACTTCCAACATTTCCTCAATGAAGGGCGTCCCCAGAGGCAAAGTGCTCCTTCAAACTCTAGAAAGCTTCTTTTACCTCTAGCATGAGGTAAATCAGCTTTTTTAAATAAGCCTATGTTTTCCAAATATACAGAGGTCGATGAGATTTACCATAGGATGATGAAAATCAAACTCCTAGATGAAGAAACATGGGAGAAATAGTGTGATTTACTATAAAGGGTGAAAGAACACACAGGTGAAAGAACGCACAGATGAAAGAAACAAACAGAAAACAACAATCAAAGCAATCAGTGCTAGATATCAGTTAGTTAGAAGGTGTCACTATCTTTTTGCATAAAGATATTTAATTTTCCTAGAATAAATCCTAGTCAGTTGAAAGGATATGTTTATAAAGTTTTGTATAAATACTTCATCAATTGAAGTATCAAGGGTCGGTCAAGTGTGGACTTCTGAACATTTTGTTAGCTGACTTATCTCTTGCCTGCGGGTTATTGTGCCAATTTCCAATCGACAAAATGAACAATTTATAAAGAATATTTTTTAGAGGATTCATGTAATGAGCTATCTCAGTGAAGTATAAAATTTCAATTGTTGATGTTCTCTTTCTAAGCATTCCGTAAATATATATGTGTTCTGAATTTGAATGTTATAACAGGAGTTTTACTGCAAAATTTGTTTAAATATTACACTCTGATTTTAACTATTATACATTTCTATGTTTTCTTCTGATATCCGGTTTAGAAAATTCTTAATTGCCCTCTGATCCTAATTGACTCCTTCATCCTTCTTCATTATCTGGTTTAAGGAATTCTTAATTTCTCCTTGATCCCGATTGAAAAATCACTTCACCATTTAGCCTTGAGATCTGATATTGCTCACCTATATTTCCTTGTAACACTTTCATTATAATTTGATTTAGTTCTGTTTCAAAGCACATTGACTCCATAGCCCAATGGAAAATTTATAAGCACCTATTCATCTAAATCATTAATTCCACCATCCAACCAAAACCAATCAAAAACCAACCCAACCAAACATACATAACTAGCCTAAAATCTATTAAAATAAAAAAAATTAAATCACTAAGAGAGAGCCCTCATTGATTTTAGGAAGGCTAGATCCTAAGCTCCAAAAGTGGTTTGTAGTTACCTCTAATATTTCTTTTAAACGCAAGAACAACCTTTGGAAACTTCATAGTGATGACAGAGCCTTCTGAAGGTTTAACGGGTGTTGAATTATTTTTAGGGGGCATTTTAGAACCCAATAATTATATCTATTCTTCAATATGCTCTTGGAATCAATTCGAATTGATTCTTCAAAAAAGACTTATGCAATTCGGAAAGAAAGAAAAACAAAAATACACACCTTTTTCTTCATTTTGAGGAACTCGATATTGAAACTAAATTATCTTTTTGATTTAGGATCTTAATATATCTGAAATCAGGTCATGTAGTAGCCCTATGAATATTCTTTTGAATGCCATAGGTCTAACCTGATTTGGATTCTTCAAGACAAAGTTATTCCCAAGCTCCCACAATGACCTAATTATGGACTCGTTCAGTAGATCAAACTTGTACGGTGTGCCACGTGTCACTGTTACCTCATTCGACTCTGAAATTGATATACAGGAAACTGCATTCCTTTTACTTGCAGCCAATATTTACAAAATTCCAATCTAATACTCAGAGAGAGACTTATGAATATTTTCCCAACGTCACCTCTTTTAGATGAAATTTGGGAACCTGCAAAAACCCTAACTTCCACAGATCATATCTTCGAAAATATTGCAAACCAAGATCTGAAATTTTTACACGAATTTCCCAAGGATTTTGGCTTCGTGTGATAAAAATTTCATCTTCTTCACCTTCGTATAAAAATAGTTATAGTGAAAATTCCACAATGACCGTTTTTAGATGAAATTTAGGAGCCTAAAAAAACCCTTAAATTCCACAAATCATATATTCGCAAATATTGCGAACTAGGATTTGAAATTTTTACAGGACATTCCTTGTGATTTCATCTTCACCTACTAAAACTTTTAGCTTCTGAATATTCATAGAAAAAACTTTATAGTAAAAATTCCACGATGACCTGTTTAGAGGAGTGAAACCCTAGAATCCAAAGCTCTGATACCAAATGTTATGAAACCGGCTCCAAAAATAGAAGAAAAGAGAGATAGATGCCTTAGAAATAAGCCACTTAGAGGGGGAAACCTCCTTTACATTACATAAAAGAAAATTTCTTGGATGATACAAATGAAAAAACCTCCTTCTCTATATAGGAGTCCATGGGGTCACAATATAATCCTAGCTGACCTAAAAATACTAATGTAAGGGAGAAATAATAAAAATATGGGGGTTATAGGGGTACAACAATAACAATAAGGGGGCTCCACTGGCAACAATAAGGGACTATACTAGTAATATAGGGACCTAACAGGAACACTATAGCTTCTTGGGAACAGATGAAGAGAGTGTTCTTGTTGAAATATTAGGAATATTGTTAAACTAGAGATATTCAAGATGAAATCTTTACTATTATGCAAAATGATGATGAGACTCTAAAGGACTACTTAGAGAGATTCCTATACGTCCTTCAAAGGTCAAAGCAAAAATTTGATCTAAGTACCATTGGAAATTTTTTCTTACGTGGGCTTATTGATGATGCTAGAAATAATCTAAATTTTTTCTAGGACAAGGGGATATTGCCTAGAAATATTTTGATCAAATCTGTGACTTGTGCAAGAAATTCTCCACAAACCAATATAGATCTGGTAAAGGAATTTAGAATAGAAATAAGAAAACTGAATCTACTGATGCTATGATCATTGGATTGGAGAATAAAATGGACAATATGAAAATTCAAATAATGAATACTATTAGCAAACAAATAGACTCCTTGAAATTTTAGCAAAAACTTGTAGAAGAACATGAGTCATTATCTATATTTTGTCCAAACTGTAGGAAAAATCATACTTTAAGGAAATTTCCTCTTGATATAAAAGGAACTAATAAATGTGCAATTTTTGCAGAGAACCATGCCACGAAAAAATTTCCCTCCATACATGGGCTGAAAGTTGTATTTGAAGGTGGACAACCTAAATCCAAATCATTGCATGCTATGGGAGCATGAAGAAACTGGCCTTGGGTAAGTGCAGGTATGGCTCCTGAATTTCCCCCACATTTCTTTGGTTATAATGCACATCCATTTTCCTATCCTAACACTATTCACTCTCAACACTGGCAACATGGGAACCAGTAGCATTATGGACAACCCTCCCAGTCTTGGAAACAAGGATGGAAAGGGCCAAACCATTCACACCATTCATATCCTACACCTATGCAGTCATACCCACCTACATATGCACCTTACCCAATGCCACAACCATCATTACCTCAGCTAAGTCAACCAATGCCACCATTGTCTTTACCCCCATTGTTTCGACCTTCTCAGTTTCCTGCCCAACCCTTACCTAACCCAATAACAAAGCAGTACAAATGATCCATTCCATGAACCCGCTTTCCTCATCCAGATACCATTCCATACCAGTTGGAGTCAATGATCTCCAACTGAGATCGGGGAAGATAGTAGCTGCAGAAAAAAAGAAACAACCTATGGTGATTATCAAAGAGAAAGGTGAGAAGGAAACTCCTGACCATTTTGAAAATAATGTCACCATTCAGCCTATCCCCGCACCCTCAAAGCATTTACCATATTCTTCCAACCGGCCTCCCTATCCAGAAAGGCTAGTTGTGGAGAAGAATGACCCCATTCTTGAGTCTAGCCTGGCCTCCAAGCTTAGGAACCTCTTCATAAAGGTGCCTCTCATCCAAGCTATCAAATAGATCCCCATTTGTACAAAAATAATTAGGGAAATCTGTCTCAAGAAGCCAAGAAGGATAATATTGGAACCTCAAACCATTCAATTTTTTGGGAGAGCAGCAAATTTAATGACGGGGTGTATGCACATGGAGAAATATACTGACCTCGGAAAACCTGTTGTCTCTGTTCAAATAGGTGATGTCCTTTTCTCTAATGTACTTATAGACCTAGGGGCATCCATTAATTTTATGACCAAACAAACCATGGATCAACTTGGATTGTTCCATATTCCTCCTACTCCCACTGTGCTTGAATTGGCAGACACATCTAAAATCAAGCCGGAAGGGGTGTTGGATTATGTGGTCATTTCACTAGATTATTGGGAATACCCCGCAGACTTCATTTTTCTACAACCAAAGAATCATGTGGGAGGACATCCCTTGATCTTGGGATGACCATGGCTTGCTACGGCTGATGCTTATATTGGATGTTGTTCTGGTGACATGTATATTTCCCATGGAGATTCTAGGAATAAGGTCACCTTGTATCCACCCGCTAGATCCATTCAGGAGCTCTGAGACACTTTGTGGTTAGACTACAATAGTGATGAGGAGACTCATTCTGTTTCCATGATACATCAGTATGTGGAGTCCTCTCGAGAGGGTGAGATTCAAGACTTCCTGAATAATCAATACATTATGCCACATTTTGAGTCATTGAGTCAAATTTTTAGTCTAGATATTTAGGAAATTCGCAACACTCTACCTCCCTCACCATCGTCTTTAGTAACACCTCTGTGTACTCTTGAGCCTGATACTACTCTTTTTGAGATTATTCTGGGCAAATATTTACATATCAGTTCAGACTTGGATTCATCCCAGCAAAAGAAGCTTGTGAATTTGTTGCGAAACCATCTTGATGCCTTTGCATGGGGTTTAGAAGATATGAAAGGCACCCCTCCTAAAACTTTTACTCACCTTATCTATATTCAGAATGGAGCCCGACCTGTTCGACAACTCCAAAGGCATATGAATCCAGCTCTAAGAGATGTTGTAAAAGAAGAATTGAGAAAACTCTTGGATGTTGATTTTATCTATCCTATTTCTGACAGCCAATGGGTCTCTCCTTTGGTATTAGTCCCGAATAAATATGGGAGATGGCATATTTGTATTTACTATATAGAATTGAACAAATCCACTCTTAAGGATTACTTCTCCCTTCCTTTTATCGATCAGGTACTCGATACCCTTGCTGGTAAGAAGTACTTTTCTTTTTTAGATGGCTTTAGTGGTTATAACAAGATACAAATTTCACCTGAGGATAAAGACAAAACCACTTTTACATGTCCATGGGGCACATTTTCCTACCGTTTTCTTCCCTTTGGGCTGTGCAATGCCCCGACTACCTTTCAAAGGGCAGCCTTGGCCATTTTTGCTGACCTTGAGTGTGTGGAAATCTATATGGATGACTTTTCTATGTTTGGTGATTCATTTCATGGAGCCCTCAAAAATATAGAAAAAGTGCTTCTTTGTTTCCAAGAATCTCATCTTGCTTTAAGTGACAAAAATTGTAGATTAATGTGCAAGGTAGGAGTGGTTCTTGGCCATCTTATTTCAAACAAAGGTATCCAGGTTGACCCTACAAAAATATAAATTATTTTGAGTCTTCCTTTGCCAAAAAATGAAAGGGAAGTGAGAGGTTTTCTAGGACATGTGGGCTACTATAGGAGATTCAATGAGAATTTCTCTTGGATAGCTACCCCCCTTTTTCAACTTTTGGCTAAGGACAGTGAGTTTTCTTGGTCTACAACTTGCCAATAGTACTTTAAGACATTGAAGGAAAACCTAGTTCAGGCACCAGTTTTGAGAGGACCAAACAGATCCTTGCCATTTCATATTTCCTCTTATGCCTCAGATACTGCTATTGGTACAACTTTAGGACAGGAAGAAGATAAACAATCCTATTCCATTTACTTCATCGGTAAAAACTTGTCACCCACTGAACTGAATTACACAGTTATAGAGAAAGATTTTTTAGTTGTAATATTTTCCATTAATAAATTCAGAAACTACATTACAGGATATGAATTATTTGTACATATTGATCATTCCGCGATGAAATATTTAATGAATAAACCATTAACCAGAGGTACAGTGACTAGGTGGTTATTATTGTTGTAGGAATTTAATATTACTATTGTTGATAGACAAGGAAAATCTAATATAGTAGTAGATTTCATTTCAAGATTAAAGAATCCTCATGAAGAAATTCCTGTTGATGATGATTTTCCTGATGAATATATCTTTATTGTGTCAACATAATCCCCATGGTTCACTGACATAGCTAACTATTTAGTCACCGGGAAAACACCACCTCACTTATCTGCTCGTGAAAAGTAGAGTATCATATAGAAAAGTGTTGCATATTCTTGGGTTCAAGGTGACCTCTTTTACACAGGACCAGAACTTATTATCTGTAGATGTGTAAGAGAGGAATAAGTGTTTGATATCTTAAAATATTCCCATGATGAACCTTGCGGAGGTTACTTCGCTGATAAGAGAACTACATACAACGTTTTACGAGCTAGCTATTTTTGGCCCTCCTTGTTTAAGGATGCCAAACAATATGTCAAGCGATGTGATAGTTGTCAGTGAGTTGGTCAACCTAATCAAACCAATGAAATTCATTTATTTACTTAGGTTATGATTGAGCCTTTTGAAAAATGGGCCATTTATTTTGTAGGACCAATAAATCCAACATCATTAAATAAAAAGCGTATTTTTTTTTGTACAAATTTCGTTACAAAATGGGTAGGAGCTAAAGATGTTTCTTTTGCTACTGAAAGAGTTGTTGTTGATTTTATTTTTACCGAAATATTTACTAAATTTGGTGTGCCTGGAGAGATTGTTTCTGACAATGGTCCGCAATTTATTTCTAATCTGGTATAGGGTGTGATGGAGCAATACAAAATTCGACACAGAAAATCTGCACTGTATCACCCGCAAGAAAATGGTTAGGTGGAGTCCACAAATAAAGTAATTGATTCTATCCTCACAAAGACAGTAAATATCCATAGAAAGGATTCGGCTAATAAATTACCGGAATCCTTGTGGGCATATCGAACCACTTGGAGGAACAGCACAGGACACACACCATATGATCTGGTGTATGAGAAACAAGTCCTCTTACCAATAGATTTCCAGATCAAGACTTTCAGAACTGCAATTAAATTGGGGATAGATCTCTCTGAAGCACAACAACATCATCTCTTGCAGTTGAATGAGTTAGATGAATTCTGAAGTGATGTTGTCCAACATAACATATTGGTTCAACAATAGCGCAAGAAGTTGTATGATACGTTTATCCGGAAGAAGCAGTTCCAACCAGGTGATTGGGTACTCCTTTTTTATTCTAGATTTAAATATTTTAGAGGGAAATTCCCTACACACTCGATGGGACCTTATGAGGTAGTTAAAGTGTTTGAGAATGAAGCGGTAGAAATCAAAACTATTGATGGACAAAATTTTGTGTTACTGGTAAATGGGCATAGACTAAAGGTGTATTTTCAGCCCCTTACTAAAGGAGACCTTATACAGTAAGTACAACAAAAATTTTGAAAGGAGATGTTAGGTGGAAACATCGACGTGTTGAAGATTTGATTCTTTCTTTTCCTTATATAATAAAATAAAAGAGAAAAAAATGACTATATATATATATATATATATATATATGAAAATCATTTGATTGTGATGGTTGCAGAAGGATCAACCTGAAAACCAGCATGCTGGCATGAAGTTCGAAATTTCAATAAAAAGGGAATGTTTATTGATTTTTAGATATGTTGGTTTTCACCAAGAAGAAGCAGGTTCCAGGAACCAAGCCCTTACCCAAGTTTTGGATAACTAGCATGGAAATTTTTATCCAAGTAACGCCTAATTCCAACTGCATTTACTTTTTCCAACACTAGTGCAGGCAGATTTTGGTAAAATTCTGCCTTTCTTCTATTTCTCGTTTCATAAATTCCCACTATTTTTATTTTCTTAATCCCATAATGAATTACCCTCCTTTTTCTTCTAAGAAAACTACCCTTACCTGATTTCAAAAATCCCTCTTTCTCCCTGAATTTTTTTCCACATCCCGTTTCTTTTGTCCCCCTTGGTGGTACTATTCTTGGAATCCCTTCCATAATGTTCCTTCCCATTTTGAAAATTACCCCCTTACCACTTCTTTATTCCCTCATAAATTGATTAAAGGATCTAATGCACTCAAATCATAAGGCATGCTTATGAAACACCAAAGGATGGCAAATAAAAATTCTCTTGTATATTCAGGCAATTTTTTAAGTCCAACCAAAGAACTGTGTTCTATCAGACTTTTCTCATTCTGGCAAAATCCCTGGTGCATAAACGCGCAGTGCAAGCAGGATCAGTGTAGGCACAACAAGTGCAAGCACATGCCCAACTGTGAAAGCACAGTGTAAAAATATTTAACACAGTACATGCATGTTTGATGCAAAATGCTTATGGAATTTTTTTATATATGAATGACTACTGCACTAATAGATCATAACATTACATTATCTAAAATATTTTTAACACTCTACTTTATCATTTACTGACTTAGGGAGAAATTATTTAAGTGCAAGGTATTTTAGGTTCTGAAGTATAATATTTTTAATAAGTACCAAAATACATATTAAATGAATTATGAGGAAAAACATGGGATAGTACAGATCTACCTGAAACCCCATAATTGCCTCCTTTGAAAATATCCTCCATCACTTGTTCGTCGTACCTCATAACCCGATCATTCATGACAGTTACACCGCCACTGTAAAAACCTCAGCTTCCACCAATTATCATTGCCTGGCCGTAGCAAATTGATACGTGTATGCATCCAATCCAAGGAGTCATTTTTAATGATTGAATGTGATTGGATGGATGTGACAAATAAGGCAGTCGACAGAAAAACCTCTGGCATAAAATTCTTGACAACCTTTGATATTTCTCACTATGAAATCCTTCTAAGGCTATGACAGAGAATTGAGGCAGATTCAAACGAAGATGGCACCCGTGAGAAATGAACCATTGACTTTGAGGGAGATATAGAAGACCACGGAATATCGCAATAGTCTTGCACTATTGCAAGAATCGGGATTTCTCCCATTTTTGAAAAAAATTGATGGGTAAAATATGGTCGTGGCTCTAGAGTTTCAAAGACATTTGAGGGAGGTCGAGCTAAATTCATCTCACTAGAATTTGAATTCATGGAGGAATCTATAGCGCGAGCTATAAGATTGTCAACCATAGGGGGAAAATGTTTCAAAATGGAGAGGATTCAAAAGAAAATATGATGTCAGTTCGTGGTCGACCGAAAGCTCAAGGTTGATTAGAAGAAGGGGCTTCCATGCAGCACCATTCTTGGAAAATTGTGAGACCTCCTCTTTATATTATATAAGCTCCTGACCTGTGAGGGACATTATTATTAATGTTTGTATACCACATTTGGTTATTGCTACACTTCGAATTAGGGAAACGTAACAATTTTCCCTATTACCTGCTTCGAAGTTTAGAGAAGATGGTGAAGGGCATGAAAAAAGGGGATGCAAGCCAGGTTGCATATAAGTTATACCATCACATGATCATTGCAATCCTGGTCAAGAAAGAGCTGGAGGAAAAGGAAGTGACCTAGGAGGTATTCTTGAAATAATTTCAGGCGAGAAGTGCGAGGAAGTCATCCAGCACGAGTGCAAGCAAGAAAAGGAAGGCAGCGACTTTGTCCCCTGCAAAGAAAAAAGAGGAAAAGTAAGCAGGTGCAAGTAGAGGGAAATTATGTCAAAGGCACTCCACCCTCAACAAAGAGAAAAGTGATCAGGAACCCAACCAAGAAAAGGATTGTCTCTCTAGGGACAAGTTAGTATTGGTCGAGCTCCCCGATTGTGATTGACGAATCACCACAGGTTTCACTTGGACATCATAACCTTTTAGTTCTTGCGAATGCAGCAGCCCACATCGTGGTGAATGAAGAGAATGTAGAGAAGGAGGATGACATATCTTTTTCGACCTTCATTCACAAATTAAGGAAACAAAATATGACAACGAGTGCAAGAGAAAACGTGGCAGAGGGTCAAGAAGATGACGAGGCGCAACACATAGAGACCCTCGACAATTTTGTTGAACAGGGTACTAAATACCCTGATGAGTTAGGTGCATAAGGTGATAAATCCCTTGGCGCAATGGACATGGATGGTACTAAAACCCTCAGATACATGGAAGTTCATGGCACAGAAACCCTTGGAAATATTATGATGCAAATGCTAGATGACCAAGATAACTTTGACCTTGGAAATGGTGGTACATACTTTGAATCCGTTGTATAAAAGGTGCTTGCACCAGATGATATGGACACGGAGACCTCTACCCTCCACCTAAATAACTGGATAGTAGACCTATAACAACAAGTTTATGAATTTGAGGCTTTGAACCAGGTCATGAAGGAGCAGAACTGGAAAAAGCAAGGCCAGGTAGAGTTGGTTACAGTAGTCAAAGAACATAAATAGAAAGTGAAAATATGGAAGTTTAGGGCTTCTAAATGCTACAAGCGCCTCAAGAAGGTGACCAAACAACTGAAGAAAGCCTGAGGTAAAAAGATAAAGGTAGTGAAAACAGGAATCAATATCAAAGTGCAGGATTGAAAGATGGCTCCCTATTTTTGAAGATTTTTTGCAACAGGTAAAACGTTGTGTGAGGACACAAAACAGCTTAGGGATGGGAGGATGTTGGTGTGCCAAAATTATCTATTTTTACCCCCTTCCTATAATCATTAACCTCTGTTTTATCTCCATAAACCTTCTCATTCCTACATTAGTCTAAGAAAATTTTCTATTCCTACATAAACTTCATATTTCATGATTAAGGTTAATTAGGTGATTTATTAATAATTTTAAATAGGTTTCATGCCTTTAAATATTTCTTGTAACTTATATTTACTTTCCTAAAATTATTCGATAAGCTAAGTATTAATCATTATGCTAGTGTGATCTAGTGCAGGCAGATTCCTGCATCGCCAAAAATCATTGTTCCTTGATCTCCGCAACAGCTCGATCACTCCACGCAAGATTTTTGGTCCACGTCTTCCATTTCGGTTGCGGATTATCTGAATTTAGACACAGGCAAAGTATAGTCAGGGATGTTGCCAAAGATAGGGTCTACGGCCAACTATTAGCTCGTGCCATATTATAGTTGTTGGCCCAATTTTTTAATTTTGTTTGTTAGTCCGTTCAACCAAAAGGCTTGATTTGGGAACAGATCTGTAATCAGAAATCATGGCCATCGACCAAAGGACTATATAAAAGATAGCTCTTAGATAGAACTAGGTTAGTGATAACAGCGTGACTGTAATCCTGTTTAATTTTTAATTTCGTTATCACCCTCGCTCTGGGTTGGACTTGAACCATAATGTATGTTTGTTGATCGAAGTTAATACAAGGAATTGCGCCATGATTTTATCACATTGCATCTAATCTTTTATTGATGCGTTGATTAAAGTGCTGAAGAGTTTCGTTTCCTAAAATGGGAAACGAGCTGGTTGGCTAGGGGCCAGCCAACCCAGCTCATTTACCCTTGTGCTTTCATTATTTTAAAAGGTCTGTGTGTCGATTTATTTTCTTGTAGATGCATGGCTTAAATATTTATTTCATTCTTGCTTCAGAATTCTGGTTTAATTTCATTTAATAGTCAAAGTGTGAATGGATCCATTGTGTGGAAGTCTAAATTGACTTTATTTATTTCCTGCAATTTCTTTCCTGGTTTTCTTCCACTTGGATCGCACAGAAAGATTCTTCCTACACCAGTGCATGTAGGATTCTGCAGTTTGGTTTGCTTATTTATTTACAGCAAGTGTTCTTTTCATTTTCTTATATACGATTTAATTTACTTCTGCAAGTAAGTGTTATCATGCAAATTCCTTTGACTGAAAGTTTTCTTTCCCTATTGAAGATTGTTTCATAAGTTTAATTTTATTGCAAGTTGAGTTCATTAAAGCATTCTTTTTCGTGTAATTTATCTCAGAATTCAGCTCGCAATTTCAATTCTTTTCAACACATCCTTTGATTCTTTCGAAAGTAAATTAGAAACCTTGGTGTAGGGAGCTTTGTCCCAGTGAAAGAGCCAATGTCTTGTGATGGGAACAGAGTGCTCTAAGCCTTAAGGCTTAGAGAACCTACATGAAGACATAAGTCTTCAGCATAAGAGGGTAAAATATAATTTTCACATAAGTTCTATACCTGCACTAGTGCAAGAAGATTGCAAGAGTACAGGAACAGTTGCTTAGTGTAAAAGGAAAACCATTTAGAAGGCAAATATTTTCAAGGGCCCACTTGTTAAAATTCCACCATCCATACTGAAGATAAACATTGAGTTTTATTTCAGCATTTAAGATTGTTTCCAGCTGTGTGAAAGTTCCTTTACTTGATTTCTTCGCAAACACATTCTTTTACATTCCAGCACTAGAATTGTTTTGGTGTCGATTGTCTTTGAAATTGTTTTCTGTTTGATTATACAATATTTCAATTAAGAAGTAGGAATAGGAACATGAAAAGTTCATACCACTTCTAGCATTACATTTGCTTCGTCTCTAAATTTACGAAACCCCCGGGTTTATCATTAAGTGTTGAAGGAGCTTGCTTAAGTGCAATTCCTGCACCCAATAATTGGTGCTTCAATTTGTTGGCCATTGAGTTGTGTCAAAATGACAACATATGATGTATCTGATGAGAATGTATATAAAGTGAAAGGACTAATAAAATTGGGAGTAGACAATAATGGAGCATTGATAATAGATTGTTTGATTAAATTTAATGCCTCTCTCTCATTATGTCCCCACTTGAATACTGATTTTTTTTTAATCATTGATTGTAAAGGTAAAAATATCTGTGAAAAGTCAGGGACAAATCTTTTTACAAAATTTATATTTCCTAGGAATGACTGCATAGTTTTCTTATTACGAGGAAACATGATTCTCTTAATTTCTTTGGTTCTTTTTGGATCAATATAGATACCCTTCTTAGACAAATATGAATTTTGGATCAATAATTTTCCTTCATCTAAAGAAAAATATGAATTTTTTTGGGTTAAGTGAGATTCCATATTTTTTGCATCGCTCAAAGACTTGCTTTAGGTCATTTGAATGATTTTTTTTCTTGTCTAGAATAGAGTGTGATGTCATCTAGATAAATCACCATTGATTTATCATTGATTCCTCTAAAAATTTTGCACATGGCTCTTTTAAATGTAGCACCTGCATTGATTAACCCAAATGGAACTTTCTGATAAGCATACATTCCCCACTTAGTCCTGAATGTGGTCTTTAATCTATCATCTGGGTGTAGAAGGATTTGGTTATATCCTGAAAACCCATCTAAAAAAGACATGAGTTCAAAACTAGCTCTGGTTTGTAGTACTTGTTCCATGGTTGGGGATGGAAAGTTGTCTTTCTGACATGGTTTATGTAGATTTCTAAAATCAATACAAATCCTAATGTGACCATTTTTCTTCCTGACAAGAACTAAATTTGATACCCACTTTCACTGTCTAACTCGAAAGATGATTTTAGCTTTGATGAGTTTATTCAACTATGATTTAATTTGACTTTCAAGATTAGGATGAATTTTCCCAGACCAAGACCTAAATTGAAATTTTTTGGTTTATCATCGGTTCCAAGATTTACTAGCTCAAATCTTAAATTTGAACTTTGAGTTTTGGAATTAGTAACCTTCTTGAACCTATCTTTTAAATCATAAAGGTCTTCAAGTTTAACAACTAGTTTTGGTATTGGATTTTCATCATATCTTTCATTTATCTGAATGTCATGTTCATGCTCATCGAGGATTTGATTATCATAAGACCCTTAAGATGTGAGGAAATATATGATATCAGAATCATGAGTAAAGATTCTCTTCAAGAACAGACGGTCTAAAAATTAACTCAATAGAAAACCTATTGGTACTAAATTCTTGAGATGGAATTAATTTTGATGCTATGTTGACCAATAAATCTGCACTAGCATTTTGTATTATAGGCACATAGCATATATTAAAAGCTATAAAATGAGAAATTAAATTCTAGACTAATGATTGATAATGTTTGAGATGTCTAGAGTTACAATGTATACTGTTTCTCACTTGTTTAATAATTATTTCTGAATCTCCATATACTTGCAGATATTCAATACCAAGGTTGATTGCTTTATACAAACCTTGTGTTAGTGCTTCATATTCTATTATATTGTTTGTGCATTCAAATTCTAATATGTAGGCTAGCATGGTATTTTCTCCTTCTGGACTTATCAAATACAGTTAGGTCGTGCACCATTTTCTAATTTAGAACCATTGAAATAAAAGGTCCAAAATATAGAATTGACTAAGGGTTTATCTACAAATTTTTTACATTTAGAAGTGTTTGTTTGGGAAAAAATTTCAATCTGGGATGTAACGGAATTATCAAAGAAGGGTGATCTTTGTGCATTAAAGTTTCCAAGAAATGATTCTACCGAGTAATTTCCAATAATATTGTTATTGAATGCTATTGGCTCATTGATTCCTTCAAGATCAATAATTGTGTGTTTCATGAATTTCTCATGGTCAACCCAAATTTGGTTTGGATTTCCATTATAGGGTAGCCACATGTGCGACCAGTCTATTGCAAAATATCCATGGAGTTTCTCAGACCAGCCCCTGCTCAATACTAGGCCGTAAAATTCAAGTATGTCAGCTACTAAAATATCAATTATCTGGGAAACTTTTGAGTTTGATGATAATCTGATAGAAACAGAGTATTTCTCTTACAACCTCTACTTTTTTCCTATCAAGTTGTACTATATGATCCAGATATTTTTTAGGAGTTATGTTCAATTTAGCACATACTGATTTTGGCATGATATGAGAAGAATCCCCTGAATCAATTAAACAATTATGGACTTTTTTATTAAATATCTCATAATTTAAGAGAAATGGAGGCATGCGAGAAATAGAACGGTCACCTATCATAATGACATCTATAGAGTCCATTTGAATTGAAGGGGTAGGAGCTTTACCCATACTATTAACAACTTGAACTATAACTAGAGATGGTAGAGATGAGGTAGGAATTGCATTCAGTTCTCTTAGTAAAATCTTATGTTGTTGTTTCAACTTAGTAAGTTCATGGATCGAGATATTAACCCCATTATTATTCATATATTCTACTATATTATATTCAATGATATCAAAGACTACCATTGTCTTTTATGTAGATGGAATATCTGAAGAAGGAGGGTTAGTTTGCGAAATGCAGACTTCTTGCTTACCGTCTTTTCTTTAGCAGGAGGAAAATAGTTCTTCTATTTTTTATTAGACTATGTTGTATCTGTAGAGCTCTTAATTCTTGTGGTAACTGGCAAGGCTTCCTCTTCTTCTTCATTTGATCGGATGAAATCCCACATACCATTAGTTCAACTTCTTCATCAGCTTTTGTTTCTTCTTTGTTTCTTTATATTTTGTTTCCAGGTCATATTCAACATTAGATATAACATTAGGTGGATGAGAAGTAGAAGATTGATTTTTCTTAAAATATCTGAAAGTTTTCTTGGTATTGGAATTTTTAGCAACTTGCTTTTTTATATCTACCATTTCATTTTTCATGGTTTTCAATACTTTTTGAAGACCTTCAACATCAAAAGGGTATTTTGATGGCTTTTTCTTTGAATCATATTTCAAAGAAACTTTCTTGGATTTCCTATCTTCTTGATAAATTTTATTTTCAAGAGAAATAATATGTTTCTCTATAGACAAAGCTTCCTTCATGTTTTCTACTAAAGTGGGTAAATTTTCTCTATCAACGAAAATGGCTACGTTAGATGGAAGAGAAGAAATATACCACTCAAATTGAACCTCAGCACTAGGAACTGGTGTAGACGGTATTTTATTGAGTAATTTATTGAATCTAGAGTTGAAATATTTTATTTTCTCTCCTGACTTAGCCTTGAGGTTTGATAAGTCATTGATGAGTGAAGAAATGGTTCTGTCATCTCCAAACTTGGCTAGGAATTGTTCTTCAAACATGTTCCAACTAGTTATAGAGAAAGAGGGTAATGAAAAGTACAAGGATCCTACAGATCATGTGAGAGTATATGGAAATAATCTGATTACACATTCTTCTTCAGTTACCTCTTTCAAATTGATAACTAACATATAATTATGGATATTTTCTTTAGTTGGGAATCATCATCTGGATTGGATTTAGGTAACCATTTTTCAGGGTATTTAGGAAGAGGGTGAAGAGGAGCAGGCATTTCTACAACACCTAGATTATTCCATGTTTGTACATTTGGTGGAGGTTGTTGGCCTGCCATTGGACCTTGGGTGGAGGTGATGAGTGGAGTTTGAGTTGAAGAAGAGGCAGGTTGAGTGCTAGAACTAGTTGAAGGTGAAGTAGTTTGGGTACTGGAACTAGTTAAACTAACACTGAAGGTTGGAATAGAAGTTGTTGAAATGATTGGAGGTAATGGAGGTGAATGAGGTGGATTATTGGATAACACCTCGCTGGTGGATGAATCTGACTCGGTCTTCTTATTTTTCTTTTGAAAAGTGCCAATAGGAAATTCAAAAGGAGGGATTCCTATCTTCTGAGTTCTCATCAAGTTATATTCGCCTTTGCTGTAAAGAAGATGAAATACTTATTTCATATGATTGAGAAGTTTCATACTTTTCAGCAGAAATGGATACTCTCTCTAACTTTTCAATCAAATACTGAACTTCTGGGGAGTTATGGTGATAATCTGAAGATATTATGGGTTGAGTTTCACCAGGAGACTTAGGTAAAGGATGTTCAACTTCAGATCTTAGGGATATTGTTCTAGATAATGATCTGGAAGTTGGTAAGGATCTAGAGGGAGAGTGACTTTTAGATCGGCTTTTAGATTGATCAGATCTCTTTTCCATTCACATACGTTCGACCCTCCTTCTAACGCCAAAATTTTGAAGCCTCAAAATTCCGTTGCAACAACATGGGGGAAAATCCCAATCTGAACCTTAAGGAAAATCATTTTCCATTTGGTGTGGTGGCTCCGACTGGGGATAAAGGGACCAGTTTCTCAACAAGGATTATGAGGGTGCGTTTTCTTATAACGTGTGAATTAAATATATATTCTACTATATAACTGAGAGTATTCATTCATTAATGCAATATAAAATGATATCTTTCAACAATTGGTAATGAAGATTATTAAATAGTTGAAAGAGATGAAAATTATGTAAAAAATATTATTTTGATAAACTAGTTTAATCAAAACAATTGTGAAATATATATTGCATTCATAAGTTTGATAATATATGAGATAAGTAACCATAGATAAATATCACTACAAAAGTGCATTTAACATTTAATTATGATAACAATTTTCATATGTAATACAAATAAAATATGATTGTCAACTTAAGAAATATAATTCAACATAACTTGTAGAAATACCATATATGTGTTGTTCTACTCATCAAATCAATAGTAGTGTCTGCTCCTCTTCAAGTCAAATAAATTCAATGAGTACAAAAGTGAAACTTCAGTTAAACAACTTCAATATCAAGAGAAGTAAGATTTTTTTCCATTAATTCATCAAGGCATTCATAAACATACAAAAGTGCATTCCTTTGCAAATGTTTTTGACAAATTTCTGGACCCTTCTCTAAATGCATGAGAAGGGTTTAAATACTAGACCGAATAGGTCCAAAATATATTAATACATAAATTTGAGGAGGTTTCAAACAACCTTCCTCAGAATAAGTATACTAAACTACAATCTAGAAATAAAAATCACAATATTACTTAAGATGGTTGATCTTGTTTAGTCATTTAATCTCTGAGGTGGCAAATATCTACCATCGGCTTCAACTGAGCTGGTTGTGTGATCTTGGATCTGAACTGGACTTTAAACGACATTTGAAAGTGCTGGCAACGTTTTATTAGTGGAATCAGTTAAGGATTGTAGAGTCATACACCGATGATGTGGTTTTATCAGAAAATTCCAGTAATTTTATTGATCTAACTTAGTTATATTTTTTATAGCTTCTATCTGTGTCTCTGTATTTTCCTTCCACTATGTTTCCAATAGTTTTAGCTATGGGATCATTTCATGATAATTTCAACATTTAGAAGTTGTTTATTAACATACTCTATGATCTCATTTGTTAGCTTTGATGCCTTTGATGTTTCCTTCTCTGCCTTTCTCAACTGTATTTCCCAGTCTCTAATAAAACGTCTTTTTGAAACTTATCAATTTTTGGGAGATCAAATTTATTTCCTATATCATATTCTTGTCGTAGGATGAATTCGGAAATATTATTTTGAATCTTTTCACATTCCAGCCTTCTATTTCTCATTTGTTGGATCAAAATTTTGCTTGTTTCACAATCCGAATTGGTATCTGAAATTTGTTGAAAAAAGGTCTCTTGGTGCTGCTTCAATCTTGTATTCCATTCAAGTGCCTCTTTTACAAACTGTTCTGTTGAGGCTGGATTTTAGCTTATCCATCACTGCCTCTATTTGTGTATCCTTTTCAAAAAACTGTACTTGATGCCGCAAGTTTAATCTTTCGAAATATTTCTAGAAGTGTGTCATTTTCATCTCAATTTTCAAACTAGTATTAAGATTTTCTTGTTCCATTTGTCTTTCCAATTCTTGAACTTTATCTTCCTTTTGTTTGAGTAGAAGTTGCACTTCTGTAGCTTTATCAATGGTGTTAGTTGCATATGCACCTGCAAACTTTGACAATTTGGTAAGATGTTCTATAGGATTGGCAAAAGTGTCTTTCCAGACAACATCTACTGATTCATCATTGAGAGTTGTGACTGTTTCATCAACTATTCTTCTTTTCCTCCATTTAACTAAAACTTTATGATTTGGGCTGTAGAAAACATCTACTGGAGGTAATTCCTCAATTTTTAAAATGATCTTCTATGTTGGGTAGGACAAGATTATTTCTTGTTGTTGAACCTCTGGTACCTGTTGAAGTGCCACTGCAGTTTCTACTAAATTCTGAGTTTTATAAGGAGTTTGAAAACTTGTTGATCCTTCTAGATTAGGATTTGGTGGTGTCTGCAATGTTTGAGTAAAATTTTTCCATTATGTGCTTAAATTATGTAATTAAGGTTTCACTGTCTGCTCAAGTGTAGCTTGAACATGTTGAAATTATTTTGCAGATGCTTTTAATAGTTCAGCTTCACCAGTTTCCTCCACAGTTTGCATATCAATTTCTTTAATTACGTTTTCAAATATCTTCTCAAGGCTGTTAGGTCCCTATATTACTAGTTTAGCCCCTTATTTTTGTTAGTGTATCCCCCTTATTATTACTTTTGTACCCCTGTAACCCCAATATTGTTATTATTGTGCCCTTACATTATTATTGTTAGGTCAGATAAGATTATATTGTGACCCCATGGACTCCTATATATAGAAGGAGGTTTTTTCATTTGCATCATCCAAAAATTGTTCATTTATGTAATGTAAAGGAGGTTTCCCCCTCGAAGTGGCTTATTTCTAAGGCATTGATCTCTCTTTTCTTCTATTTTTGGATTTGGTTTCATAACATTTGGTATCGAAGCTTTGAATTCTAGGGTTTTGCTACTCCAAACAGGTCATTGTGGAATTTTCTCCATAATGTTTTTTCTACGAAGGTTTAGATGCTAACATTTTTACTGAGCGAAGCTAAAATTCGGAGGAACATTGTGCAAAAATTTTAGATCTTGGTTCGCAATATGTTTGGAGATATGATCTGTCGAAGTTAGGGTTTTTCACGCTCTTGAATTTCACCTAAACATGTTATCGTGGAATTTGCGCTATAATTTGTTTCCTACAAAGGTTCAGAAGATGAAATTTTTACAGAGTGAAACTAAAATCTTGAGGAATGTCGTGTAAACATTTCAGATCTTGGTTCACAATATTTTTGGATATATTATCTGTGGAAGTTAGGGTTTTTTTAGGCTCCTGAATTTCATCTCGAAGAGGTGACTGTGGGAAAATCATCATAACTCTCTCTTTGAGCATCAGGTTGGAATTCTGTAAAAAGTGACCATAATTACATAGATTGTAGTTTCCTGTGTATCAATTTGAGAGTTGAATGAGTAAACAGTGACATTGGCACACCGTACAAGTTCATTCTACTGAGCCAGTCCATAATTAGTTCATTGTGTGAAACTGGGCATAACTTTTCCTTGAAGAATCCAAATCATGTCAGACCTATGGCATTCAAAAGAAGATTTAGATGGATACTACAGGACTGAATTTCAAATATTGAAGATCCTAAATCACAGAGATAATTCATTTTCAATATCGACCTCCTCAAAAGCAAGAAAAAAGATGTGTATTTTTTTTTTCTGAATTGCATAAGTCTTGAAGAATCAGTTTGAATTGATTCCAAGGGCATATTGTAGAATAGATATCATTATTGGGTTCTAAAATTCCCCCTAAAAATAATTCAACACCCATTAAGCCTCCAGAATACTTTACTATGACTCATGAAGATGAAGAAATGCAACATGACATATCAAAATTATAAGAGAAAGTGCACCAAATTTCATTATCGCAAAGAGAAACAAAAAATGAAACGAAAGTTTTGAAGAAATGAATGGAAGCTAAGATGGATGGTTTGAATAAATTCATGGAAGCTAAGATGGCTGGTTTGAAAAATGGCATGGATGGCATGGAAGCTAAGATGGATGACATGGAAGAAAAAATGGAAAACATGAAGAATGATATAAAAGCTGACATGGTAGGTTTCACAAATTTGATACAAGAAATGTTTCCTAATGGCGAAAATATAGCAGAGGAAACTCATGATGAGAACAAAATAAATGTTAATCGTGATTTCATAAACTCTAATGTTGGATGGAAGACCCACCATATTCCAAAGATCGACATGAGGTAGTTTGATGGAAAGGATCCTGTAACATATTGGATACTACAAATGGAGCAATATTTTGATCTCAATAATGTGAAAAACACAAAACTTTATATTTAGAACAAAATACATTTGTATGGTATTGATGGATTTTTTCCCGGAAAAAAATTGTCACTTGGTCAATTTTTCCAGAGGAAATGATAGCACATTATGAGGATACAAAAAGAAACACTTTTTTTAGCCAATTGATAAATCTCAAACAAAAGGGTTCAATGGTGGAGCACATTGAGGACTTCCAAAAATTGAATAAAAGGGTAACTAATATTCCAGAGAAACACAGGATTGATGTCTTCATAGAGACTTTAAAGGATAACATCCAACATGAGGCTCACATTTGGGAACCAGATTCATTGGAGAAGGCATTCTGGTTGGCAAGAAAAATTGAATGTAAAATTATGGTGACAAGGGAGCCTACCGCTCACATCTATAAAGATGGAAGTGTTGCTACTCCTAGACTTCCACAAACTACAAGGTTGACACCACAACAATTGGAAGAAAAAAGAGCAAAAGGGCTTTGCTACAGTTGTGATAGAAAATACACTAAAGGTCATAAGTGTGCTCAGAAGAAATTATTTTACATAGATTGTAAAGAGGAGGAAGAAAATGAACAAGAAACTTCAAAAAAAGAGGATATACATCAGGAACCAACTCTAGAAGAAGAAGAAATTAGTCTGACCATATCGTGTAATGTATTGGAAATAATTACCACTCCTCAAACTCTCAAGATAGAAGGACATATCAAGAAGAAAAAGGTAATAGTGTTGATTGATTCATGTAGTACCCATAATTTTATTCATTGTAAGGTAGCCAAGGAATTGAATTGTTTCTTATATAAATAGCACCAGAATGTCAAGTGATGGTTGCAAATGGATGAACTATAAATTTCTCTGGAAAATGCCATAATATCAAGCTAAACATGGGGGAATATGTATTGAATAGTCTAATGTTTTGCATTCCAATGGGAGGTGCTAATTTTGTACTAGGAGTACAATGGTTACAATCTTTGGGGATGGTAGCTTTTAATTTCAATAAATTTTCTTGAGATTTTTTTTGGAAGGAAAGGAAGTCGAATTACAGGGTATCGCAAGGAAGCCGAGAAATATAATAATCTCTAATGTCATGACAAACCTTCTGAAGAAAGAACAACGAGGCATAATTGCACAATTATTCTCACTAGAATTTCCAACATCAAAATCATTTATTTCTCCACATCTCCAAAAAGTCTTAGATAATCATTCCAAGGTGTTTGAAACTCCCAAAGGACTCCCACCTATTCATGATCATGATCATGTTATTCATTTGGTTCCAGGAAGTGTTCCTCCAAACATTAGGCCTTATATATATCCTTATGTCCAAAAGAGAAAAATTGAACGTATGATTGCAGAAATGTTCGAGGCTGGTATAATTCAACATAGTCAAATTTCTTTCTCTACTCCAATAGTATTGGTGCATAATAAAGATGGCTCATGGCGCATGTGTCCAGATTATAGGGAGCTCAATAAGCTCGATATTAAACATAAATTTCCCATTCCTGTGATTGG
Organism: Pinus albicaulis; assembly: GCA_034641835.2. NCBI lineage: Eukaryota > Viridiplantae > Streptophyta > Pinopsida > Pinales > Pinaceae > Pinus > Pinus albicaulis. The sequence goes on from CM076583.1 coordinate 177,167,973, forward strand.
TGAATCATTGGATGAATTACATGGAGAAGTTTATTTTACCAAGTTGGATCTTTGTTCAGGATATCATCAAATTAGAATGAAGACTAAAGATATTCTGAAAATAGCATTTCGAATTCATGAGGGTCATTATGAATTTTTGGTCATGCCTTTTGGCCTTACCAATGCACCTTATACATTTCAAGGGTTGATGAATTCCATTTTCAAACCCTTCCTTAGAAAATTTGTGCTAGTATTTTTTGATGATATACTAATTACAACAGGTCTTGGAAGGATCATGTTCAACATGTTGACAGGGTGCTCAAACTATTGGAGGAGAAACAATTATATGCAAAAACATCCAAATGTTTCTTTAGAGTACAAGAGGTGGAATATATGGGTCATAGTGTATCTCACGGGGGTATTAAGGTAGACCCTAACAAAATTAAATCCACTAAGGAATGGAAAGTCCCCACAACCATAAAGTGGTTGCGAGGATTTCTCGGGTTAATAGGGTATTATCGCAAGTTTGTCAAGAATTATGGGAGAATAGCAGCACCTTTAACAACATTATTGAAGAAAGATGAATTTTCATGGACTCCTGAAGCAACTAAGGCCTTTGAACATCTCAAAGAGGCAATGTGCCTAGTACCGGTCTTAGCTACGCCAGACTTCACAAAAACCTTTATTGTGGAATGTGATGCCTTAGGAAATGGAATTGGTGTTGTTTTAATGTAAGAAGGAAGACCCATTGCTTTTGAAATTATTCCAATCAAAGGAAAGTATTTACAGAAAGCTATTTATGAGAAGGAAATGTTAGCAATACTACATGCACTAAAGAAATGGTTACCTTACCTAATGGGAAGACACTTCAAGGTAAAAACCGATCATGATAGTCTTAAACACTTTTTGGAAAAAATACTATCTTTAGAAGAGTAGCAAAAATGGGTCACAAAGATGTTGGGTTATATATTTGAAATCATCTACAAAAAATAGAAGTTAAATGTTATTGCAGATTCACTCTCAATAAATAATTAAGAGGTGGAAACATTGCTTAGTTCCATTTCTATTATCCAACCAGATTGGATAACCAAAGCAAGGGATGAATGGAAGAAGGATGAAGAAGTGTGGACACTCATTCAAATGTTGCAACAAGATCCTAGTACATCTGATACATTTAGTTGGAAAAATGATTCCTTATGGTACAAAGATCACTTATATATTTGTAAGAATTCCCCACTAAAACAAAAGATTATTTTGGAATTGCACACTTCTCCTTTAGGAGGACACTTAGGATTTTTTAAAAATTACCACAGGGTGAAGAAAGATTTTTTTGGGGATGGCCTTAAATCTTATACTCAAAATTTTGTGGCAGAATGTTTGGTTTGCTAGCAAAATAAGGTTGATACATTTAAGACCCTAGGTCTTCTACAAACTTTGTCCATTCCAAGTCAACGTTGGGAGGATATTTCAATGGATTTTATCACAGGTTTACCTAAGTCCAAAGGAAAGAGTGTCATCATGGTGATAGTTGATAGACTTACCAAGTATGCACACTTTTGTGCATTATCTCATCCATTTAAAGCAAGTACAATTGATACTACATTTATGGAAACAATTCAAAAGATACATGGATACCCAAATATTATTGTAAGCGACAGAGATCCCATTTTTACCGGAAATTTTTAGACGGGATTATTTTCTTGTTTAGGTACTCAACTATCTCATAGCTCATCTTATCATCCTCAATCCGATGGTCAAATTGAGATAGTGAATAAATGTTTGGAAGGATATCTTCTTTGTTTTGTATCTAATAAACAAACACAATGGGTCAAGCAGTTACCTCTTGCTGAATGGTGGTAGAACACTTCCTTCCATGTTGCAGCAAAAATGACCCCATTTATGGAACTTTATGGATATCATCCATCGTCCATCACATCATCTTTAAGAGAAAATTATAAGGTTAAAGCAGTGGAAGATCACATCAAGCATCAATAGGAAGTTCTCCAACTCTTAAAGGATAACCTAAATTTGACACAAAATCGAATGAAACAACAGGCAAATCAACATCGCAGCGAGAGATGTTTTGATGTAGGAGACTGGGTATTTTTACGGCTACAACTATACAAACAAATGTCCCTCAAGCAAGCTAATAAGGATAATAAATTATCGCCAAAGTACTATGGTCCTTACAAGGTGTTGCAAAATATTGGTATTATGGCATACAAATTGGAGCTTCCTGATTCTTCGCAAATGCATTCGGTTTTCCATGTTTCATGCTTAAAGAAGGTTATATGTGAAAAAATTCCAGTTCAAAAAATATTTCCAGAACTTGATGAGGAAGGGAAAATCATATTGGAACTTGAAACAGTCACAAAAACAAGAACTCGACAGCTACGAAATCGATCCATTTCAGAGTATCTCATCAAGTGGAAGAACTTGCCCACTGAATATTCTACATGGGAGGATGAGAATTTTATACAAAAGCACCCATATCTGCTCAAGCGTTGAGGAAAACACTTTTTTGAAGGAGAGGGGCATGTTAGGTCCCTATATTACAAGTTTAGCCCCTTATTGTTGTTAGTGTAGCCCCCTTATTGTTATTTTTTTACCCTTGTAACCCTAATATTTTTATTATTGTGCCCTTACATTATTATTGTTAGGTCGGCTAGGATTATATTTTTATTCCATGGACTCCTATATATAGGAGAATTTTTCATTTGTATCATCCAAGAATTTTTCATTTATGTAATGTAAATGGAGGTTTCCCCCTCGAAGTGGATTATTTCTAAGGCATTGATCTCTATTTTCTTCTATTTTTGGAGTTGGTTTCATAAAAAGGGCTCTCATTTTTACTCTCATATTCATTATCAGAATTATCTAAAATTTTAGACTGGTGTTGTGATTTCTCTGAATCTTGAATTGATATTTCTTTTGAATCATATTTTGATTGCTCTTTTGCTTCATCCTTTAAACTTATGCTGGGAGTTTGACTTCTGACATCTTCAATAAGTAACAAGTCCAATGGGATTGTTTCTAACCTCTTGTTTTTGTATTCATGAAAAGCTTTAAGTTCTGCTACACTGAGCTTATTAGATGCCATTTTTAACACATCTGAAAACTTCTCTACTCCTTCAAATAAATCATCAAACATATCATTTTATTTCATGAAAGTTTTAAGTTTAATATTAGTGGTAAAAATTTGGACCACATCATTAGGATCATTCAGTCTTCTTGGCCTTAAAGCCAGATTCAATGAAATAATGTTTGGAATTACTTTCGTTGCATGACCTTTTTCAAAAACAGCAAAGGTACCACACTCTAATGGGAATGTAGGCCAGATGTCTTACTTATAATCTCTGAGTTGCTTGGTTACACTGTTTACTAGAGTTTGATAGGAAATTTCTCTAGCTAAGAGATAATCAGGAACATAGTAGGGAAAAACATGAGGGGGAGAAAGACTCCCAAAAACTCTGACATAAGTAAAATTTTCCTCACCAAACCATCTGGCCACAGGTAGAATATCTATACTAGATTATTTAGAAATTTTAGGAGCTCCACAGAAATGAATATGAAATTCAGACTCCCATAGGGCTTTATGATAAATATGAATGGGGCTAAGATCTTGGCTAGTCCACTTCCAACACATAATATGAAAGTTTAAGCAGAAACATATAGAATCCATGATATATGCGCTCATGTAAAAGAAGGGATTGTGAATAGACTCTATTTTTTCTGTAATCCATAATGGTTTTGGCCAAATTATCGGATAGAATGTTTGCTAAATTCATGATAGTAGAATTGACGATTGCATCAATTAAAGGAACCCATTCAATGTAAAATCTATTGGTATTTGGTCTAGAAAATAATCTAGATAGCATTCATGTTGCGTAAAAATAAGGTGATGGAAATTGCGTTATTGGGTACATACTGATTTTGTCCCGATTTAGCTTGCCTTGATCCTCCTTCCATCCTTTCACCACCATCATTAGGTCTTAATTATTTTTTGTAAAGCCTTCCAAGAAATATTTGTCATAATTTTTTTGTGGCATAGGCAGATGATACATTTTTCGTAAATCCTTAGCGGTGAATGAACTCGTGTTCTCTAGCTTGGAATTTTTGAATGTCCTGTCTACAATGTTGAGTTTGTCGATGACCCATTTTACCATATCAGTGTATGGTAAGATCTTTGGCCTTGCCGCTATCCTATGGAGAAATGAACATGCAACTTTGAAGTAAGAAGGTTCTAATGAAACTGCCTCATCCGTCGTTACTGTTTTATTTAGTTCTCTTGGTTGTTCTCCTTCAAACAGATTATACATGGTTTCCCATGAAGAACTTCCACTTTCCTTGGTGCACGTAGTATCGGAAAATAATGGAGGCATGTATGTGACTTCAGAAGTGGATGCTTGGGCAACTGATTTTCCTTTCTTTGTCATTTCTGTTGATATCACTTCCTTAGCTAGTTTCCTGATTTCAAGAAAAGCAAGTAAATTCAGAGTTGAGATGAGGAGCGATAAGGGGCATAGAAGAGAGTTAAATCACCATTAATAAAAAACTGGTGCTTTTATTTGAAACACGCTTTGGAAAGATATCAATTTTTTTTAATCTTGTACCTATTGGATGTCGTTAATAACCCTTTAACCATTTATCGAATTATTTACATATCTTACATAATACATCCAATCGAACGATCTAATTCATTAGATTTATTTAATGGATCGATTGATTAAGGATAATTTTTAGTGCTTTATTAATTAATGATATGGCGCAAAATGCAAATTTTACCAATCATTAATATTATATATCTTCACCGCAGGTGTATGAGAAATGTGATTTGTGCAGATCACACAGCGCACTTTATCATGTTGTATACTACTTTTCATTTTGTTTGTTGCTGCGAAATGCGATATGTGACTAAAAAATCAAAGCATTGCACTCTATCAGATTTTACGTAGACATTTCATTCTTCGATTATTATTTTATTAGGTCTAACTCATCGCAAATTCCTTTTAAAATGATATAATTTTGTCTTTTAAGGAGGCGCTACGCGATTTATGACTTTAAGGATTTTCTAAAATTTTCAACGGGGATTATACATAATTCAAAAAGGTTGAAGCGCTTATCACAATGCAATTCTTCTACGTGTTTTAACTTTGTAAACTTGTAAGTTTTGCGATTTGTGCTAAGCATAATGAAATCAAAGAGAAAAAGGTTCATGCATTTATTCCTAAAGTTTAGAACTTAGCGCTAAGTGAAATAATGCCTCCTAAATTATATTTATTTTTTAAAAGGTCCCTATTTATTATTAAAATAAATGGGGGGTGTTGTATAGTACAACAGAACCACAACTAAATTAGGCCCCAGCTCCGAAGAAAAATAGCCAATACAAGTTGATAATTCAGGGGCCTGTTCCTGAACAAGACTCTGATGAGGCAAAAATTAAGGGAACATCTCTAAAGAAAAATCACATTGCTCATCAACCAAGCTTAGAACAAGTCTGGATATGCCACCATAGGAAAGAAAACTTCCTCCAATAGTTAAATCAAGTCTACCATTCCAAAAGTGTCGAACAAGGATACCCCTCCTGACACTTCAGTGATGCCTGCAATGCTATATTATAACATAGTGGAATATATGAAGAAATCTCGCACAAATATTTCTATTTATGAGCAGTAAGAAAAACTTGTTCAAGCCCTTTCCGAGTCCTCATTAGGTGGTAATTCTTCTTATTATTTGAAGGTCTCTAGTAAGTCTTTTGGTCCCCTGGAATCAATTGTAAATGTTGTAACATTAGAGGCTAATACTCTTTTCCCTCTGCTTTTATTAACTTTTGAAATTTTCAATTAAAATGTTCACGATTGTTTAGTTGATTCTAGTGCATTTGTAAATGTAATTCCATTATTTTTTTCCAATAAAATCAATGCCAAATGGGATAATACTGATGCATATATTATTTAGTTGGACAAGTCTCTTGTCCAAGCTATAGGTGAACTTAGAAATGTTCTTATTCGCTTACCATCTGAGCACTGAGTTCACCAATGTATAAACATAGTGATTGTGGACATCCCGGAAGCTTATGGTCTATTTCTGAGTAGTTATTGGTCAAGAAAAACATGGGGGTATTTTTCTATTGATTGGTTACATTTATGGCTTCCATAGAGGGGCAGGAATAACTGAATCTGGGTGGAATCATAACCTTACATGAAACACACTATTACACCCTTCGAAAGGAAAAATGAGCCTATTGCTTTCACGAACATAATTTTTAGGAACTGCTTTTTAGAAACTCATCTTGGGTGCTACCTTGAACGACCATCACCCATCCCACTAGATACACGGCTCAAAATCCTTCCTTTTTCTCAAGCTAGTGCAAATGACTTATGTAATATAGATGTACATAATACTAGTAGTACTAGTAGGAATAATAATACAGGAAGTAACTTAGTAGCTTGTAATTTTTGGACTCTTTATTTTGATGGTTCTAAGTCGCAGGAAAATTCCAGAGTCGGTTGTGTACTTATAGACCCATATAACCATAAACATACACTTTCCTGTCATCTGGAGTTCAAATGCACTAATAAGACTGCAAAATATGAAGCAATCGTACTTGGATTGAAATAAGTTATAGACCTGAAGGTAGGGCTTCTAAAGGTAATCATTGACTCAGAGGTAGGCACTCGTCAGGTACGAGATACTGTACATTGTGTTTCACCTCATCTTAAAAACTACCAACAAGAGGTATGGAATTTGCTAAATCATTTTAAATTTTTCAATATTTTTTTTGTTCTAAGAGTTATAAATGTGGAAGCAGATGCATTGGAAAATGTTGCAGCTAGGATGTCGCCATTGAAAAATGGTTTCTCTATTGAAATTTTATATAAACCATTGATCCAGGAGGCTCTAGACACCCTAAGGAGACCAAGAGGGCTGACGATAGGTCAAAATTAAAAGCAATCAGATTGCTCTCAAACTAGGATGAGACTGAAGTTCTCGTCGCCCTGATTCCAATGGTGCAAACGAATCTCCAATCCGAGCCCGTATGGAGGAGTTAGAGCGAGTCAAATTTTTGGTCAAAGTTGGGCAGTGGGCCAGGTTTAAGTGTCCCACAAATTCACCATCAATCAGCATGGGACTTAGCTCCCGAAAATAGGCAAAATTTTGGCCTCATTAATTTTCCCAATGACCCTTATTTTTGTTGAAATAAAAAATGCACAATTTGGTTTTAAAAGTGAAAAATAATAAAAAAAGGAGTGGCGGTCCATGACTCCCACCACCCCTGACAAACCCTTGATACAACAAAAATAAATAAAAAATGTTTGGGTTGGCGGGAATCGAACCCGCTCGACCACGTAGGTTGGCACGCACCACGGGCAGCCCACCGAACCGACAACAACCCATATACAACAAACACCAAACCAAATTAAAACATATATTAAACGGCCATATGCCATATTCAAACGGCTATATATATTGTTGTATATGATGTGGGATTTGCCATGGAGTTCGGCAGGGGTCATGGCCCGCCTATATATATATATATATATATATATATATATATATATATATATATATATATAACGGCATTGTATTAAGTGGGTCGGCAGGAATCGAACCCACTCGACCACGTAGGTCAGCGCGCTCCATGGGTGACCCACCGAACCGACAACAACCCATATACAACAAACACCAAACCAAATTAAAACATATATTAAATGGCTATATGCCATATTCAAACGCGCCAAAAAAATTATATCCCATATTTAATATGCCCCCAATCACTCCAAAATTAAAATTAACAATGCGTCATTACGGGGATCGATGGGGTTGGAACCCCCGACCACCCAAGCCACACTTGGCACCTCCACCAACAGCCCAACAAGCTTTCATTGGTTAGTCTACCAACACATATGTATTTAAACCCTGTACTTTTCCATTCGACGAAGGAGCCAGTGTACCGAACAGAGCAGGAGGGATGACCAAGGGCGAACTATGAGCCATCCATAGAGGTGGAACCATGATGGCATGCTTTTCAAGGCAGAGAATTTTGCAGAAAAGATTCCTTGATGCCTGAAAGATTCCATGGGGAGGTAATATTTCAATTTGTCGAAATGATATGAATTTTACAATCATTTTAACAAGAATTTCACAGGGAACATGATGGTAAAGTCTAAATGGCCATATGAGCAACAGATTTGCAGATTCCCTATAGAACATAATCTTAGGGAATCTTGAGGGAATCAAAAAAGATTTCTTGAGGCCCAAAACTTGTCGGAGTCCATTTTCGACAAACTTTATGTCAATTTTACACCTCTCACCAACAGGAATCTGATGGCGATGTCTGTTTTAGCAACAGAGCTTCGCATTTTTTTCCATTTTTGAGATTGGAGTGAAGTTGTCCGATTCTCAAGTGTGGATAGTCAATTCTATGCCCTCGACACCATGAATTCGACGATGCAGTCAGAGTCAACCACTAAGAATCTGATTCTTCAGCCAGCTTCAGTGGTGAGGTATATGCAATTTTATCATGTGCCTCTTTTGGCTATGAGATGTATTATGATTTCTATATCCTTTCTTGATGCATGTGTGGGATCTTGTTTTTGCTTCATGTGAGATTATGTCATGGTGATAGGAGGTCCATTATGATTGAGAGTTCCTATAGCAGAATGTCTCATGGAGAGAAAAGTCACTCATGTTGAGGGCACATCCTTGTATGAACATCATCCATTTACATCTTCCTATTTCCAGCACTATATGAAGCGGCCTACCCCTGACACCAAGCCCAGAGACATAGCCCACACTGGGTAAACTTCGTTATCAACGTCTCGTGTTTTATGTTGCTGATGGTTGTCTTGTTTCCTCTTGCTTAAGCATGCATATGTGTTCTTTTATGCTCTTTTAAAATTCAATTCTAACAACATCACAGGAGTAAAATATCATGGGTAATTCTGGTAGCTGACAGACACAGATTAAGTGGTATCAGAGCAGTATTCTTGCTAATGTGAATTACGATCATGAACAATGATTGAATGTGTAGCAATGGAGGATGGAAAAGACATGTACAAGGCCATGCTCAGGATTTCCAAAATGGTGGACATGATGTATGAAGCTTATGAAAGACGAGAGAAATAAGAAGAAGAAAGTGATGCTTCATCCACATCTTCCAATGAATATTCATCGCCCTCACTTTATTCTCATCATTCGAATGAGGAGATCAACCATATCCTTCAAGAAGATAATGTTGGATTGAAAGTGCTTCTACGAGAGGAGAAAGAGGATAAGAAGAGAGTGAAACTTCAGTTGAAATTCGTAGAGGCAGCCTTGGAAGTACTGAAGTGAAACGACCATAGCCTTCAAACTAAGCATGTTGAATTAAGGAGGCTTCTACAAGAAGAGAAAGAAGAGAAGTAGATACTACAACTTTAGTACTGCAGAAGAGGCCTTGGAGGAATTGAAACACAACAAATGATTGAAGAAGCCATCATCACCTGTTTTTGAATCAACATCTGAGGTAAAAAATGTTGATTGCTCTTCAATTTCATCTTCACATGCTATTATTTCTGTGGGAAATGTGGAGATACCCATTACAGTAACTGGCATGAGTCTCCTCACCAAGATGGGATACAAAGGAGGAGGACTTGGCGTTAATGGCCAAGGCATGATTCAACCATTGGAGTTCATGCAAAGACCTCGATTAGCAGGTTCGGGATACACTAAAGGATAGTGCTCGAAGGTGTCAAAAGCTTCCAATACATGGTTGAAACCATTGGGGAAAGAGAATGATGGGAACACTTCACCATCATCCTATGACAACACCCATGGCAGTGAAAGAGCTAAGGCAAGCTCTTATCACCATGATTGCACCCGAGACAGCCAAGAAAGGTATAACAAGTCTCCATACTCTAGTGTTCATTTTGATTACACACATGTCACTAACAATGAACATAAATCATGGCATCGTAAAACATGTAGTTTTGTGGATTACATAACCATGTATTTGTTGAATCTTAGAAAAGAATGGCAACACAAAAGAGGATCAGGCATGAAAGGCCTTCTCCACAATAGGAAAAGAAGAAGGAAAATTAGGTCTAGAGAAAGAATACTCATTGCAGTCATTGCAATAGAAGTGGCCATAAAAGAGCCACGTGTTGGAGGCTCCATCCAGAGCAATGCCTTAAGGACAAAGAATCAGTGCAGGAACTAGCTGAAAAAATTGTTCGACAAGCACGACCCATTCACTTTGATAAGTGAGATATGGTTTTTCTGAGTGTGGTAGAGTGTCATGGCCTTACTTTGTAAATCATATGTTGAAATTTAAAATGTAAAAGTGATGATGTGTTTTCCATCACTTATGAAGTAACAAAGATATTTTGGCCTTGTATTGATAGTTGGGGTATTGATTCCATTTTAATGTAAACTTGACCACAAAGTATGGTTATAAACTCATGGAAAGTGTGGGGAATGCTTGGGTCATAGATTGGTCACTTAGTTAAGCATGTAATTTTTAAAATATTGTACTACAGGTTTGCAGAGGATGCAGGTGTCGGCTCATCACCTATGGCTCTGAAGGACAAAGGTGAAGGAGAATGAAAGGTGACCTTTCAAGACACTTATGGGTGCAAACGCGGTATAAATAATATGCATGTTATGTTCATGCCTTTGGTGGACCAAATGCTTCTCAGTGGAGAGGATTAATCTAGGAAGCTCCAAACACCCTCGGGAGACCAAGAGGGTTGACGATAGGTCAAAATTAAAAGTGGTCAAATTTCTCTCGAACTAGGATCAGATTGAAGTGCTCATCACCCTGATTCCAACGGTGTGAACGGATCACTAATCCGAGCCCATGTGGAGGAGTTAGAGAGAGTCAAAGTTTTGGTCAAATTTGGGCAATGAGCCAAGTTTAACTATCCAAGAAATTCATCGTGACCAATAGGGGACTTATCTCCTAGAAACGGGAAAAATTGTGGCCTCATTGATTTTCCCAATGACCCTTATTTTCATTAAAATAAAAAATCCACAATTTGGTTTTAAAAAAGAAAAATAATAATAATAAAATGTGGCAGGCCATGACCCCCGCCGAACCCCACGACAGATCCCACATCATATAAAACAATATATATATATATATATATCAACATTGTATTAAGTGGGCCAGCGGGAATCGAACCCGCCCGACCACATAGGTCGGCCTGCTCCACGAGTGACCCAATGAACTGACAACAACCCATATACAATAAACACTAAACCAAATTAAAACATATATTAAACGACTATGTGCCATATTCAAACGCGCCAAATAAATTATATTCAATATTTAATATGCCTCCAATTGCACCAGCACGCCATTACGGGGGTCAGTGGAGTTGGAACCCCTGACCACCCCAGCCAAACTTGGCACCTCCATGAATAGCCCAACAAGCTTTCGTTGGTTAGTCTGCCAACGAATATGTATTTAAACCTTAACCTTTGCCATTAGACGGAGGAGCCAGTGGACCGAACAGAGTAGGAGGGTGGACCAGCGGACCAGGGGCGAAACCATGAGCGCATCCATAGAGACGAAACCATGTTTGCATGCTTTTCGAGGTATATAATTTTTGCTGAGAATATTCCTTGATGCCTGAAAGGTTCCATGGGGAGGCAATCTTTCATTTTGTCAAAATGATATGAATTTTAAAGTGATTTTAACTATAATTTCACAAGGAACGCGATGGTAGAGTCAGAATGGCCATCTGAGCAGCAAATTTGCAGATTCCCTGCAAAACAGAATCTTAGGGAATCTTGAGGGAATAAAAAAGATTCCTTGAGGCCCAAAAATTACCGAAGTCCATTTTCGACAAACTTTGTGTTGATTTTACACCTCTCAGTGATAGGAATCCAATGGCGATGTCCATTTTAGTAGCATAGCTTCCTATGTTTCAGCCAATTTCCAGATTAGAGTGACAGTGTCCAATTCTCAAGTGTGGACAGTCGATTTTATGCCTCTCGATGCCATGAAAATGACAGTGCAATCAGATTCAGCCACTGAGCATCCGCTTCTTTAGCCAGCTTCAAGGGTGAGGTATATGCAGTTTGATCATGTGCCTCTTTTTTTTTTTATATGTATTATGATTTCTAGATTCTTGCTTGATGCATCTGCGGGTCTTATTTTTGCTTCATGTGAGATTATGTCATGCTGATAGGAGGTCCATTGTGAGTGAGAGTTCCTGTAGAGGAATGTCTCGTGGAGAGACAAGCCGCTCATGTTGAGGGCATATCCTTGTATGAACATCATCCATGTACATCTTTCCATTTCCAACACTATATGAAGCAACCTACCCCATTTTGACACCGGGCCAGGAGATATAGCCCACACAGGGTGAACTCCATTATCAACGTCTCCTATTTTATGTTGCTGATGGTTGTCTTGTTTATTATTTCTTAAGCATACATATGTGTTCTTTTTTTCTCTTTTAAAATGCAATTATAAAAACATCCTAGAAGTAAAATATCATGGGTAAATCTGGTATCTGACGGACCCAGATCAACCATCTATACCTGAAAATGTTTTTTAATTTAAGTGTTTTAAATGATGTCCAATAAATACTACACTTTATGGAAAATGATGATGTATTCAAAGACACCACCATAAAGGAGGATGAGCATGAGCAGGCTCTAGAGGAAGCATCCCAAGCACCGAAAGGAAAAACTATGCCAAAAGGTGTGGTGTCCCTGAAGAAATTTATATGACTTGTAGAACCGATTCAAAGGACCAACTAACACAAATACTCATATTTCGAATCTCGCATCTGAAAAATTCAACATTAGAACCCCACAAGATCTGAAATATGTGAACCTTGGTACCTTTTGTTCCTTGCATGAATGAGAAGCATTCATTCGCCTATTCAAGTAGTATCGAGACATGCTCACATGGACATACAATGATTTTAATACTTATGATACTCATATCATCCAGCACATAATTTATATAAAAGAAGGGGTGAAACCGTTCTAGTAGAAACTACAGAAAGTTCATCCAAAATTGGAACCCCCCATTTAGAAGGAATTGAGAAAGTTGTTGGATGCCAGGATTATTTTCAATGTTATACATTCCACGTGGGTTTCCAACTTGGTCCTGGTTAGAAATAATTCTGGTGAAATATGATTATGTGTTGATTTCCAGAACCTTTACCGGGTTTATCACAAATACAACTATCTAACGCCATCCATGGAGAAAATACTAAAGATAGTATCTGGGTTTGAAATGTTTTCACTACTAGATGGATTTTCAGGCTATAATCAAGTACTAGTAGTGGAATCATACTTATTTAAGACTACATTCTGGACTAAGTGGGTAATTTTCGCTTTCAAATGAATGCCATTTGGATTAATGAATGTTAGTGCAACTTTTCATAGAGCGATGGGAATCTCCCTTCATGGCCTTGTAGGTTAGAGTGTTGTTGTTTATTTAGATGATGTTATTGTGCTTTCCAAGAAAATATTAGTTTAGGTATCATCTAAACCAGATATTTGAGCAGTGTCGGAATTATGTCATTTCCCTGAATTCAAAGAAGAACATCTTTGGTGTGTCTGGAGGGATCCTACTAGGGAAGATCATAACAAAGAGAGGTATCGAGATTGATCCTGAGAGGGTCAAGGCCATCAAAAAGATCTCGTTGTTGGTAAACAAGAAATACATGCAATATTTCTTGGGGAAAATTAATTTCCTAAGAAATTTCACCTCTGATTACGCTCAAATAGTCAAACTATACACGAGATAATCAAGAAATATGTAGTATATATATGGGAAAAATGGGAGAAAGAAGCTTTCAATCATATCAAACAGGCTATCGTTGATTCACCCATACTATTCAGTCCAGAATATGGAAAATATTTCCTTCTCTATACATTTTCCTTGGATTTATCAGTCACGATCATATTAACTCAGAATAACAATGAAATAAACAAACAACCTATTTATTTCATGAGTTTTAATCTACAAGGGCCAAAATTAAATTACCCTTCCATTGATAAGAAACCATATGTAGTATACAAGGAATTAAATTATTTTCATCCATATTTACTCAAAGCTCATACAACCATATTCATACATCATCCATATGTAAGAACACTGCTCGTGTAGCAAGAGATAGGTGAGAAAAGGGCTAGCTAGATGACATGTCTCCAAGAGTATGACCTGGAATTAAAGCTAGTTCATACCATAAATTTTCATGGATTATGCATACTAGCAGTCGAAGCTAAGGATGCTCCCAAACAAGATCTTTTAATATGGGAGAAGGATATTGAAATGTATAACATTGATCATGTTCCTCAGTCCACATTTGCAATGCCTCATTATGTAGACTTATGGTAGTTTTTGGAGCATGACACCTTTCCCTTACACTTATCGATCAAACGGAAGAGGGAAATTTGTTTAAAGTATCTATCATATCAATTGGTCCATTGAGTAAATTTTCAGAAGCACTACAATGGATGTTTTCTAAGGGGCCTTGAACCGCAAGATATAGAGAAGGTTATTAAGATTTTACACGATGGACCAACAAGTAGCCACTTTGCGGGTGACACTACAACACAAAATTTATGAGGGTTGGTTATTATTGGCCCACTCTTTTCAAAGATGCACATGCTTATGTCCAAAAGTGCCAAGCTTGTCAAAAATGTGTCAATTGCGATCAAATTTCAACCACCCCACTACTCTAAGTAGAAATAAAAGAACCATTCCAATAGTGGGGCCTTTATGTTATCGGAGATATTTCCCCACACTCATCAAAGAAGCACCTACATCCTTACAATGATGGATTACTTCACCTAGTGGTGAGAGGTAGTTCTTCTCAAACAATTAAATGACCAGGAAGTCACTAATTTTTTGCAACGAGATATCATGACCAGGTTTGGTGTTCCTATGTCACTTTTCTTTGATAATGCAACTTATTTTTCATCGTTAATACATTATGAGTTTTCATTATAAAATGGGATCGTTCTAAAGCATGCATCCAATTATTATCCCCCGGGAAATGGTCTGGCTTAATCAACAAATAAAAATATTATTTGCATAATTAAGAAGACAATTTTTTTTAACAAAAGAATTGGCATATTTCTTTGACTAATACACTTTGGGCCAATCGTGTAACTCCAAATCCTTCCCTGAAAACCTCGCTATACTTTCTAGTGTATGGTAAATAAGTTATCTTGCCCCCGAACCTGTACCTCCCATCCTTGCAACTTTCCCAAGAGTCACAAGCCAAACATTGCCTATTGGTTCAGAGTGGGATAGACACTTTACTCAAACTTGAGGAAGAGAGGCTCAAAGCCAAATAATGATTCATTATACATCAAAACCATGTAAAGCGTTGGTTTGATAAGAAATCTGTAAGGGAAAAGATCTTTGATGTGGGCGACCTAGTTCTGAAATGGGATAAACCCTATGAAGACAAATGTATACACACTAAGTTCCAACCATTGTGGATTAGACCATTCACAATTGAAGAGAGTCTGGGCCACAATGCCTTCAAGATTAAATATGTCCCGCTTATCGTAAATGGTCGAGACCTTAAGAATTATTTTCAGTAGCAACTACGAGCTTCATTACCTGTACATATTATTTTGTGCTTTTTTTTCATTTGTTTTAGTCCATCATGTACCCTTTGTATAGTCATATCATGTTGTGTATTTTTTTTTTCATTGTACATAAATAAGACTTGTGTGTAAATTACATCGCCCAAATAATTTGAAGTGCAATCAAAGAGAAGTGTAACAATTGTGATGCTTGAATTATTGTTTATTCTCCTTATTTTTTTAGGAAAATGACATAGGTTGAGGTAATTCCATATGGAAAATATGATTCGTCCAATAGGAGAACCTTGAGGGAACCTATTAGATTCGTGCTTATGCTAGCACTTGAACTACTTAACTTAGTAGATATCTACTTTTATGTTAACGCTTGTCCAATCTAGTAGGGAAGGGATTAGGGGAAAATCTAAAGCAATCAAGCCTAAATCAGAGGTCTTAAAATACTTGTTTTAAGGGGAAACCTCATTTTCTCTCAATAAGTCAAGATCCCTCTTCCGCTCGTTGAAACTAATAAGCATCGATGCACAATTATATTAAATAAATAAATAAAGGGTGAAAGAAGAGATATTATTCATGTGTAGGGAGGTGAAGCAAGTGACTTCACCTGCGTATTTTCCAGGTTCGCTGGCATTGAAGCAATTTTTGTGCTCCGGAAGTGACTCTGTCAAGGTACTATCCAAGCCTACTGGCATAAAAGCAACCCTAGAGATGAAAATTCTATACTTTTAAAATTATAAACTCGCCATGCACATTACCCTTTCCTGGATCGAACCGATTGTGATATGGTATATCTTTGTGTGATTTCGACAAAGTAGAGAAAATAAAATATGTTATGTATGAAACTAGGTCAAAAGGAGGAACTTGGGGCAATCAATACTTCTTGATGGTATGACCCTTAATAAAAACCTATTCCCAGATAGGGAAATTGAATTTCTCCCAATGTGTCCCCAAGGGTTTTCGTTGCTTCAACACCCTCCAAAATTTCACTACATTCTAATGTTGGAGCTTACTTCATTGTCGTATCAAGCGTCACCTTGGTTGTCAAGTGTTGTTTCATGTTTTTTTATATGTATTAAGTATTCTTGAGCATTCTCGAGTGTCATCACATTTAATAGCACATATTTTTATGAATTTCATAGTCATAACACCTTCGTTGTTATAAAACGATACTTTTGAGTCGCAGTCGCACACACTTCATTGTTTATACTTTGGGAATGTGCATAAAGTGGCATTTTGATGTATATTAATTTTTTATCAATATTTTCTAAGTTTTCTCGATGAGTTAGTGTGCATCGCACATGGTTTTACATCTAAAACTCATCATGTTCACCCCTTGACCAATCATCCAAACTTAGACAATTTTTGTTGCAAAACGAGCCGATTAAGACCAAGAGCGTATGAGCGCACTCTAAAGCCTTGATGGGAGATCCTTTGTTGTTCAAAAGTGTGGTCTGTGCCTTCCTTGAGAGATTGGAACACTCTAAAATCAAGAATTCCCTTCCCTATTATGAACTGCGCCCAACAAAATTACTAAGGCTTCCTAGAGTGCACTCCTTCAACTCGAAGAATTGCTCCCTTCTTAAGCACGTTGATGCACCCTAAAGACCCAAAGCTCATTTCTTCATCCTTCCCCTATGTTTCATGTGCCCTCTTAAACTTCTTGAGCGCGTTGTCGCACCCTGAAGGCACAAAACCTCAACCTTCTGCCTTTAAGAGTCTTCCCTATGCCCTTCCTGAGGCCTCTTAGGCGCATTAGTGCACCCAGCAAGTATGAAGCCTCGGCCTTTAGCTTTTGGGAGTGAGTCATGTGCCCTCCCTCTCTCCCTTGAGCACATAACACACTTGGGAATCCCGAAGCTTTCCCCTTCGTCCTTCAGACTTGCAACATGTTCCCTGACTTTATTTCTTTATTCCCTATGGCATATGAGCACATAACGAAGCCTCGAAGCTGCTCATCCCTAGTCATTCATCCTTTCTGAGTGTGCCATTATGCCCTAAAGCTTATGTGACCATTTTAATCACATCGAAATGGCATGAACAAGAAAATTTTCATAAAACATGGTAGAGTAGGATATTTTCATATTGATAATTTCTTGTCATGGGTGATTTTAGAAATAGGTATTCCAGGGACCTCATGGCAATCACACACGAGGAAGATCGGGAAAATAGGATGAACAAAGGAAGCGTGAGAAGAACCTAGAACACTTGAAGCTTGATGATCAAAGCACCCAAAAGAATCCAAGATCGAAGACCCTTTGGAGGGTGGAAGCGCTATGATCAAAAGATGAACGAAGAACAAATATAGTGGCAACTATTTCAACACGAAAGCATATCCATGTCATCAATCATTGTTAGCCCCAGTCATTTAAGATAGTGATGTGTCTAGTTTCATCATATGATGACATGGAAAATCAAGATGTACTATTGTAATAATTGTAAATAAAAGCAAGTAGAAGTCCAAGAGTCATGTATTAACTTAAGAGTCATGGAATTCCAAAGGACATGTAATACCAAAAGACATATGTAATTCCAAAATTCATTTGGAACTTCAAAGGTTGTATAAGTGCAAAGGTCACTAGAGGTTATAAAGTCAAGAGTCGTGAGGATATGAAAGGTAACTCCTCAAGTTATAAATAGATCCTCATTTCTCATGTAAAGGATATTTAACCTTGGCTTCTCTGATAAGGCATAAGAGAGATAAGTTAGTACTTTTGGGAAGCAAGTAGTGGCTCCAACACTCCACTATTGGAGAAAGTGATGTCCATTATATTCATGCATCTTGGGACTTTCACTCAATATTTGAAGCTTGATGGCCGAAATGTTTTCATACATGGATTATGCATGTTTGTAAGACTATTCTGTGAATGTTTATGATCCATGTTTCTATTTACCAGTACTAAGGTAGTTGAACTATTTATGTTATTTTAGTGCTTATCTTATTGAGAATGTGTTGTAATGTTTATAACGTTCGTCACATCATTGTGGACTATTTTTTTGGATGGTAGACGAAAAAATCCTATTCACATGTGTCTTTATTAGGGTTGTACTATTACCTCTCTCTTAGATAATCACTTTCTCTCCCCTCTACAGTAAAATAACCTTGATGCACTTGCAACCAAACATTCACCAAGCACACTTGTTTTCTTTTCGAAGGCACATGCGTGATTCTCTCTCTTGCTGAAAGCTAAAGCCAAGGTAAATATTTAAGTAAATGACAACCAAGTCGTATTCTAGATGGGGCTACTTTACCAAACAATGTGAGGCCTAATTGGGGCCGCATATTGGGGAGACCCCATTGACTATTGGCAGGTCCAGCACTGTCAACACGTTATCATATGTGATAAAGCCTTCTCTGAATGGAACATGGTCCACATTTGTTGTGGAGAAGGAGAAGCATGTGATGAATGAAATTGAAGTATTTTTTTTGGGTCTAGGAGTTGCACTGGCCGATTGTACAGATCCCTTCCCACACTTGAGTTGGGGACCTGTAAATCCATTGTGGTGCCTATTGTGCCATTTATTATGTATGAACCCCCTAGGAGTGTTTGGTTTCTGAAGGGAAAGGTTTCTAAAGTTAAATGTCGAGGAAGAGAAGAGAACATACAATAAGTATAATTAATAACATTGAATAGAGTTATTGTGGAAAAATTCATATAACCAAATTAAATAAATATGAAATATGCATTAATAAGAATATTTTTTTAAAATAGGACAAAACCTAAAATTCATATGAGTAATGAAAAGCTTAGTTGACCCCAAACAAAAACTATAGTACAATTTATTATATTATTGAAAAGTTAATCATAATTTCCACACCACATACTCTGCATGCAGGTGGAGGACCAGATAATTGTTACGACACATTCCGCGAGTCTTAACTACATAATGATGACCACCACCTGCAAAGGATTCCTCTAATAGTCCACTTGGAAGAAAGTCCATTCTATCAATTTCTCTCAATTACAGAACCATGGCTAGAAGTTTCACCACCAAAAGTTGCATAAGTATCAGAGATACCATCAATATCATTGCCAATAGTAGTGGAGGTGGAGGTAGCTTTAGTAGCAGCAACTTGTTACACTATTCCAAATCAAGACCCAACAAAAAAAAATAGTAGTGGAGCTTGTAGTTTGAGAGCTTGTTCCAACGATGGATTATTAATTTGGATTTGGTTAGCTTCAACACAAGGAGGATTTGTTATAAACCCAGCCACCACATATTCTTCTATAATATATGACAGGTAATATTTGTTGATGTATTATGTTAAAAAATTTGCAGTTAGAATTTTGGCTATCCTTCTTATTATGATATCAACTGTAATTCAATTTTGAAATGAGAAGATATAACATTTTTCTTACTCATAAATATGAATTCTAGGAAACAGGAAATTACAAGCATGAAAAAGGTAATTGTAGAACAGAAAAGTTACCTCAAAATGATTCTTTGACGATGATTCCAACTCTAAAGTCTTAATACCCTCTGGCTTGCAAACCACCTTAAAATTAATCGTAGGATATTGATCTGCAGCTTCTTTATTGAATGTCCGCATGAGAATTGAAGGAAATTCAACTCTTCCGGAGTTGAATACCGGTTGATATTGAAATAGAAAAATGACATGAAAATACCAACAATGTAAATTATCGATATCCATTAAAAACGAAAGACCTTGTATAAGCAAACATCTTTCAATATGAATTTGTCTTGAAAGAACAAATCAAACTTTTCTAAAATATAAATAATAATGGTCTAACTAGGTATGCAATGCTCTAACTAAATTTAAAATCAACGCAATCCAACACCAAATTGTCTTATTTGGAATTGCACTGACAAGGAAGGCGAAAATATAATATTTTTGATAGTAACTGCAAATTCTCTCTAACGTTAAAACCTTAACCTTTAAAGTAATTAGAAACATATCTATATAGGCACAAATCTAGAAATTTGGGCAACCTTTCCTGTTTTGTGACTCATTCAAACTTTTCTTTAGAAAAAGCAAGTCACCGTGAATCACAAAAGATTGTTTTAGCTTCTGCTTTCCACAATCTGCAGCACTCCATGGATTTTTCCTGAAAGCACCACCATTATTTTTTGCAAGATTCACACATAAAAAATAGACTAAAAAATTAAGTACTCTTAGCATGATATCTTTCAAGGCTTGGTAGTAGTTTAATGCAGGAAATATTCTTCTTAAGGAAATATGATTGAGTTTCTTTGATAACTTTCTAAAGATGGTTTAGTCATCAAAAGAGGATTTGAAAACAAATTAAGTACTCTTAGCATGATATCTTTCAAGGCTTGGTAGTAGTTTAATGCAGAAAATATTTTCTTAGAAAAAAAATGATAGAGTTTCTTTAACATATTTCTAAAGAGAGACAACGAGATTTTGCAGGAATACCATAACCCCTGACAAAACGGCCAGATGTGGAGACAAGAGTTCAACTTGTTACTAATATAGCACAACAACAATTGAGACAGAATGGCACCAAACAATAAGAGAAAGACTTAACTCCATGATGAGAGAAAACAAAGATCGATAAAGAGAAGAGAAGTCCTTACTCACAAACGATGAAAGGACCCCTATTAATGGACGAGAAGTGAAGGAACCCAAGTTACCACCACACGAGATATTAAGCCAAGTTGACATAAAATGAATACAACCACTTAAAGTCAATACAAGTAGAATATTGCCAAACAATTAGAATATTGCATGCAAAGTGTTTAAACATGTGTGAGTGATTTTGTAAGCCCTCGACACCCTTACAAATATAAAAAAATATATACTCTTGAAACGTAAACTTAAAATATCCATGAACTAATGTCAACATTACTTATTTGAAATTTAAAGTCTCTTTATCATTTTACACCTAAGTTTCATAACATCTTGCCTCGATATGAGGGCAAACATGACTTCTAAATTGTCTATTGGTTGAAATAATAGCTTGGACAAAAACTCATAAGTCAACCAAAAAGTGCTAATAATAAAATAAAAAATTAGAAACATGGGATTAAATTAGACTTATAAACTCAGGTTCATGTGCATAAATTAATGAAAAACTCACAGACCATTATAATAGTCTTTGCAACACCGAAAAGGCCGAGAGCAATAAGAAATGGAATGAGGTGGCATGAAGATACATGAGAGCGAGAACATCAAGAACGAACTAACATGGTTTAATACTTTTCAATATAAGATGAGGCATGCGGTTAAATAGTATCGGCACGTTCGATTTGATGGTGAACCATCTCCATTAATTAGTTATATAAATGGATCATTGTACAAAAG
Organism: Pinus albicaulis; assembly: GCA_034641835.2. Classification (NCBI taxonomy): domain Eukaryota; kingdom Viridiplantae; phylum Streptophyta; class Pinopsida; order Pinales; family Pinaceae; genus Pinus; species Pinus albicaulis. The sequence continues at coordinate 177,189,799 of CM076583.1, forward strand.
TCTATCTAATGGAAACATGATAAAAAAAGTCACAAAAGTCTACGTAACGTGTAATACGACAAATAAAATTAAAATGGAATATTGTTTGAAAGAAAAGTGTGAGTTATCTTTAAAAATTGATATGTGTATATACATGGATGTTGTCACATAGATGGAGGATTAAGCTATGGTAGTTTAATAGGTAGTTTAAAAAAAAAAAAATTGTAAATAGATGGTTTTTTTTTTTTTTTACAAGTGGTTCACGTTTCTATGTGCCCGCACACATGTACTAGCTACATACACGGTCTTAATGAATCGCAGTAAATCCTCCCGAAGGGATCTACTGTCGGCCTAACACTGAGGCCTAACCCCACGGGCGTCTAGGAGATTTGATCCTATGACCTCTCAATCTGGGAGTACTTCCAAGCGGGGACTCAACCAATTGAGCTAACCCTTGGGGCTTTTTCACGAGGGGAAAGCTCACGGGAAACCCGGGCGTACTTCCCCAGAATTTCTGGATGGTACGTGCGGTAAACCGTTCGGCAGACTTTCGGCCCTGACCCCAAAGGACTCAAGGATCGAACTCGTGACCTCTCTCAACGGAGAGGCCCACGTATTGGCTCACTACCACTTGAGCTAACCCTTTGGGCTCATTGTAAATAGATGGTTGTAGCAGTTAGTTAGTTAGTTAGTTTGAGGATTAAGTTATGATAGGTTTCTATTTTAAATGAATAAAACTAGAAATTGCACCAAATGTTGCAAAGGGAATGCCGTAAGTATATCATATGAAAAAGAGCATATATGAAGAGTGATTCCTCGCCACATAAGTAGATTCTTTGATGGAACACCCACCTATGTTTTGGAGTGAATGTTTGCTTATCCTTCTCAAGGAGCAATTCATATTGGGCATTCCCCAAATTTCCAAAACAATGCATTTTCATTTGTAAAGGAACCATCAAAGACATAAACAGATTGGGGATATCTTAACATATTAGCATTTAAATGAAAATTTGATAAGGTGTTATCATAAACAATGAAGTGTTAAAACATAGAGGAAAAGGATTGAGTTACATACTCATAGATGCATATGGATCAAGTGGCATGTAGTTTAAGCTAAAAATTTGTGTGAAGTTGTTGAAGTTTGGATGTTGAGTAAAAATATTCCAATCACTATAATTCGTCATGTAATTAGAGCTTGTGATAGGATTTTCACTCTCCAATAGTCTTTTTAGTTTAGCTTGACATGCTAATTTATTCTGATTGGGAAAATTTGAGAAGTGCACTGTATGAGAGGAGATGTATTGCTATTAGTGGGTGTTTATACACCCAAACTCGTCAGAAGTGGGGAATCTCTCAGGCAATATCTCTTGTAATGAATTTAAAGTGCATGATTTGTGTATGTTTTCAATTGGTTCAACTAAAAAAATAAAAATAAAGAGGACTCTACCAAAGTGGATAGGGTCGACATACTCAATACGAGCTCCAAGAGAAGTGATATTGTTGCGGCAGCCACAGGAACATGTAGGGAAAGAGACAATAGTGTCATATTTGTGACAGCCACAGGAACGTGTAGGGAAAGAGACAATAGTGTCATATTTGTGACACAACAACTGAGAGTCCTCTTAGCTAAGAACTATGAATATATACAAATCACATTCCAAGTAAATGCAACAAAACGAAATTCACCACATTACATTGATTTCATAGGAAATCTAAATTCAAAATGATATGGCTATCATTAATGAATTAATATTTCCAACGTTATTAATTACTATGCCATAAAATATGAGTTATTGAGCCATAAAATATGGGATAGTAACTATCGAGTTCTCCTCAAATTTTCAACTACACACAAGGCGGGGTTTTCCTTTTTAAGGGATTTAGAGATAACCTATTGGATTTTTTTTGCTTACTATCATTTGGGACATTATTTTGGAGTGTGTTCAACATCGGCACTAAAATTCTATGAACAAAATCATAAACTTCAACTGCAAATCACATGGGAATGAACTACCAAGTTCTTTAATTTAGATTATGCACATGGGAATGGGACACCATGTTTCTTGTCTTTGGTAAAATAGGGTTACAATTTTTTGATCAATGAAGAAATGTTGTAGAAAATTAGGGTTAAGAATCCTTATCATAGGCCGAAAGGAGTCTAAAAACTCCACTTTGTGCCAGAAAAGCACGTGTAAAAAGGATAACTTAACACACTCTACACATGGAATCAGAGAACCTAACACACTCTACACATGGCATCAACATTTGATTTGATCATTTTCATGTATTCCGAAGTGGGATTTTGTATGTTGAATTCATATTTATCGGGATTTGGAATTTCCAATAACATGATAAAGGAGGAATGCCTAAAAAATATTCCTTCTCTTTGTTTCATTCGGGTAACCTTATAGGGGATGGGCATTCAATATAATGGTATGATCTGATATGGAGCGATAATCAATCCCATAACAAAATCTTGGTTGTATCGAGGCCTCACTATCAAATTTAACACATCTCCTCCCAAACTTATATCTAATCTCACATGGTTTTTCTTCACTTGGAAAACATCAAATATTTTTAGAACTTGGCATGGTCAAATGAATTACTTTGAGCATACATATTGAATGTAACAAGACTTATGCGAACTTACATACCTCTACAACGACCTCATTAGATTTGTTCACAAGGTTGAAGAAATGCTTGGCATAACATCCTCCAACATGGTAATCTAGCATCTTCTTCTTTTCTCTTTTAGCCAAAGAAAACATTCACTTCTGCAAAATTCCTTTTTTATGTAGAAGATATGGCATCCTTCTTAGAACAAACAATTTTTGGGCATCCCAAAACTCTCCTAAGAATCCTCACCATTCATTCTGTAGACTCAAATTATTGATAGTTGATATAAGATTGATTTGCAAGTGTTGTAAGAGAATAATCCAAAAGTTGTGCCTTTAGTGAATTTTTGAAGAAACTTTTGCATTTATGATTCATAATTCATGTAAGTCATGCATAAAATATGCCTACCTCTTCCTCCACCACTAGTGTTTTTTTTTTATACCCTACCTCTTCCTCCACCACTAGTGTTTGTGTTTAACATGCTATTAAAACAACTTATTTGTTTTCACTTGTGATAATATCATTTTTAAGTAAATCATTTATATTCACCTACACATTTTTGTTTATATTTGGAAAATAATGAATACTTTTAAAACTTTGGGTCCATTTGTGACTACTCCAATGGATATCTCTCTTGAAGTGCTTGCACAATCAATCCTAAAGCAATACAATAATTAATCCCAAACCTCAACCTCAAAAAAAAGTATTTCATTATTTTTAGATCATAAATGGATTTTAGTTTTGACTCCTTGTTCACATTTGACTAGGAATATACCTACAATCATCCCACCTTTTCCTCTTGCAATGTCCATAGCTTTATGCATTTATCTTAACATATCTTAACATATTATATATTCCTAATTTTCATTCACAATAAAACTTCAATTGTTTAGGCCTTTTTGTGTGTATTTTTCTTGTTATTCATGAATCATTACTATAAAAATTGTAAATAAGATTGATGAGGTGGGTGCTCTTGGTTTTTGTTTGCAATTTATATGTGATTAAGACAATTGTGATCATGTAGAGTATTTGGGTAGGTTTGACCTTATGGAAATAGTTAGTAGAGAAGAATAACACATTTTTTGTTCTGGTTATGAATAGGCTTCATGTCCAATTTTGTTTACTTTCATTGTTTGATCAGATGGTGTGGTTGAATGAATTGGACTGACAATGAAGGATTGTAGTACATTTATCTAGATAGTGGTTTGTTTGATTATTATTCTGGGAATAATGGGAGGTATCTATGGTAATGCGAATGGAGGAATTGTATTTATGATGGCTAAAATAACATCCACATTTAACACAACCCCAACACCAGCACTGACACTCGCACTGGTCTTCACTAATATGACAACTTTGCTATCACTATTTGGGTTGTTAAAGACTTTCTTGAGTTTATTGGAATCTAACAACCTACTTACAGTTCTACAAGCACAAGAGAAAAACACAGAGCAAGGTATTACAATATTTACAACATATGATACTACATTCTCTTCTCTCCCAAAGAAAATTTTGGCCAATTTGTGTCTTTCTCAAGGTTATGTAGTGGTATATTATAAAAAAATGATTTGTGGGAGTTCTGTGATAATAAACCAAAACTATTCTATTTATAACATATAATTCATGTAGAAAAGCAACATGCCCCTTCCTCCTTTGGTGTTCGTGCCTATACAAGTTACCTTATGAACATGTTCTTAAGACAACTAGTCTATATTAACCTACTTGATATGTGATGCTATGTTTTTAAAGTAACTTCAAAAAATAATCATCAACAAAAATAACCATGTGCATTTTATTGTAGAAGGTTTGATACTTGCTAACATGTTCTTAAGATAACTAGTCTATATTAACCTACTTGTTATGTGGTGCTATGTTTTTAAGTAACTTCAAAAAATAATCATCAACAAAAATAACCATGTGCATTTTATTGTAGAAAATTCAATTTACATCCATTTACAAAAAAAAATTCTCAACAAAAAAAATCATGTTTCATTAAGAACTGAATTAAGGGCAGGGCAACTGATACACGCCAACATATAGATGGCCAAAGAGAGCCTAGGCATCTCGTGAATTGAAAATGGAAACAAATTTTCTAACACGCCAACATATAGATGGCCAAAGAGAGCCTAGGTACCTCGTGAATTGAAAATGGATGAGGTTGCATATGAATTTGAATCATATAATATATAATATATAATTCTATTTAATTTTATAATGTTTTTTTATATAAAAAAACCCAGATAATAATTTTAATTATAATCTTTTTCCAAATATTTTGGAACCTAATGTGATTTGAATTGTATATTAATTTATCATTAGAATATTTTTAATTACAACTACCTAAATTGGAGAAGATTTGGTACATAATTTAATTATAATCTTTTTCCAAATATTTTAGAACCTAATGTGATTTGAATTGTATATTAATTTATAATTAGAATATTTGTAATTACAAATACCTAAATTGGAAAAGATTTGGAAACTTCATTTTTAAATTATAACATTGGACATATACATAATACTTATATTTTTTTTTAAAGTTCATCAAAAGGAACTTAAATTGAAGGAGTTGTTAAATGAGAGTTGGTTTATTAGCTTTTAGGCACTTGTGTTTGTCCAAATAAGGAGAATAACTTTGTTGGCAATAATATCCATGAAATATCTTATAGCTTGAAAGTAGCACTATGTATTTTTCTTCTCATCAACAAATTTTCTGACACGCCAACTTATAGATCGCCAAAGAGAGCCTACATGGTCAAAGAGAGCCTAGGCACCTCGTGAATTGAAAATGGATGTTTACAATGTTTGTCCAAATAAGGAGATGAAAATGGATGTTTACAATGTTTGTCCAAATAAGGAGAATAACTTTGTCGGCAATAATATCCATGAAATATCTTATAGCTTGAAAGTAGCACTACGTTTTTTTCTTCTCATCAACAAATTTTTTGACACTAATCATAAGATATACAACTCTTTTTATATTTTATACATGTCATTTTTTGAAAAGAAATTTCTAAAATTTTATAACTTGAAAGTAGCACTATGTGTTTTTCTTCTCATCAAAAAATTTTCTAACACTAATCATAAAATATATACACAACTCTTTTTATATTTTATACATGTCCTTTTTTTTAAATAAATTTCTAGTTATATATTGTTTTTTTTTTCCAAATGGCCAAATTGGAAAAGATTTGGCAAACTTCCCATCAACAAATTTTGTAAAATTTTACAAGAAAAGAGTACTTAAGACAATTCTTTGATTGCACATGAATTTGAATCATATAATATATAATATATAATTCATTTTAATTTTATAGTGTTTTTTTATATAAAAAAAAATCCAAATAATAATTTTAATTATAATCTTTTTCCAAATATTTTAGAACCTAATGTGATTTGAATTGTATATTAATATATCATTAGAATATTTTTAATTACAAATGACTAAATTGGAGAAGATTTGGAAACTCCATTTTAAAATGATAACATTGAACATATACATAATTTAATTATAATCTTTTTCCAAATATTTTAGAGCTTAATGTGATTTGAATTGTATATTAATTTATCATTAGAATATTTTTAATTACAAATGCCTAAATTGAAAAAGATTTAGAAACTTCATTTTTAAATTATAACATTGGACATATACATAATACTTATATTTTCAAAAAAAGTTCAAACCTTAATTGTATACAATGATATAAGGTCTGTACCAAAAAAAAAAAGATGAGATCATAAGGACTATATAATTTTCAGACTAAATTTTCACGAACAAATAGAGTGCATAAGACAATTGTTTGGTTGTATAAATTTGAATCATAAAATATATGCACATTTTTTTTTAAATTTTATTGTTTTTTTTTTATTAACAAAAAATTCAAATAATAATTTTAATTATATATTAATTTTTTTCCAAATATTTTACAACATAATGTGATTTAATTATTTATTAATTTATCATTAGCATATTTTTACTTATAAATGACGAAATTGGAGAATAATTGGAAAACTTAAATTTTAAATAATAACATTTGGCATATACATAATAGTTATATTTTGAAAAAAAGTTCATAAAATCTTAATTAAGAAGCAAACAAATCAATACATGAATAATGATATAATCTAGACCTATACCTAAAAAAAATGAGATTATAAAAGCAATATAATTTTCTAAGTAAAATTTCACAAAGAAATAAAATGCCTAAAACAATTATTTGGTGGCATATAAATTTAAATCATAAAATATATACACAATGTTTTAAATTTTATAGTTCTTTTTATAAAATAATTTCCAAATAATAATTTTAATTATATAATAATTTATTTGCAAATATTTAATAATTTATAATTATATAGTAATTATTTAGAATAGATTAAAATTATATAGTATTAATTTATCAGAATATTTTTAATTATAAATAAGCAAATAGGAGTTAAACAAAAAAATTTATAATAATATTATATAAATCTTCTAAAAAAAATATTCTCTATTTACATTTACACCAATAAAGAGAACCATCAACACAACACCTGTCTTGTAATATTAGGTGTGTTGTAATATGTACTCATGCAGAAACTTATATACTCATGCGGAAACGTTCTTTCTTTTTCATTCATAATTCTAACTATACTTGTAAAAACTCACTTTGATCGCAGTTGATAAGGTAGTTCAACCAATGTCTTTATCAACTTTCATCTTTAATGTTCTATAAATGGATTAAAGATTAAAAATTCACTTTCATCATAGTTCATATGCCGTCATAGTTTGTTCTTGTTCAACAGTTTGTTTTTGTTCAACCAATGCCTTTATGAACTTTCATGCCCCCATGAATGGAATTTTGAGTGGAAAATTTACAAACTTGATCACAATTTGTAAATTGTCTTTTAAGAAATTATGTCATCTTAAGAAATTCTAACATAAATGAGAGTGAACAACTTGCAAATAGTTTTTTAAGAAATTCTGTTATCTTAAGAAATTCTGACATAAATGAAAAAAGTAAAAGCGTGTTTGGTTAAAATTATAAAGAGTATTTAAAAAAATAATCGGTGAGTCATAATTTATAATAAAAAAATATATCACTAAATAAAAAAATATTCTTACTAAATTATTAAAAAGAAAAAAAATATTTTTGGAGAAAGATTTGTACACTATGAAGAAAATGTATTATTAGCGAATTGGAGGAAGCTAATCATCAGCGAATTGGACTGAGGGTGATATTGGAGGAAGTAGTTGGCTAACAATTAATTATACCATTATGGAAAAAAAACAAAAAAAAATTATACTTCAACATTGTAACAAAATCTGAACATTAAAATGATCTTATCGAACAACATTTTCCATGATACTGAGTGGATTATGTGCCACAAAGCTTTAAATAGGTTGCATGCATTGTCAATTCCAAGCAAGATTTCTCAAACAGTCATCCTCCCTGACAATATTACAGTCAATATGCCTTAGAATGTTGGCAAAAAATTTGTTCTTCTAAAAGGAAAACAACAGAAACCGCTTTGTAAGGATAGGCACTGCTGCAGCGTCCACTCTAAAAACAAGGTTCTCTCTAAAAACAAGGTTTCCTCATGAGCGAAAACAGTATAGCCATTGCAGCTGAAAGAAACATATTTTTCCACAATCAGAGCAATGTGGCAGACACCTTGCAGAGCTTATCGTTCGAGGATGCCCATCGAACACTAGTTTTGTGTGGATGAATCTTGGGACGCGAGCTTTATGTAGTTAGGAAATGGTAACTGATTAATACCGATCTTTAATCTAATGGTCGAGAATGTTTCTATCGTCTAACACTCAATTTAACGGCAGACAAAAAGACACATAGCATCAGAGGGAGTTGTTCTCACATAGAACGCCTTACGGCGTAACTAGCAATTGCACCATCACCAAATGTTGCAAGTAAGATTCTTAAAGAGATCAAATAGTTGCTAAGCAAGATATGTGTAGTGAAATCGATCATCATGTCCAATATCACCTCAGTCGAGGTGGTGCATTGAACCCATGACTTCACATCAACCCGTGACTTCACATCAAAGAGTGCCTTAACCGATTGGTTGAACCCATGACCTCACATCAAGGAGTGTTTTTTATTTTTATTTTTTTTATTTGGGTAGGACTACATCATCATCTTGTCCAATAATCACCTTGATTGAGGTGGGGAATTGAACATGTGACTTGACATCAAGGACTCCCTTAACAAAGAATTGTCTATTCAAGATCTTGCAGAACATGTCATGGAGGCATCCTAGTTGTCATCATTAAATGTGATATAACTTATGCAACTACCAACACACCGTCCTCTTTGAACTGATGCAGTGACCAATATTTACAACAACTATGAACATTATTTAACATTATTTGTGTTAATAAATTATTTAAATAACTAATTAAGAAAAGTGCTTGTAATTAAAAAATTATTATAATTGATTATATCTCCTCTAAATAATATAGAGGAAAGGGATTTATGTCAACAATAATTTTAATTGTTTGCTTGAGAAAATTCGGAAAAAAGAAGAAGAAGATTTCTTTAATGTTATTAAATTATATATATATAAATGGGTAAGAGTGATTATTAAAGATTATGATTGAAAGTTATCTAAATATTTGACCTAACCATTGTTTATCTCAATAATTATCTCACTAGTTTTTAAAAGCCAAAGGCTATCAATAATTATCTCATTATTTTTTAAAAGCCAAAGACTATAGACGTGACCCATCATTATTGTTGAAAGCAAAAAGCCATAAAACTGCTCACGACTATCAATAATTATCTCACTAGTTTTTAAAAGCCAAAGACTATAGACGTGACCCATCATTATTGTTGAAAGCAAAAAGCCATAAAACTGAGAAATAGTTAGCTTATTTAATTAATAAAAACATTTAAAAAAAATACTAAAATGCAAATTGGTGAATGTTAAAATGAATTGCGAACTTTCAAGCACAACTTCCTAAAATATGTGGGAAAAATAAGTAAATTTCCCATGCAAATATTACAAGAAAAGCAAAACAATCCAAAGTTAATAGTGATGTCAAATTGTCAATATAGATTCAAGAGGTCGAACAAGGAAAACTAAGAGGTCGGTTGACAAAGAAAAGCAAAACAATCCAAAGTTAATAGTGATGTCAAATTGTCAATATAGATTCAAGAGGTCGAACAAGGAAAACTAAGAGGTCGGTTGACAAAGATATTATTGGAATATCACGACCGGAGTGGGAACAGAAGTCATTATTCGAAAGAGTCAGATCACTGATGCACTCCTCTTTAGAAAATTAGTTCATTTTCGCTGCATCCAAACCAATTTGGCCCCACTGCATTACTTTTTTGAACTCTTTTTCCTTACGAATCCGCCCTCTTTTTTGACAAATTCACCAAACTGGAACTTTCGGCTATTTTTCTTTGACCCATGGTTCAAAAAGTTACAGCGCCTCTCACATCGAAGCACTGATCTGCTATGAAGAACATACAAATCCAACCTGCTCCCACATCTCATTCATCCAATCCACCAGATTCTTTGACAAGAATTTAAAGAATCATCAACCGGATACTATGTCTTGAAATTAACGCAGAGTCGCTCATCTAACGGGCTGCACTCCGTCCGACAACCTCGGGATCCAACTGCACCGTCGGATCTGAGGCCAGTTCACGGCGCGGCGGTCCTCTTCGCAGATTGCTTCTGACAGCTCAATGGCATCTGGATCCTCGTGGGCTGTGCTCCTTTCAAACTCAGAAACCGGGAAAGGGAATTTCCGGCCGCCAGTTGCGCGTCACGGTAATGGAAAAACTGTACGTGACGTGTAATCGTTAGATCCTCCTCGTTTTTCCCGGACACCGCGAAAAAAACGACAGAGATGCCGATAAAAACTTTGCTGACGTGACATTTATTAAAAGCGTGGCAGGTGGGCCCACCGGCACAGTATCTTTTTGAAAGACTTTCAGTACGCCTCTCACATCGAAGCACTGATCTGCTATCAAGAAGTAAAAATTTGCCATGCAAATATTACAAGAAAAGCAAAACAATCCAAAAGTTAACAGTGATGTCAAATTGTCAATATGAAAACTAAGAGGTCGGTTGACAAAGATATTATTGGAATATCACGACAGGAGTGGGAACAGAAGTCATTATTTGAAAGAGTCAGATCACTGATGCACTCCTCTTTAGAAAATTAGTTCATTTTAGCTGCATCCAAACCAATTTGGCCCCACTCCATTACTTTGTTGGACTTTTTTTCCTTACGAATCCACCCTCTTTTTTGACAAATTCACCAAACCGGAACTTCCAGCTATTTTTCTTTAACCCATGGTTCAAAAAGTTACCGTGCCTCTCACATCGAAGCACTGATCTGCTATCAAGAAGTAAATTTCTAACTTTCTTGAAAATTTCATAGAATGAATGCAACAAGATAGCTTCAATTTTATCAATTATTTTTAATTCTTATACAGGCGAGTTAGTGCTGAAATTCGCTAACTATACAATAACAGAGATTCCGATATTTAAATGGCCGAAGCGTTTTCGTTTTTTTGACGGTCTCTACAGCTAAAAGTCCAAATGAACGTGCGTGCAGTGGAAGGCCGGTGTAGCGTTTCTCAACGGGACATTAACGCATCTTTCAACCAAATTGACCGTCCGCAAAACGGAACGGAGTGTAAGGTAAATTTATCCATTCCTTGTAAACACTGTTTGGAAATTCAAAGTGAGATTGTGTCTCTAAAACCTTATAACAGAACATTGAAATGCGCAAGGTTTTGGACAATGAATGCTAAAAAAATCCATTTACACAGTTCTAAAAGATTATAATATGAAACTGTTTCAGTAAAAATGAAAAACTTAAGAATCTCATATTTGCTGTACCGCCCCATCTCTTCATTCTCTAAAACAAATACAGGAAACCTAGCTTTACAATAAAACTCATAATTCTCGCATACACCAAAACAAAACAGCATGCTAATTTGCTGTACCGCCCCATCTCTTCATTCTACAAAACAAATGCAACAAATACTGAAAACCTAGCTTTACAATAAAACTCATAATTCGAGAGACATAGTTCACTCTTCTATGCCAAGAAAAAGCTGCGAGAAGCGAGAATGATGACTATAAGGAAACTCGCAACTGCTACCCAACACTCGCAATTGCCTCAAGTGTTAACTGCCACAATTTGAATCTAAAAAAATCCATTTACACAGTTCTAAAAGATTATAATATGAAGTTGTTTCAGTAAAAATGAAAAACTTAACAATCTCATATTTGCTGTACCGCCCTATCTCTTCATTCTCTAAAACAAATACAGGAACCTAGCGTTACAATAAAACTCATAATTCTCGCATACACCAAAACAAAACAGAGTGCTAATTTGCTGTACCGCCCCATCTCTTCATTCTATAAAACAAATACAACAAATATAGGAAACCTAGATTTACAATAAAACTTATATAATTCCAGAGCTTTACAATAAAACTCATAATTCGAGAGACATAGTTCACTCTTCTATGCCAAGAAAAAGCTGCGAGGAGCGTTCGTTCACTCTTCTATGCCAAGAAAAAGCTAGTTCACTCTTCTTTGTCAATAAAGTCGCAACTACTTCCCAGGCAACTGCTTCCAAGTGTTAACGGCTACAATTTGAATCTATCGCTGATCATGATTCAATCGTCTAACAAAGGATCAAATGATACAGATTATGACAGAAAGACAGCTAGAAAAGTTGTTTTCAAATAAAAACGCCTTACGGCGTAATAAATATATGAATATGGTATTTTTTTAGATTAAAAAAAATAAATTTGTAAATAGATGGTTATAGTAGTTAGTTTGAGGATTAAGTTATAATAGGTTTCTATTATAAATGAATACAAATATATGAATAAATATGTTGTTTTTAAATGAGTGATTTGTATATAGATGGTTGTGGTGAAGACTAAGTTATGATAATTTTTTTCATTTTTAAAAATAAATGAATAAAAATTTTGAATAAACTATTTTTCTTTTAAATGAATGATTTGTATATAGATGATTGTGGTCATAGCTAGTTTGACACTGAGTTATTTTGTGTTTTCCATCATTTAAAAATAAATGAATAAAAATTATGAATAAATGAATTTTTTTTAAATGAATGATTTTGAAGACTAAGTTATGATCAATTTTCCCACCATTTAAAAATATATGAATAAACAATATTTTTAAAAATTTAGTGATCTGTATAAATATGGTTATAGTCATAGCTAATTTAAAACAAGTTTTTTTGAGGAAAAAAAAACTTCTGATTTATATTAATAAAAACATATAGTACAATTTATATAGTTTTTCAATGTTTGTAAAAGACTTTATTATCAAGCTTACAGTACTTTACTACTACTTTTTTTCCTGTGATTTTTACCTGGAGTATATTTCATAACAGGTTCTTTCATCTACTCTCTAAAAACCAAAACTATCTTAAATAACAATAAACAGGAGTGATCTCCTCAATCAACTTTTCTAATGTTCTTTACATTTTACAAAAAAAACTACAAACCATCATACCTCCAAACTCTAAAAAAAGTTTATGCTACCAACATTTATCACGAATCCTTGTTCATACTCAGAAAAGAAAAACTTAAGAGGTCCCTTATCAATTCCTCTCTTTAATAGTAACTTTGTTATCAAGTTAGACTGCTGGATCAAAATTGATATAATGATAAGTACTTACTAGCCTCTGTGATATGTTTCATTAAAATAATTAATATGAGAGGATTGAAATGTTATATCCTTTCACTGAGTCTTTGCATCACCATAAATTTATATGTATTCCAAACCTAACCATTTTGCTGAATACCCCATAATGCAATGATCTGTGCTTTATTATTTGTGTCGTGTTCCCCTTCCCACCAAAATAGAAAAAATATACCTGGTTATATAACTATATAGACACCCATCCACATTTCCTCACCATGGAAAAAAAACCTATTGGAAATGTTTGCCAAATGTCTCTGCATATTATGATAAATTTCCGGCATTTTAAATATATGAATAAAAGTTCTTTTATAATATTTAACTTGATTGGATTGCAAGTTCATATCTGATAAGATCATCTTACCATTAAAATTTATATTTAATTTTATAGTAGTTTGCACGTCTCAGGAAATCTCTCGGCGGTTTGGTTGCTATCCCGTTGTTATCAAGAACGTCAGGTGGTCGAGGGTGTTTTATATTAAGTAATACAAAGTTAATATATCAACATATTCTGGATATCAGTTTCTGGATATTCTGGATGCTTGTTTTCTTATTCTGTGTTGTTGATAAACATTGCTATCATATTCTTGCTTTTATATGTGTGGAAGAAGGCGTACTGGAGTCTTCCTCCGGGTCCGTTGCAGGTGGGTAACAAGCCCAACGAGTCTTTTTCCAACTTGCTACAAAATAGGATTAACAATATATCATCTTCATAAAAGATTAAAAACATATAATTGTCTATTAACGATATATTATTTTTATGATATGAAAGTATAAATTTAGTGTTTATTCTCTACTATTATGTTGTAATAAATGTAATGGTCATTAATAATAATAACCATTTTCCATTATGTATTTATTAAAAAAATTGTATTTTTGTTTTTAAATTGGTAAGATTTTTTGAATTTACAAATCAAATTGTCATCTGCCATCACAATATTTTAATTATTTTTTTTTGTAAATTCTATTTTGGCATTTATTTGCTCCACTTCTTCGTGCTAGATTATTGTTAAGGTACAGAACTTGATCCTGTAAATTATTAGTGAGAGGTTATTTAAGTTTCTAAATTATTAGTTAGAGGTTAAGTAAGGAAGCTTTTATTTATGATATCACTTTTTTATCAATTACTTTATATTTGTCAATCACTCTAATAATTTATAAATTAAAAAAAAAAACAAAAACAAAAACAAAAAAAACACACCAATTTCTTTCTTATCACAACTTTTCTTAAATCAATTCTTTGTTTTGTTTTAAAAACTAGAATTTTCTTTCATTTTATTTTTGCATTGCTCACTATCAAGACAATTTAAAGCCTCTTCAAATGCTTTAGATTCCACACTAGCATCAACTACTATATTTTTGTATTACGATTAATTTCAATGTTCTAGTATTATGATTATGTTTTAGTTCCACATAGCAACAATATTTAATATTAGAGATAAGCTAGACTTTAATTACTATAGTGGAATTGGATTTAGTAATACACAAGCCTCTTGGGTTGGTTATACTCCAAATCTTTTTTGGGGTGAGACATTTACTTTCTTTAGGTTCATTTTTTCGGATAATGGTGAAATTTGGTTATCTATCATTACTTTATTGAGGCACTCATTATTGTTGTTCAACTTTTTCCATATTTCTCTTCTTTAAATATGACATCTCAAATGTAACTATTCATGTAGCCATACAAAATCCATAACTTATATCCATTGACCCCATGAATAAGCTCCCCATATCTAATTCACACTTTTTGGATTTTCATCCATTCTTTTTACTATCTTCCTTGGGTAAATGCATATAAGTTACAAAACCAATGACACTCATGCAAGAAGCATACAACTTACTTACACTCAAGGCTTTCTCTAGTGTTTTCTCATTCAAGGCTAGGGTAGGTGACAAATTTACTAAGAAAGAAGTCGTTTAGTTGCTTTAGGCCAAAACCTTTTCTCGATTTTGCATCAAATATCATGCACCTTTATTTTTCCATTAAATTATTACTATTCATATTATATACTACTCCATTTGTTATGGGGAGTAGGATCTGTTGGGTGTGGAGCCTGATTTTCATCCCGATTCAGAGATCCTTGTTTTAGCTGGATGTATATACTGCAGTGGGGGGGTGCCTGGGGGACTTGTCCTCCCCCCCGCGAGGTCCGGGGGCAGCGCCCCCGAAGCTAAAAACAGATGTAAAATTGCCTTGTAAATGTATAGTAATTTCTAGTCAATATAGTCCGTTCATTAGGCAAATGTTCTGGCGGTAGAAGTTATGTTTAGTTTAGGGTTTTTTGCCCTAGAAGGCAACACCTCACTTTGTATGAGGGCATTGTATTGCGGCTATGTATTGTATGAGGATTCTCAGAGCGAGAAACAGATAGGGAGACTATGAGAGAGAACAGAGAATATCACATTGGATCTGTTGTAGGTTGTGTCTCTTCATTTTGCTGGATAATAGAAAGGAAGGATTAGCTGTTCAGGGTGGACGTAGCCCAAACTAGGTGAACCACGAATATCTATGTCTCTCTGGTTTTATGTGTTTTGTGTGCTTCTGTTTTCCGCATATTTTACGTGTTGCATTGCTCCGTAATATATAATTTTCCAACAGGATATAGTTTTATTCCTTGCAATCATATGCATTTTATTGAACCTAAAAATATTTTGAGCGATATTTCCTACCATTATCACTTTCATATTTTACTAGTTTTTCTTTCAACCATAATAATTAAATTCTTAATATAATCCTAGTGGGAAAGCCACATAGAAACCCTTAGGATAGAGGGATATCCTATAGAAACTAAGTGGGAGGATTTAAAACTCTCATAAATTCCCAATTTTTCCCTATTGGTTATGGATATGGCCAATGGAACTGGTGGCATTACTTCAGGTAGAAATAGGGGCATAGTGTACATTACACTATATAATTCAAGAATATGACAATAATCCTAGGTATCTCTACCAATAACTCATATGTACTCTTCAATTATTTGGGGGATATACATAGTCTTTTGTGAAAGAAAGTGATTTCGTTCAAACCCAGAATGACAAATGTGGATTATGTATAGGCACAGTACCTAGAAAATAAAGGCCAAGAGAAACGACAATTAAGTGGTTCAAAGAAGAAGGATCACCAAGAATCTTCCAAGGAGGGGAAGAAGAAGTGGAAAGGGGGGAAGGACAAGAAGACAATAGCCACAACACACCAGTGAGAATATCATAGAAATGAATGGAACGTTGATGGTCACATAGAGGAGAAGTGTTGAAAATTACACCCATAGCTCAAATTGAAGAACTAAATGGAGGACATGAAGAAAAAGAATAGTATTGCCACAGATTTGAGTGGTTAGGTGGAAAGTAGCTCCAATGTGGATGAAAATATTTTTTACACCTCACTGTAAAAGGAGGTGAATCTATATAGCCTTCATCAATGGAAAGAAAAAGAGATGGCCTAATTCTTCCATATAAAGGTACAAATCAAGAAGACAAAATTGATGCTATGTTCGACTCATCATCATAGGAAGTCTCATAGTAGAGAATTTGGTCAACATAGTTGGACTAGAGGTTCATTACTATTCTAACACATCTCCATTGGTATGGTTTAACATGGAGGAGAGATAAAGACAAACAAACAATGGAAAATCAATTTTGCTATAAGTGTTGGTTTTGTTGATGAAGTATAATTTTGTTGTAGTTCCACTTAATGTATGTGAATTTGTGTTTGGGCATCCATATATGTACATGTGGGATGCAATTGCAAATATTGAATTGAGACTATCTCACCAATTATAATAGATCCTTCATTATCAACAAGCACAAGGGAAAGTCAAATATTTTTGCTAGTAAGTGCCAATAAAGCTAATAAATTGATTAGTTATAGTAAAAATATTTTTTATTATTCTTAAAATAAAATAATTCTATAAAAGAGTCAATGAGAGAAAATGCATCCTTCAAGGGGTGCATTAAGAAATAAATATAACTAGAAGAGTCACTACATGAATATTGGGAAGTAATTTAGGAGCCTAAATGGCTACTACCTAACATAGAAGCGAAGCATGAGATCCAATTGTGTTGGACTCTCCATTTCCAAACATTAGGCTATACATGTAGTTCATTATAGAAGTAAAGAAAGTGAAGAAGTAGTTGTAGTAAATGCTAGAGCAAGGTGTTATTTGACCAAGTACATCACCATGTGGGTCACCCATCATAATTGTGCCAAAGAAGGATTGGACTTGGTGAATGTGCATTGATTATAAAGTGTTAAAAAGACTACACTCAGTAATAGGTAACTCTACATAGGAATGATGATCTATTGGACCAATTGCAACAAGAAAAAGATTTCACCAAGATGGATTTAAACATGTCACTAGGTCTAAGTCAAAGTAGAAGATACTTGGAAGGCTACCTTCATAATTAGACAAGGTTTCTATGAGTAGTTAGTAATTCCATTTAGTACATGTAATGCAATACTTTCATTCATGATATTAATGAATGATATAATACACACATATATAGATTCATATCTTATTTTTTATTTGTATAATTTAGTGGTTTACAATGCTTCCTGTGAGGAGCACGTCTCGCACTTGATGCAAGTGCTAAAGACTTTGAAATAGAATCAACTATTGGAAAATCTCAAAAAAATTGATTTTTAACAAAAGTATTTGTTGTACTTATGTTATGTGATTGTTGTAGGGTACCTCAAGATAGATACTACCAATATGGAGGCCATCATGAAGTGGCCAATGCCTATGTTCCTAAGGTTAGGAGTTTCACCAGGGCACCATAGTCTCTAAGGAAAATGGTAACCTCATTTTTAGTAGTAGATCCATCACTCCATGCCATAATAATGAGTGGAAAGAGTTACTAGTGGAGGAAGGGTTGGTAAAATTCCTTTAAAGAGTTGAAGAAGAAAATAAGTCAAACACCAATCCACGCATTATCGAACTTCCAACAACCCTTCAAAGTGGAGATAAATGTGAGTAGATATGTTATGGGATTGGTCTTGATGTAGGGAAGAAGGCGTGTATGCTACCATTTTTAAGTGTTTCATGGGGTGGTTCCCAACTACCATACCTACAATAAGGAGCTATTTCTCTTGGTTTAAGCTACAAAAAAGTGGAAACAATATCCAATGGGAAAGGAGATAGTCATCCACATATATCACGAACTGCTATAGTACATGCAGGATTAGTAGTTATGAAATATCAGAGATTACAAGTGGATGAGTTTCTCACAATAGTTCCAGTCAGTGATCAAGTATAAGAAGGACATCACAAAAAAATTAGCAAATATTCTTTCAAGGCCACCCACATAAAAAATCACAGTGTTAGGAAATCTAATGCACATGAATCCTTTCACCCATGATGTATACAGAAAGGCATATATGGAGGATGGGTGCTTCAAGGAGTTGTATCAACATTTATAGGGCCAGGTTCATATGGGTGATGGTGACATCACAATTGGCTATAAAATCCATAATGGGTTACTCTATAGGCTAGACACACCATATGTTCCTAAAGCTGAATGAATGTAGTTAATTAGAGAGGCTCACACCTACAAGGCTGCAAGGCATTTTGGTGTTTGGAAGACAACTACCAATTTACAAAGGTGTGTGTACTAGCTGAGGGTGTAAGAAGATGTAGCTAGGCTCATTAGAGGATGTATTATTTGTTATACCAACAAACCAAGAAATAGGAAACAATGTCTATACCATCCTTACTTGTACTCACTCATCCTTAGGAAAGAATTTCCATGGAATTTTTGGGAGGTTTACCAACAATTAGAAAGAGACATGATTTATTTTTCGTGGTATTCAAGTTCAACAAGATTGACATTTTCATGCTCTATTAAAAGACTATCATGGGGTAAGAAGAAATAAACTAGTTATTTGAATAGGTTTATGTGCACTTTGGGATACCAATGACCATCATTTCAAAGGGATGCAAAATTTCTTAATGCATTTTTTACTATGTTGTGGGAGAATATAAACACAAAATTGAAGATCATATATACAATGTATTACATTCATAAATAGATGGAAAAACATAAGTAGCTAACAGGACTTTAATAAAACTTTCAAGGGGTTATAATTGGACACCTCTGAAGGCCTCAGATGAAAATCTAGTCTAAATACAACACTCCTACAAAAGGGCAACCCATAATTGAACTGGTAAGTCATCATTTGAGACTTATTTTGGATATTTTCCACCTTTTCCTTTAGATTTTGTATATGTGCAGCAAGGAGGAGTGAGGGAGGATCTCATAGGGGATGTTTTAATATTGGAGAAATTTGTTGAGAATATTAGGCAAATCCATTTATAGGTACATGAGGCATTAAAGAAGTAAAATGAAAAAAACAAGGCTAGGCATGACCAACATTAGACAGAAACATCATTTACAGTTGGAGATAGAGTATGACTACAGTTTAAAAAGGAGAGGCTGTAGAGTCCTGGTAAGAAAATCAAGACTCTATAATATGGTTCTTTCAAGATACTATAAAAGGTGGAAAATAATTCTTACATACTTAGTCTACCCCCAGACATGTGCATTTACTCAGTGGTGAATGTGAGAAATTTTACACTTTATGAGACTTCCATGCTAGATGAAGAAGAGGAGTAGGTCCTAAATATTGTAGAGGACTTAGCACTTGATGCTCAGTCAGAGTTGTAGTGGATATAGTTTTACAAAAGAGATCACTTGATGCAAGAATATGCACATGCTCCTGCTGCTAGGAATACATAAACATTTTTAGAACTAGGGGTGCACATGTTTTAGTGCTAGGTACGTGCACACAGTTTTATCATTTTACCCCCTTTTTTTATGGCAGGAAGCTTACGTTTGAGACCAGAAACATGGTCATTTTGGCTGCAAATACATGAAAACATATTTTTTTGGATATATGTGTGTGTGTGTGTGTGTGTTTGTGTTATTGTTTACTATTTTCAATATACATTTCTCGTTTATATCTACTATAACATTTTTTGGCCTTAAACATTTGGGGAAAAATTATATGGTGCACTAGAAGACATTAAAACCAGACAATCTTAAAAATAAAAATAAGTGTTTGATAATGTTAAGACCCTTTTAGGTCACACTACCAGAAGGCCTTATATATATATATATATATATATATATCAAAAATTTTGAAAAAATAATTGTGAATAAGAACACAGAGTTATCTAAAACTTTACAAATTACAAATTTTAAGCAAGATTCCATCATTTAAGTAGTCAAAAGTTGCAGTAATGCAAACATATACATTATGTTTTTCATGAAAATTAAACTACCAATGATAAAAAAACTCAAAGTTCACATAGTTAGACACACTTTGTATAAACATAAATTATACATTTTGAAAGCTAATTCATTTATTGTATTTCATCTTTTTACAGCACCTTCAAATTCATCCAGTAAGTATCCCTAATCACTCCTTCAAATTAACAAATTGTTACTTTCTAAATATACATTACTATTAACTTACCCCATCCATACTTAAAAATATACCAATATAATAACACTAATGCTTTATAAAACAAGACACGATAATTTAAGTCATAATATTTATAAGATTATTTATACGATCTATTACTAAATAATAAAAAACAAGACACAATAATTTAATTCATAATATCTATAAAAATATTTATACAATCTATTACTAAATAATAAATATGGTAAATAATACTGGACTAGCAACAATACTTCTACATTTAAATATAAATACACTAATGTTACACCATTTTTTGGTCATCTAACCTATTATTATTAGATGAACCCAAGTACACCATGTAAGACCGATTTTACCCTAAGTAAAATTGCTTTCACCATATAAAATAACTCATTTGTTTATATTTCCTGGTCATATTTAACCCAAAATAAGGAACTTAATTAAATAAACCCTTATTTATTTAATTATTCCCTAAGAATAAGTTATTTAAATCATTATTTAAATAATATTCTTAGTTAAATTTGACTAAATCATCCATAAATAATTAAATAAACCATTATTTATTTAATTATATTCCCATCACTTCCATAAAATGATAAATAAACCATTTGTTTATTTATTATTTATAAATAAAGGAATTGACCCAAGTCAAGAACCCTTTTCCCTCCAACAAATATAATAAAATATTCCTAAAGGGTGCTTCTAGAATTCAATTAATAATATTTTATTCATGCACCGAGTTCTAGACCGCCCCAATATATTGTTATAAATAGGGGGGTTTTCCCCATTCATTAGTCACCTTCATTGCATTAGATCACTCTGGATCTACTCTTGGTCACCATTTTCCATTTTGCTTTGTGAACTCCCATTGAGTTCCATGTTTGTTTTTCTACACCACTAAGAGAGAGGAATGCTAGATCTGAAACACTGAGGACTTCCAAGAACCCATCCCACTGAGGAGAACTAGAAAACACCTTTCTTGTTTTCCTCTCAGGTGCCCCATTCTTTAACATAATATAAAATTCTTTTATAAACATTATTTCTTGTCTTGTCCATTGGATGCATGGAGCCATATTATATTTTATCTGCTTAATGTCTTTTGTGCTTAGATCTGAATTTGTGCAAAAAAATTAAAGATATTTTATAGCCATATCGATGTTAGGGCTATTTGTTATGCGTAGCTAAAGTGATCTTTTACGACGAAAGATTCATACTAAAAATTGGCGACTCCGCACGGGTTTTCTTTTGCGACCGCTGTCGTTTTATATATTCCTGCATATCCAGCTGTTTCAGACCCTAGGGTTTCTCTTCCATTCTCTGTTTTTCCTCTTTTTATGGTGTTTTTCACCCCTAACACCCTCAAACAGTCAAATTTTACACCCTCAAACAGTCAAATTTTTAACTTCCGTGTGTTTATGGCCTTATTGCGCAGGTGACAGACATCAACTGCAGCTGAGACGACAAATTTTTCTGAAATATGCCGCCGAGAGAACCGGATCTGCAGGTCGCACTTATCAGCCCAAAAAGTGCGACCTGAGCCTCAGGACGCACTTTTCTGCCCCAAACCTGCGACCTGGACTGAAAATAGGTCAGAACCTGCGACCTGCACTTTTTCTGCAAAATTTTCAGCACCTTTTCTGGGTTTGTCTGAAGCTTTTTTAGGGTTTTCCAGCCTCTGTCTCTGCCTGTTTGGACCTGTTTCTGATCTGCTTCACTCAACTAAGAGGGAATCTTGCCCCTTAGAGCTCTAGTACCCTCCACTTTTTGTGGACGAGTCTTTGCTGTTTCAGAAGTCTGAATTTCCAGAGTTTTAGCCCTCTTTTTCTCCGATCTGATACCTCCTTTTCAGATCCCTTTAGATCAACTCTTCTCCCTCTCAAAAACACCTCATATCGTTTTGTTTGGGTTCATTTCTAAGGCCACCGCCTTGTCTCTTCTATCTTTAGCTGATCTCCTCTTTTAGCAGCAACCTTGCCTCTGCCTCTTTGCTGTTCTCTGCACCACTTTTCAGCAAATTTACCCTTTAGATCCCAATCCCTCCGGACCTTAGATCTATTGGCATCTTTTTAGCGTGCTTTGCCTAGTTTTTCCCTCTTATAGACTAGTTTTGAGAGACCCACCTTCTTGGGTTGGATTGATGACTTTTTAGTTGTTAATTTTCTATTCTTTCAGTCTTATTTACTACAAATTTCTTTTCGTTTATGCAGCACACTTTTTCTTTTACTCTCAAAACGTCTAGGCTTAAACAATTAAAATTAACACACGCCACACACTGACCCTAAGTGAAGAAGCGCTTGGTTAATACCGCCTGGCAAAGACTTTAAAATCAATTGTCACTGCACCTCTCTGCCCTTGACCTCCCTTGATTCTGTCCCTACCTGCCCTTATCGGTGTTTCTTCTTCTCGTCATCATTGCGCCCCCAAGGCGCCTCTCCCGGAGACTTCTTGGCCTTCACCCTCAGTTTCTGCTTGGTCGACTCCCTCCTTCCCGTCGTCATTGAGTAAGTCTTCCCCCGAGTCCGCACTCCGACTCTTCCTCTGATTGTTCGAGTTCTCCCCCTACTCCTGGTTCTCCCCCTTTCACTTTCACCATTTCTACTTCAGGGCCTACTACCAGCAGTAACCCAAGTACTATTGTTGGGTCTGTTTCCAGTGGAACCACCTCGGGACCTACCTCGACTACCCCATTACTCCCTTATATGGCCGGCCTTAGTCTCCCCGACTTCAATCAGTTGATCAATGACCCTATCCGCCACGATGTTTGTTGGCCTGCTTTGCCAACCAAGCTCCCCTCCGACATTCCCAAGTTCGAAGGCCTTGCTAGTGAGGATCCCTCCAACCATATCCGATCCTTCCATATGTGGTGTTCCTCCAATTCCATTACTGACGATCTATTCGTCTTAGATTGTTCCAACGCACGCTTACAGGCGAAGCTTCTAAATGGTATGTTGAATAGGCCACCTCCTCCCATACCACTTTTGTGACCATTGTCCAAGCCTTTTTATCTTATTTCCAACTCCCTCTCCGATACGACACTGGTACCGAGCTTTTAACCTCCTTCCGTCAATCCTCTTCAACCCGCCTTTCCGCTCATGTCTAGGAATGGCGATGAAGAAGAAGCTTATGTCGAGCTCCTCCCTTTGAAGATCGTGTTTATATGGACTGGTTCCTTCACTCTCTCTTACCTCCAATTGGCAAAGATGTCGCATCCCATTTTCCCCAGACTGAAGAAGCCGTCCTCCAAATAGCCTTGAAGTATGACCTTATCTACGCCCAATCTGGTTATGTCTATATCGTCCTCCCTGACCTTCCCAAACCCAATGGCCTAATGCCTCGGGGGCATCTCACTCTGTCGACGGTATCATTAGAGCCCTATCACATACCTCTGCCCAACCTCTTCCGAGCCATGGTTTTTCTCCAGGGGCCAGCCCCTCCGGCGTTTTTTCCCCTCCAGGTAGCATGTATTCAGTCTACGGCATGCCTCCTCCTTTTGCCCATCCTCCTGCTTACCTTACTGCTGCCCACCCTACTCCTTATCCATATTCGCCACCTGGTGTCCCAGCCCCTCCATCATTTGGACCTCCCACTCCCTTGCCTTCTCCACCCCCACAATCACACTTACTACCTCCTCCAGGGCAAGTATTTGCACAACAGGGGGCACCTAATTTTCCTCCTTCTCAAAGAAGGAGAAGAGGCAATCAATCCGCTTCTGGTAATCGTGAACCCAATCCTTCCAGTGTTGACTCTACCACTGCCAACCAGCCACAGGGCTCTCAGCCCAAGCCAGACAGGCCACTTCGTACCAATAAGCCATGTTAATGTTGCAGTGTTTATGGTCACTACACTCACAATTGTCCCCTATTACCACAAATGCAGCAGATGTGGGATTCTCAGGCCACCGTATAGGGACAACACTCCTCCCCTACTGTCCCCCCCGCCCCAACTACTTCTCAACCTGCTGTGCTTACCGATCCTTTCCCTAAACAAGGATTCATGACCACTCAACCACCTCATGCCCTGGTCACCACTCACCCTTCCCCTTTTGGTTCCTCTGATTACCAAATTCTTATGATGGCCTTTGACCCATCTCTCACTGTCGACCTCAACCTTCAAACTCTGTCCCGTCAGTATTCCACACCTCCTGTTCTGTCTGTCTCCGAGTCTCCCTAGTCAGGTTCTACAGAGCCTCTATCGACACCCAATGGTCCCTTACAACTCCCTCCGCCCAAAGCCGAGGTTCATCCCAAGCCTCCTAAGGGACCATTATGCCGAAATGCTGCCTCTGGTCGGGCTGCCCATTCATACAGCATAGTAGATGATCTGGCCCAATATTCTGCTGCGATTTCAACACTAGAACTCCTCCAGTCGTGTCCTTCTCAAAAAAGGGCTCTACTATCTACCATGGGCACTGTAGATCCTGCTGATGACCAATTGATTGTTTTCGATGCCCGTCAGTTAGACCATCCCCCTCTCCCTCCTTCAGTTTCTTTCCAAGTCCCAGTCAAAATCCGAAACGCCAATGTTGCTCAGTGTATTATTGATGAGGGGGCATCTACCTGCGTAATGTCCGCTTCGGTTTGGAAACAACTCGGATCCCCTGAACTGGCCCCTTCCACCATCACCCTTCGTGCATGGGATGGCCATGCCTCCCAGCCCATTGGCCTATTCCGTAACTATCTTATTACCCTTGCCAGCAAGACGGTTTGTGTTGACGTTGAAGTTATCGATGCCCCTCTTGACTACAACATCCTTTTGGGGCGTAGTTACACCTATGCCATGTCAGTCGTCCCGTCCGCAGTCTACCGCAAGATGTTTTTCCCTCATAATGGCAAGATTTTCACCATTGACCAGTTGACTTACCATGAACCAAAATCTCAGACCTCCCCTGAGTCCACCATCTCTACTGTCACCAACAAGCAAATTGTTGATTCTTTGACCAGTGTTTCCCCCTTCGTCTACAAATACTCCTCCTTGCTTGGCACCTTTTTCGACTCCCCTCCCATCTCTGATCCTAACTTGGCAAACGTTTGCATGATGCAATCATCTTGGGCTAACCTTACAGAACCCACTTTGGCTAGTCAGCAACCTCAACCTCAACCAGCTCCTAGCCCTTCACCCCTGTTAGCCACCCTTATTCCTTCTGAATCTTCTTCTACCACCACTCCTCATGGGTCAATTCCACCTGAAATCCACCCCCCTGGCACCATTCCTCCTAGCCATTTCCAAGCTGGTCAGATCCCTTTCCTCGCTCCCCCTCTTGGAGCTTATTCAGTCCCTACCTTGGCCACCCTATCCCTCCCCAACTTGACCTTGGGTATACCCGTCTGGTACCTTAACCCTCCAACCACCACTCCGCCCGATCAACCTAAACCATATATTACTTTGACCCCGGTTCAACCAATCCCTATGACTTCTCTTGCTACGCTGGTACCTCAGTCACCTCAACAAGCACCGCCTCCTGTTACAACCACTTCGAGTAAAAATGGCAAAGCTCGCAGGGGGGCATCAAGGGACAAACCTACCCCACCCAACCCTGCCCCTCCTCAGCCCCCCAAGCATCCCATCCAGTGTGCTCTGTGTGATGTTGTTGGTCACGCCACTCATACTTGCCCTGAATTACCACCTCTCAAGACCATGGTTAATGAAACGTTTCCAGAATCAGACATCCCAGAAGTCCATGTCACCATACCAGATTCTACCCCTAAACTTAAGAATTTGTGCACCAATCACCCCTGTTCTTTGTGCAATTTCCATGGTCACTATACCCACCTTTGCCCCCGCCTTGACGAGTATTGTGCCTCTTTAGCCACATACCACCAATTCGAAGCTGCCCCCACCCGTAATCCTTCTTCCCTCACACAAGACCACCTGTCTACCACGATTACCATTCCTCCTCCTGATACCGAAATGACCGAGACTTCAGCTGCCATTTCCTACCTTTCCTCATCACCGTGATTCTCGGATACCAACCCCTTAGTACCTTCCCCCAATGCTTTGCCTGATCATTCAACTGCTCACTCTGTCACCGTACCTGTGAGCCCTTCCCATCACAATCAAGAGTCTCATCCCTCTATCTCCTCAGGTCAACCTCTTCCACCCTCTCTTCCCATATTCCAGTCCGATGAAGACATCATGGAAGCCATAACCAACCCTGATTTTCCATGGGATGATATGCACCATCGTGCATATTTCCTCCCACATCAATCCCATGACCAATATGCCCTCGAATCCAAAGACTTCATCCCCGATAAAGTCGATTGGTTCAAAAACCCCATCCCTGCACCTGATGCTTTCGAAGAAGGAAATATGGCTAATATCTCTCCCACCATCAAAATCAACATTTCTGTCAAGCCAGGTATTGAAGAACATATAACCATGGGCGCCCAATGCACTCCAGAAGAAATTGAAGCCTACAAGAAACTCTTCAAAGAATTCCATGATGTTTTCACCTGGTCATACTCGGAAATGCCCGGACTTGATCCTGCCATTGTCGAACATCACATCGACACATGGCCTGATGCCATTCCAATTCGTCAAAAGTTGAGACCCATCCATCCTTCTAGAAGTGAAGCCATCAAAGCTGAAATCGACACGCTCCGGCAGGCTGGTTTCATTTACCCCATTGAATATACCACTTGGGTGTCTAACCCAGTTCCCGTCCTCAAAAAACAAGGCACCATTCGTGTTTGCACCGACTTTCGCAATCTGAACAAAGCTTGTCCCAAAGACAACTTCCCCACACCATTTATTGACCAAATCATCAATGAGTGTGTGGGGCACAAGATTCTCTCCTTTATGGATGGCTTCTCCGGATACAACCAAATTGTTATCCGTTGTGTTGATCAACTTAAAACCGTGTTCATTAGTTCATGGGGCACTTTCGCATACCGAGTCATGCCATTTGGCCTTAAAAACGCCGACGCCACCTTTCAACGAGCCATGTCTTATTGCTTCCATGACTTAGCCCATATTATCCTTTCCTATTTAGATGACCTTACCGCACATTCTAAACATCGGGCGCAACACCTTCATGACCTGCGTACCATTTTTCTCCGATGTCGCAAGTATAACATTCACCTTAACCCTTTGAAATGTGTCTTCTGTGTTCCCGTCGATTGTCTCCTTGGCTTCATCGTGTCTAAAGATGGGATAACTCTCGACCCTTTGAAGGTTCAAGCCATTCTTGAACTTCCTCTGCCTCGTACCTTACGCCAGCTACAAAGTCTCCAAGGCAAAGCTAATTTTCTTTGTCGATTTGTTCCTGACTATGCCACTACCGCACACGACTTCCTTACACTTCTTCGCTCTCACACCCCTTTTTTCTAGGATACATACGCTCAAGAGTCTTTTGATGCCCTCAAGCATGCTCTCACATCCGCTCCCTTGATCCGTCCCCCTGATTTTGACCAAGATTTCATCCTATACATCTCCGCTTCCACATATTCGATTGCTGGTGTCCTTATCCAGGAGGATGATAACGGTGTCGAACATGTGATCTATTATGTCAGTAAGAACCTTACCAGTCCACCTGTGTCCTACTCGCATGAAGAAAAATTAGCACTAGCTGTCGTGTTCTCGGTCCAAAAATTGCGTCATTATATCCTCATGCGTTCCACCAAGGTTGTGACTGATTCCAACCCCATGGCTTTCCTATTTAGTCGCCGCATCCTCAATGGGAAGTACGCCCGTTGGGTCGTTATTCTCCAAGAATTCGACCTTGAATTTGTCACCCCAAAAAGTAAGAAAGGTTTAGTCCTAGCTGAACTCATTTCTGATTTACCTACCCGGACGCAAGATGCTCCAATTAATGACGCTCTTCCCGATGAACATTTGTTTGCCATCACCACCGATGATCCTTGGTACGGTGACATCCTTACTTACTTGCGAACCCAAAATTTCGCCCTTCACCTTGATCATTATGCTCGACGACGTATCCGACACCAAGCCTCTCACTACCTTCTAATCGGCGATGACCTTTATCGTCGCAGCGTAGATACTGTCCTTCGTCGTTGCCTCACCCACGCTGAAGCCGAGCAAGTCCTAAATGCCAGTCATAGTGGCGCTTGTGGTGGCCACCTCTTCGGCCTTGCCACCACCCAAAAAATCATGCGTGCTGGGTATTTGTGGCCCTCTCTCTTCAGTGATTGCATTGAAGCAATCAAACATTGTTCCAATTTCCAACATTCCGCCCCCAAGGTGCGAGCTCCTTCCTCTCCTCTCCATCATGTCGTCATAGCTGGTCCTTTTTGTAAATGGGCCATCGACTTTATGGAATGTCGACCTCCATCTGTTGATAACCACAAATATATCATCGTGGCGGTTGACTACTTCACTCAATGGGCCGAAGCTATACCTACGTTCAACAATACGGTAGCCAATGCAACCCTCTTTTTCTTTTACCATGTCATTGCTCGATTCGGAATTCCAAAACAATTAATCTCGGACCATGGCCGACATTTCGAAGATCATATTTGGCATGAGCTCTCCTCCTTATTGGGTTTTGAACACCAATATTCATCTTCATATTACCCCTAAGGTAATGGCCAAGTTGAAGCGGTCAAAAAAATTCTTAAAACCATGCTTCAACGAACGGTGAATAAACACAAAACCAATTGGCATCTCATGCTCTTCCCTGCTTTGTGGGCTTATCGTACTTCTGTTAAAACCGCCACTGGTTTCACTCCTTTCCACCTTGTCTTTGGCGAGGAGGCAGTCCTACCAATCGAATGCGAAATCCCTTCCCTTCATTTGGCCGTCGAACTTCTCCCTGATACCCAACCTCTAGAACAACGACTTATCATGCTTGAGCGTGCTTCTGAAGATCGTCGTGTTGCATTACAAACTCTTGAAGTGGCCAAAAAGCACACCAAAGCTCAGTATGACCGAAAAGTGCATCCTCGCACCTTTCATGAAGGTGACCTTGTTCTAGTCTATGACTAGGCCCACGATACCCTTGGTCATGGGAAGTTCGACTCATTATGGCTAGGTCCTTACATCATCAGTAAAAATCTTGGGAAGGGGGCATATCTTTTAGAGGACTTTGAAGGCCACCCCCTTCCTAATCCTCGCAATGCACTCTATCTCAAGCAGTATTACCCTTAGCATTTCCTACTTGAAATGCATGTTTTACTTTCTTGTAGATAGCCAGCATATGTTTGTTTTCATCAGTCACTACTTCACTAGGACACATGTTGTCCACGAAGTCTTCCTTTCCTCCTTTTCCAAATCGGTTTTCCTCACTTACAACACTTTTCCTTGGGGCACCACTTAGCCTCCAACTTTATTCTTGTCTGTGTCGATTTCCTTCATGAGATACCATTTCATACTCATGATTTTCGGGTCCCCTTTGGACCTTTCATCATTTCAACATCATCATTAGTCTTTGTCTGGGTACCTTGGATCCAGCCCCTTTTCAGCATGTTCGCGATACGTATACTCGGTGATCCAGTGATGTCGCAGTAGCTATTGGTGATTCCCAGGCATGTGTGAGATGTCTCAACCCTCATGAGGGGGTGGCCCTGTAGGTAGCCCCCCACATGCCCGGATGACTTCATTCTCGCCCTTGATGCAGCTCCTCTCCTTTGATGATATCGGCTTCAATCGCTTGCAGCGCCATTTTTGATTCACATGTCTCTATCATATTTTGAGAGCCCTTCCCCGTGTGTAGGGGGGATTTGGGAATATTTGTATCTCATGTACTACCATATTATTGTATAAGTCCTGATGATTATTCCAAGCATCCCATGTATGTGGGATTCATCCTCTAATTTATCTGGCTCATGTTTCGGCCAACAAATGCTTCATTATTGCGTTCCGTGGTTTTCCGGGTGCCTTACTCTTTGTACTTATTGCGTTTCGTGGTTTTCCGGGCACCTTATTCTTTTTACTTTGTCTCAGCGAGCATAGGTATACCTCCCCTGCTGCCTTTAGCACAGGTACCACTTCATAAACTAGAGACTTGTTGCACCTGTAAGTCTCATCTCCTCAGGGTCTAGTCCTTTAGCACATCAGACAACCTTACATTTCTCTCTCTCACTTCCCTCTCGATATCCAGTGATTGAGTTCTTACAACGTACTTCAGTCATACGAGTTTCTCCTAACACTTGTATGTTGGGGGGCAATCTGTTACACCATTTTTTGGTCATATAACCTATTATTATTAGATGAACCCAAGTACACCATGTAAGACCAATTTTACCCTAAGTAAAATTTCTTTCACCATATAAAATAACTCATTTGTTTATATCTCCTGGTCATATTTAACCTAAAATAAGGAAATTAATTAAATAAATCCTTATTTATTTAATTATTCCCTAAGAATAAGTTATTTAAATCATTATTTAAATAATATTCTTAGTTAAATTTGACTAAATCATCCATAAATAATTAAATAAACCATTATTTATTTAATTATATTCCCATCACTTCCTTAAGATGATAAATAAACCATTTGTTTATTTATTATTTATAAATAAAGGAATTGACCCAAGTCAAGAACCCTTTTCCCTCCAACAAATATAATAAAATATTCCTAAAGGGTGCTTCTAGAATTCGATTAATAATATTTTATTCATGCACCTAGTTCTAGACTGCCCCAATATTTTGTTATAAATAGGGGTTTTTCCCCATTCATTAGTCACCTTCATTGCATTAGATCACTTTGGATCTACTCTCTTGGTCACCATTTTCCATTTTTCTTTGTGAACTCCCATTGAGTTGTATGTTTGTTTTTCTACACCACTAAGAGAGGGAAATGTTAGATCTGAAACACTGAGGACTTTCAAGAACCCATCCCACTAAGGAGAACCGGAAAACACCTTCGTTTCTCTCTCTCAAAATTTACTCAACATAATATAAAATTCTTTTATAAACATTATTTCTTGTCTTGTCCATTGGATGCATGGAGCCATATTATATTTTATCTGCTTAATGTCTTTTGTGCTTAGATCTGAATTTGTGCAGCAAAATTAAAGATATTTTGCAGCCATATCGATGTTAGGGCTATTTGTTATGCGTAGCTAAAGTGATCTTTTACGACGAAAGATTCATACTAACAACTAATGAAAAAATTATGGTGCCACATACTCATGCATATTAAAAAATAACATATCACAAAAAAAATCCTCAGTTACAAACCTTCATCCCCAAAGACTTTTATTTATAAGGAATATTTGTTTAAGATTTTGCTAAAACCTCCGCATGATGAAGATTTTAACATTTTTTTGAAATATTATCAAACCTAACACTAAAAATCCCTACTAGGGTATGATATTTTTAATAATTATATCACAAACAAAAAAATTATATACCAGAAGGCTATCGGTTGAAGCAGGATCAAGAAAATGGGAGGGTTTTTGTTCTGAATTTTACAGTAGGGTTTTATTCTGTAGCAATAGCGTAGGCTAGTTTTGTAGATTTTGAGTACAACTATGGCAGTGGCCTCTTGGGGGGGGGGGGAGACTCCCTCCTACAGAAATATCATGACAAGGGAGAGTAGCGGCCAACATCAAGCAAGCGGTGCTGGTCTGGTACTAGGGGCTCAGTGGCAGGCACAACAACGAGGTCAGTGTTTGCCTAAATTGTCAAAAAAACCCTGTTTTATCATTCCCCCAAATAAACTAGATAGGTATAGGGGTTATATGAAAGATCATGCATTGATTTGTAAGTTTATAGGAATTTTTCCTACTGAGAAGGATCTTCTTAAATGGATTTATCTCAAATGGCAACCAAAAGGGCATCTAGATATCAAATTTGGTGCCAGGGGTTTCTTTACTGTTATTTTTACAAAATTATTTCATAAAGAACGGGTTTTTGAAGGAGGACCATATTTCTATCAGAATGTGGGTCTTTTCTTGCGTCATTGAGAAGAATGTTATAACCCCGACAAGGAACAGTTTCTCTCAGCCCCAGTGTGGGTGCGGTTGTTTGCTCTTCCTATGGACTTCTGGGATCTGGAAATTTTAGAAGGCATAGGTAACTCGCTTGGCAGGTTTTTCAAGATTTCTGAAATGACCCACAGGGGTCGTTATACGTATTTTTCTTGAATTTGTGTATATATGAATATTTCTGAACCTCTTCTAGAATCTATTGAACTTGAATATGTTGGGAACTTTGGCAGCAACCGCTGGATTACGAACATATTCCTTTTCGCTGCTAGCGTTGCCATGAATATGGGCACTTGTATAAAACATGCCCTCTTAATGAGATGGATGTGAGTCCTAAAAAAAAAAAGGCCGAGCCTGAGGAGATCAAGGAGGAAGGATTTCGGATAGTTACAACAAAAAAAAAACAACCAAGACGTGCCCAGGGCAGTCCTCTGGTGCAAGAGTGGCCGCCTCGGTGGCCGACAAATCGGTATGAGATTTTACAGGAACGGGATCAGGAGGACAAAGATATGGATCCGTCGGCTAACGAAATTTGGCCTCCCCGGCACTCCCCCATGATGATGGCTAAAAGAAAAGCCCCTTTGGAGAGCCCAGACCATGTGGAGCAACAAGATCACCCAGAACAGGCTGAGATGGAAATAGACATTTCGAAGGATGACCTCACAAAAGAAGAGTTACTTATGAAAGAATTACTCAACGAATGGAAAAACCTGGATGATCGATTCATCCCTAATGATCAAAAGAACTATATAAAGAGACATTTGAACAGTATCTTACGATTCAGGCACATCGAGAGGTGGAAGCAGCAAATCAATAGTTATCTCAGCAATCAGTGGAAGAAACTACTTTACCGTTATCTCAGCAAGGGCCAAAGCTAAGCCAAGAACTTCCTCAGAAGACTAAAACTGGAAAGAAACGAGGACGTAAAACCATACAAGAATCTATTCAATTGGTGGGGGAAATGTTGGTTAACTCTGGACATATCGTGCCAATCTCCACGATGTTCCAGAAACTAAATAAACCTTCCTAATGATTATACTCTCCTGGAATATTCGAGGCCTTCATAGTAAAGGCAAACAGAGACATCTTCAGGATCAGATTGTAAAGGAAAAACCCCACATCATACTCCTTCAGGAGACCAAGTTATCTGGGGAGCAATTAACGAACATTGCTGAAAGGTTAAAACCGCGTTATGAAGTTATGGCTATTGATGCTAATGGCACCGTAGGGGGAATTGCCATCTTATGGAACCCCTCAGAATTGGAGGCTACTGGCTGGTTTGGATTGCCTCGACTTATCACTGGTAGGTTTAGGCAGATCGGTACTAAAGAATGGTTTTCTGTGTCTTTAGTGTATGGACCTACTATTCCAGGAGATAAGCCTGATTTCTTCAGAGACTTTAGAACTCTTAAAATTATTCACCCTGATAAGTACTGGATCGCTGGACGAGATTATAATATGATCACCAGTTTTGATGAAAGAAAAGGTGGTACCAGTCGATATCTTCAAGAGATGCAAGATTTTACTGACCTCATCACGGATACGAATCTTGTGGACGTTTTGACTAATAATGGAAAATTTACTTGGAATAATCGACGAGGGGGAATACATCAAATTTCTTCCCGTCTCGATCGCTTTTTAGTGTCTAAAGAGTTTCTGAGTCTGGATATTTTTTATGAAGCATATATTGTTCCCTGCCTTGGTTCGGATCATTGGCCTATTTGTTTGGAGGTAGATATAAAAAAAAAACAGAAGAAACAACCTTTTCGCTTCAAAGGTTTTTAGCTACGTGACGCCTCTTTCCTACAGAAAGTTCGTGGCTGGTGGGAGGGGAGTCGGCTGACTGGCCGGAACCGCATGCACACATTTCAATTGAAGCTAAAGGACTTAAAGCAGAAAATCAAAAAATGGAATAAAATGGAATTTGGCAACATTCATAAAGAGAAGCATAAACTTGAAGGGCATATGCACCAAATTCAACATAAAATGATTTTAACAGGACGGACAGAGGACCTTATTCGAGAAGAGGGGCGGGTCCTCAGCCAACTGGAAGAACGGCAAACGCAAGAGGAGCTGTTATGGAAACAGAAATCTCGGATCCGTTGGCTCCGGGAAGGAGAAAAAATACGATTTTTTTCTAAAATGCTATGATTCAGCGCAGGCAACATAATCGGATTTTTTCTCTCAAAACGGCGGAAGGGATTCGGATAGTTGAGCATGAGGATATGGAACACGAACTTGTTAATCATTTCTTAGAAATCCTTTCGGAACCTAACCAGCATAGGTCGGATGCTATTACTCGAGTTTCTATTGTCATTCCTAAATTGGTGACTCGTGATCAAAACTTAGCTCTGCTCCGGGAAATTACTATGGCTGAAGTCGAGGATATTGTTAAGGAAATGCCTCGAAATAAAGCGCCAGGACCCGACGGCTTTACTGTTGAATTTTATCAAGCATCATGGCACTTCTTGGGTCAAGAGATTGTTGATCATGGAAAATTTTAGGGGCTAATATTCGCAGGTGGGCTAATTTTCCATGGGTTTTCCAAAAAAAAAGATTCGCCAATTTCCATTTTTTTATAAAAATGATTCGCCCAAATTTTACAATATAAAATTGTTTTACCTTAAAAATTGCCAACATTGTATAGACAATATATATAACATCATTATAAATTTGAATAGTTTTACAAATACATCAATAAACATTTTATAGTTTGCATATTAGGGACTAGTGAGATTCCCCAATTTTTTAAACTTCAAAATAATTTTCCATCCTTAAAATTTTCCCTGTTGTTGATATAGCTGAGGAGTCATGCCGCCTCCGTCAGGTATTCCCAGGCTTAAATCCTACCTTCCTCACTTTGATTCTGAAAACGGAGAAATGTGATACCCCTTCAGGTTTCCGCCCAATTGCTTTATGTAACGTCATCTATAAAATCCTGTCCACGATTATGGTGAATCGTTTGAAGCCTATTCTGCCAACTCTGATCTCCCCTGAACAAACAAGGTTTGTTAAGGGCCGACAAATTCTTGATGGTATTATCACTGCTCAAGAGGCTATTCATTCTCTCCGACAACTTAAAGCTAAAGGTATGTTGATTAAGTTGGACTTGGCCAAAGCTTATGATAGTCCTAACTGGAATTATCTTAAGCAGGTTTTATTGTCTTTTGGATTTGATGTTCGGTGGGTTCAGCGGGTGATGTCCACAATTTCCTCTGCTCACTTCTCTATTTTATTAAACGGCTCTCCTTCGCGCTCCTTTCATGCTTCTAGAGGTCTTCGACAAGGTGATCCCCTATCACCCTTCCT
Organism: Pinus albicaulis; assembly: GCA_034641835.2. Taxonomy (NCBI): domain Eukaryota; kingdom Viridiplantae; phylum Streptophyta; class Pinopsida; order Pinales; family Pinaceae; genus Pinus; species Pinus albicaulis. Next base: position 177,225,733 of record CM076583.1, read on the forward strand.
TTTCATCTTAGCTGCGGAGGGTCTATGTAGACTTATTAAACAGAAAGTTCTGGCTGGCAAGGTTAAAGGGCTTAATTTATGGGGCCCTCATTTGACTTTGTCGCATCAACAATTTGTTGACAATATTATGCTATTTTTCCAAGCCACTCTTCGAGAATGCAAAGTGAATTTGGATATTTTAAACACCTTTATGCAGGCTTCAGGAATGATGGTTAAAAAAGGAAAATCCAATGTTTTCTTTTTTAATACGACACCTCAATCTCAGCGATTTCTCACCCGAACCCTTGGTTTTACTTTGGGAGTATTCCCTTCCAAATATCTTGGAATGCCTTTCTCTGAAAATGTGGTCAGAACCAGTTGTTGGAAATCTCTTTTGACCAAAATTCAGAAACGTATGCTCAATTGGTCCTTTCGAGCCTTAAACTTGCCAAGTCGGGTTATTCTTCTTCGCGCTGTTCTCCAAGCCCTACCTATTTACTAGTTGTCGGGCATGGCTTGCCCTAAAAAAACCTATGATGATCTAGTTAGTCTGTATAAGAAATTTTTATGGAAAGGTGCCCAGGAAAAGAGGAAATGGGCCTTGTTATCCTGGGATAAGCTTACTTTACCTAAATCAAAAGGGGGGCTTGGTCTGCAGGACCCTTATATTCTTAATCAGGTCATGGGTGCTAAGTTATGGTGGAGGTGGCTACAAGGCGGAGTGGTGTTATGGCATACTATTTGGGCTAGGAAGTATCATATGGCCCCAACGGTTAAAGAGAGGCTAAATTGCCTCACTATTGAAAAAGGCTCGGGGATATGGAACCTTGCCTCTGCCAATAGACATCTGATCAGGCAGCATAGTTTCTGGGAGTTTCGGGATGGTACTCACGCAGGATTTTGGGAGGAATCATGGCAGCAACGGGAGAAGTTGTTCACCCGACTGGATTTGGCAGAAATATTTTTGTTTACTCGAAACCCTCGCTATTTGGCAATTCACCATTATTGGGACGACCAGCCTGACTCCTTCTGGAGGAGATGGAAACACAAGGGTCATTGGCAACAGGCTCCAAACACACAACAATGGGAAAAAATTTCCACCGAACTCCGGACAAGGAAGATCCCTATACAAGAGGGTTCTGATATTTTGCGTTGGGGTTATCAGCCGCGGGGTATGTTTTCGATTCAGAAAGCCTATCAACTGCAAGCACAGCAATTGGATATCCCAACTGATCGGTTGTGGACCAAGATCTAGGTTACTAAGCATTGGCCGAAAATAGAGCATTTCTTATGGTTGGTGGGGCATGGGCGGATCCTAACATGGGATCAACTCTAGAAGAGGGGAATGCATGGCCCATCTAAGTGTGTTATGTGTGAAGCCTCTACAGAAACAATGGAGCATCTGTTGAATACTTGTCCCATGATGGAATGATTATGGCTTAACCTTCATCGCTTATTCCAACAAACTGACCGACTTGATACTAGTCTGCCCCAAACCATTACAAACTGGAGGAAAGGGGGATACAAAAGCCCTGTAGTGAACATAGCATGGGTGTTGGTAGTTGGTTTTCTCCTCTGGTCACACTAGAAAGAACGAAATCGCAAGATCTTTCAAGGCCGCAAACTTAATTTTGAAGATATATGGACCCTTACTAAGCAAGGAATCCGTGAAACCATTCTGGTTGAAAAATGGGATCATGAGGATTGGGTGGTTTCCGCTCTGGAATGTCGCATCCTTCAACAGTTAAATTTGGAAAAAGAGATGGTTGCACCCTCCTGCTGGAAACAAGTGTCGTTACCCTATCATGTTAGAACTACTTTTGTTTGACCACAGTCAGGATTTCTTAAATTGAATTATGATGGCGCGTCCAAGGGGAATCCTGGACAGGCAGGCGCTGGCGACCTGTTTCGCGATTTTTCAGGCATAACTCTCCAGATTTTTGCAATTGACCTAGGGCATTCTACAAATAATGAAGCGGAACTTTCCGCTGTGAAATTAGGACTTGCTATTGCTCAGCGTGAACATTATAACAAGCTAGAAATTGAAGGTGATTTTTCCATGGTTACTAGCATTCTTAAAAAACTACTTTACGAAATGAATTGGGAGTCGATTTCTAAGAGCTGGCGAATAGCCAGATTGATACAAGACATTCAACAGCAAATCAGGCAAGTCGAGTATGTCATACCTGTGCATGTGCGACAGCAAGGTAACCAGGCAACTGATTATCTTGCGAATTGGGCTTGCCGAAATGTTGATGGTCATTTGGATCGGCCATGGCACCGAGAGTTGTTGCAGACAATGCTTGATCTTCATAACATTATTACAAAGGATTTGGGCTGTAATACTCCAAATCTGAGTACTTCCCACTTTGGATTTGATGTACCTCGAACAGAGCGTGCCTTACAATGCACAAGGCCTCACACGGGAGCCCCATCTGATCGTGTTAACGTGGCCACTGTACACCAACGTGGTGGAGGGTATGCGGAATATGTACGCCTACCATGTGGTGGGCGCATGCAATTGATGCAAGGAGTTAACCGAAGGGACGTCCGGCACCCTCGCTCTTAAATGATTTGCATTTCTCGAAGCCTCCAGATGGATCGGCCAGCTCGGTTGTCAGTCGTGTTTTGGAAACCGTTCAATGGGTACGGGGTTAAGGTTTGCAAGGATGTTAGCCTTTTCATTGTTACTTGTTCCGTTTGGCTTTTCATTCTTGAGGTTGCTCGTGCATGCAATAGTGTTGATTGCCAGGGTTTCAAGGTGACAGAGCTCTCTCAGCCGTGGTATGTATCTCTGCTTCTAACCTTTCAGTTCTCATATCTGCTCTCCTCTCGTCTGCAGATTTATCTCATGGTTTTTTTACAAGATTTGTGGGAATGGCGGTATGGTTGCTTCTGGTATGAATTCATGCAGCAAGGTTATGAAGTTCGTCGATGCATCCAGTTTATTCGCTTAGTATCTGCTCTATCTTGTATGTTACAGTTTGCTAGTCTTAGTTTGTTCCTGTTTTTCTCCCCTGACCCGGGTATCTCTTGTATTTTGCGATACACCCTATACCTTTGGGCGAGTTGGTTGCACTACTCTTCTGGGTTTCTTCTTTATCGCTCTCTCATTGCAGGGGTGTTTCATATTTGGCATTGTTCAGCTATTATGAACCTCGTTTGCTTTTGGGGATTCTTGTTTAGTTGCATGCATAATGTTCGCAATTCGAGTTATGGTAATTGCTCTGCTACTCGTCAGGCCAACCCTGACTTGGTTTTGTATTTTGTTTTTTTGGGAGAATGGACATCTTTTTCACCCTTCCTTCTCTCGGTTTTTCATCTGGGATTTGCTTTTTTACCTCACTCCCTTCATGGTTGCCTTTGGTTCTTGCATGCATCTTGGTTAGGGTTGTCTCCAGCCCTGTTATTGGCCTACCTTTGGTGTCGGGTTTCTGCTATGGCTGCTTATCTTCCCCTGTCTCCTGCTGCGTTCTACTGGCAATTCTTCTCTGCGGCCTATTTCTTAGCTTTGTTTGGTTCCATTCCAATGTTCTTCTGTCCGTACGGGGCATTTCTCTCTTCGCTTTTTTTCGGTAGCGGACCTGGAAGATGGTGATATTCATTCTGGTGTTCTCTATATGGTATCTGTGCGGCTGACTCCTCTTGTTCTATGGGTAGAAGTCTTAACAGATTTCTCAGTATTTTCTACAATGGTAAAGCACGGCCGAAAGCCTAATGGGGGAAAGGGCAAACAGTCATCTTCTGAAACGCATAGGAAACGTGGTTGACAGACGATTCAGTAGCACCTAGTTGAACCACTAGTTCAAAATTTTATAAATGACATTCCTAATTCTGTTCGTGGTCGTATCTATGGCTAGGAATTTGAGATTCTGGATAATATTGACTTGGAGGATGACAGGGCTTTTGAGGATATGCTAAATGTGACTCCGGATCCTGGGCATACCCGGGGACGCACATCTTTGTTTCAGCAATATGTTCACACTTATTGGATAATTAAATGTCTTCTTGCCAAAGCGATTATGTCTATAGTAGATACAAAGGTGGAGACAAAGTTTGAGTTGACCCAGGCGGATATTAACAGGAATGTCCAAGAAATCAACTTACGCCAGTTGCATCAGTATACAAGACTTGGCAGATTGGAGAAGGAGCTTAAAGCGTTGCAACAGGTCCCTGTTGAACTACTTGGAGCTTCTGCCAAAGCTCCAACACCTGTTGACTCTAAGGAAGACTAAAATTCTCTAGTTTCTTGTTGCATTTTCTATTGTCGGTTCTACTGTTGCTTTCCTTTTGTACATGATATGGTTTCTGCACGATATCCAGTATAGACAGATTTGGTTTCTATTATTAAGACTTTTTATGTTCTGGTTGACTTATTTTGAACTCAGATGGCCAAAATACCTGGTTTCCTGCGGGCAGGTTGAGATCTAGTTTTGTATCTTTTGCCCGAATTTATTAATAGAAAATCGAAGGTACCACCTAAACTTACAAAAAAAAAAATTCATATACCAAATGGGTTTATACACTAATTTAGTATTTCATAAATATAATTTTAAAATTAAATTATCATAATATTTATGTTAAAATATTTTTTAAATATTAAATGAATTATTTGTGATATGTTTTGTAATTTTTAAGCGGTGATTTCAAGATAGGACAATGAGCTGGAATAGTCTGTATCATCGTAAAATAATTTATGATGTGACTTTTAATTTAATATGAATTTTTAAATTATATTGAAGTATTTGATGTAGAGTTGCATATTATTGGGGCAGTTGGGTTTGAAATAGGATACTGAGTTCGAATATTTTACTCGTTTCTATTGTTTTAAAAATAATTTATTTATGAGATTGGTGGTTGGTGTTTTAAGTCCGTAATTTAAGCTTCTTTCTTTGATTAATATGAGAAAAAAATTGAATTAAAAAGTGACATTTTCATTTTAAATTGAAAGTTAAAAATATAATGGTAATAAGATTTTTGAAAGATTATTGGTATAAGTTTTAAATGTATTTTCGGAAAAGTAAATTTTGTTTTTAAATTTAGAATGATTTTAATGACTTAATTTATATTTTAATTAATAATAAGTAATATCATTATTAGCTAAATTTGAAATTGATTTTTAGCTTCTCTATTAAAAAAAAATATGTAACAAGAATTTGTAAGAAAACTTATAGTTTATAATTGAATTCGATTTTAGAAAACGATTGTTGAGTTGTTTTATGAATATTTCAAATGAAATGATTCGATGATCATTTTCAAAGTGTGTAGGTTTTTCATAAATGGTTGTTGGAAACTCTGAGAGGGGGGGTGAATCAGTATTTATTTCCAATTGTTATTTTTACCAGTTAGATCACTTATACTTAGAACACAATATGAACAACAAGAATAAATTCTTTTATTAAATTCTTCTTTACAATAAAGTAGATACAATAAGTGTAGGGCTCCAACCCTAGATGAAGACACTAATCTTCAATCTCTCAGGCTCCAACCTGTCGCCAAGCACCAACTTGGACTTTTGTGAGGCTCCAACCTCTAGGGCTTCAACCCTATCTATCCAAGGCACCAACCTTGCGTTTAGAGGCTCCAACCCCAAGGGCACCAACCCTTCGCTGGTTCAGGCTCCAACCTAGTTTCTTGAGGACACCAATCCTCTAGGGCTCCAACCCAGTACTTCAAATCTTCAATATGAGTTGAACAGTTCTTCAAGGATCCCAATGTCTTCTTCAACGAGCCTTGTCAACGACCTTCAACTATCCATTCACTTAGTCTTCTCATCACATCATCAATGACAACCTTGATCTCTTCTCATGAAGGTGTCTACGATGTCCTTCATGGTACCCAATCAAGTTCTTCAAGTCACATCATGATGACACCATGGTCTCCAATCGGCTTCTAGATGACTCTCCAAAGTCAACTAAAGATCAGTTCCAACTGCTCTTCAAGATCTCATGATGGCTTCAATGGTCTCCAAACAGGGTCTCCAAGATCAGCTTCTACAAGTCTTCATATTTCTTCAAGAATCCTCAACAATATATCCACAATAAGTTTTCAAGGTGCTCTTCAAAAAACTCTGTTGTCCTTCACCCTTATTCCAAAATTCCAGCTATCAAGCTTTCTCTAAAGCTGCAAACACTATCCTTAATAGATTTGCACAATCTCAACAAAGGTCTCTTACAATTGCCTTCAATACACTTCCAAGAATCTGCTTCAAGTCCTCAAGTTTGCTTCAAGACTTCTGTAACTTCTTAGATTTTCAACGATCTTCAAAAATTGATGCTCAAAAACCTAGAGATAGGCTCCAAAGGTCTCCACTGTTCAAGCCAAAAAATCCGAGCCTTCTTATTTTTCTCCACGGGACTGTTTGTTGGGTTGAGGTCTGTAACCTATACCAAGTCCAAGCATCTTTGGAAGTAGGAATCTGAACTTCATAAACTTGTTGTATGTCATAGCTGCATAGTAAAATGATTGCTCTACAAATGACTGTCACTATAGGATTCAGTGAACAACATTCAACCTAGAGTCTGCACTTGTCTGGGCTTCAGTTTATGAGGACAGTCTGAGGTATCGTAGATATTCACCACAGAAAATTCTTGAGACTGCAATCTGGAAAAAACAAGTCTAACGGTGCTGACCCTTAACACAAGCAACTGCAATAATAAAAGGTCTGAAGTTCTGTACCTATCTCTTGTCCAAGGCTGCCAAATAGGTCCAAATTCCTACAACTATCACTCAACAGATCCTAGGTTTGGTTCAGAGGTATACAACTTCAGATTTTCACAGTCTGAAGTTTAAGGGTATAATCTGAGTTACTGCAATAATAGTTTAGACCCAAAACTCATTTAAATCATTCTTGTGCCTTATCTTTTCCTTTATCTGAGCTATTGTGGTACTTCTGTTATAATAGCTGAGGTGGATGATTAAGAATGAGGTCCAAAACCCTTATATATAGTATTTTTTTCAAGCCAAAATGAAGAGACACATCACTGTATGGAGGCTGACTTGAAAGAAGAGGTGTAGGTTGGCTCACTGTCAAAAAAATATTTTTTAACTTGAAAATTCAATATCTCACAAACTACTAGGAGTTTCGAGACAAATAAGGGCTCATTGGAAAGAGTAAAAAATCATATTTAAGATGGTCTAGTTCCCATGTTGAAAGATTGCCTCTAAGGTTGGAAAAAATATTATTCTTTGTGACTGTCTTTAAATTATTTAGTACAGAAAATGATTAGGACAATATTGCTTCTTTGTTTGGCTTCTCCATTGTTTGTCTTCTCCATTTGGCTTCTTCATCATCATAGGAACATGTAGGACATCCATGTCATCATGATAGTGTCTAGCAATGAGTGTATCATCCATGTCATCACATAATTGTGCAGTGATATGTTATAGTGCAACATCATTAGGAGAACTTCAAACAGTCTTCCAACCATCAAATGATATCTTCCACATTATCTTCTAGTCTTTCAACCTTCATCAAGTGCCATCATCAATTGTACTTATTCATTTAGTGTATGACATCATCAAGTGTATGACATCATCAAGTGTATGACTCCATATGTCATTAAGGGTTAAGGTCTAGATCATCAAGGCACATGCAACATTATAGCTAGTCTAAGGACTTCTTAGGACTTCTTCATTAGTTATTTGACTTCTTCATGGGTTGATCTCTTCGTTGATGGCGTCCTTAGCACCTAGGGAGTGCATGACGTTCATTGACATCACAAGAATATTCAGTTATTGACATCAATGACAACCTTGATTAACAATGGCATGCCGGAATTGTCAAAGAATTATATATAATGTTTTATCTAACAGAACAAAACGACCATTTTGTGTCTCTCTTACGTCAATTTTTATTATAATATAAGGACTATATATATATATATATATATATATATATATATATATATATATATATATATATATATATATAGATATATATATATATATATATAATACATGTGTTTTTAATAATATTTTAGAGTGTTAAATATATTTATACGTTTTTAAATAAGTGTATAGGTAAGGTTGTTGTTTAATACTTGTTTTTTTAATGAAATTTTTTTTTTTATTATAGGGTCGTATAATATAAAATTAATTATTATATTAAAAAGTATAGAATATTTTATTAATTAAAATGATCATCTACATGCTCATGGGTGTAGAATAGACAGTTACAGTGTTTTGTTAAGGCACTCCATAGTGAAAAATATCATATGTGGGTAAACATCTAATCCATGGTCTGATTTTGAAGGCTTAGAAGCCCTTGGATACTAGTTAAAAAACCTTACTTCATAGTGAAAAAGTTATCATCAGAAACCTCGTGGGTAAGTTACAAATCCCTACTCCATAGTGAAAAAGTTACCATTAGAAACCTCGTGGGTGAAAATCCAATCCATTGCTTGATTTTGAAAGCTTAGAAGCCCTTGGATACTAGGTAAAAAGCCAGACAATTTTGAAGGCTTAGAAGTCCTCGGTATTCAAGTAGTCCCTAGATCTAGGTTACTCAAGTTACATTATAGTCATACCAATCATCTCAAGGCTCACAATGCCTAACAAACAAACAAACAAAAATCACCTACATTGAAAATAATTGTTAATTATGTAAATTTTTATAATTATTATATAAAAATTAAAATAGCAAAATATATTTATAGATTTTTTCTTAATTATAAAACACATATTTCATTAAATATATAATTAAATAGTAAATATGCAATTTCAAAATAACCAAAAAAAAAAATCAATAATAAAAATTAAAGTGTATATGAAAGAATAATACCAATAATAATAAGTCACTATAAAAAAAATATATTACTTATTATTTTGAGTTAACTTTGAATTTGAGATTGAATAATAAAAATTAAAGTGTATATGAAAGAATAAAATTTATTAAATTTTGATAGATGGTTTTTATTAATTAGTATATATGATTTAATCATATATATTTTAATGTTGAGATTAACTTATGGAAGTTAAAATGAGTTCAAGCTACCTTTTTACTATCAAAGAAATGTGATGATTAGTATTTTGAATTAACTTTGATGTTGAAATTAAATAATAAAAAGTAAATTACAAATAAAGCATAAAATTTATTAAATTTTGGAAACTGATATTTGTTATTATGTTTTTGTATTAAGTCATAATTAATAATATTTTATAAAATTTATATTAATTTTTAATTAACATATATTTTTAAATAGTAAATTAGATAAAAGTAAAATTAAAAATTCTGAAAAATTTACTACGAAATTGAAAATTTGTTTATATAAATTATGTTGATGTGATTGTAGAACAAAATAATTTACCACACAATTGAAAAGTTGTTTATATAATTATGTTGCTACGAATGTAGAACTAAATAACTTATTTTATGACTTATTTTTTTCAGAGGAAAAAAAACACTGATATATTATATATGCCAGTATTTACATCAATTTCGTTCGCAGCTGTGCAACAGCGAGAATCATCATGACATCTATGCCAAAAAACAAATTGGATCACATTCTAAGTAAGAAAGAGGATCACGGTAGCTTGGCATCCATATTACATCAATTTCGTTCTCAGCTGTGCTACAGCAAGAAGCATCATGACATCATTGCCAGAAAGCAAACCGGATCACATTCTAAAGAGGATCACATTAGCTTGGCATCGCAAATTTCAAAGTGCATAAACACTCATTACATATATGTCTGCTAAGTGAGAGTAGTCTCCACCCCTGTATCATTCAAAAGCAGAGCCGAATCATTATAAAAGGACCTTTTAATAGTAAACAATAATACCTGTAAAAACCTTGATCGAGAAGTCAGGCTTGCTTGATATATAAGATTAGTGATAGGCAGGCTCGCTTGATATATGCATAAGATAAATCCGCAGGTCCAAAAAGGTAGGCACAGTTGAAAGGTGCCAGAGACCAAGGCCGCATCGGCAGCATCAGAGAAGACCCATCAACAGCGTCCACAAAAAAACAGCCCCTGTATAGAAAATGGGACTGCAGCTCGAGCAAACCCATAGCAAAGGAGGGTTCGCAGAAGCGAGCAAAACCCTTACGCCAGTCCACCAAGGGCCGCAGCGGCAAGGCGGCCACCAGATCCCGCGTAGAGAAAACCCCATCCGCCGCATAAAACCCCATCTGCCACACCCAAAAACCGAGATGGCTTCCCTTCAAGCCCTCCGTGACATATGCGTTGTGTGTGGGAAGGCAAACCAGAGCTCAAAACCCTATCCGCCGTTAGCTTTAAACCCTACCAGAGATGGATGTCTGTAGAAAATGAAGAAGGGGCCGCAGCAGCGAGGCGGCCGCCAGATTTTGTGCAGAGAAAACCCCATCCGCCACAAAAAAACCCCATCTGCCGCATCCAAAAACCGAGATGGCTTCCCTTCAAGTCCTCCAACATACTCGTTGTGTGTGGGAAGGGAAACCAGAGGCCGCTGAAGATGAAGATGAAAGGGGGCCGCAGCAGCGAGGCAGCCGTCAGACCCCACGCAAAGAAAACCCTAAACTCGCCCTCTACTTATTTTATGACTTATACCATACTGCCTCACTTAAACCCAAGTTTACGGGCATCCAAATTGAAGATATCTTTGTTACGAAATAAATGGGTCCATTAGGATATATATCCACATTATTTAACTTCATGTTAACTCCTCTGAAAATTTCAATGGCCACGCCGACACTTTTGAATTTAACTTTGGAAAAAATTAAATTATCCTGCTCCTACTCTTGTTGCTAGGAATACACAAACATTTTTAGAACTAGGGGTGCACATGTGTTTTTAGTGCTAGGTAGGTACGCACAGTTTTTTCAATTTACTATTTTTTTTTTAATGGCGGCAAGCTTATGTGAACGATGATTTGGTAGCTTTGGATATAGTTTGAGACCATAAACATGGTCATTTTGGCTGCAAATACATGAAAACATCATTTTTTGGATATACATATGTATGTGCATGTTATTGTTTACTATTTTCAATATATATTTCTAGTTTATATCTAGTATAACATTTTTTGGCCTTAAACATTTGGGGAAAAATTATATGATGCACTAGAAGACATTAAAACTAGACAATCTTAAAAATAGAAAGAAGTGTTTGATAATGTTAAGACCCTTTTAGGTCACACTACCAAAAGCCTTTTATATATATATATATATATCAAAAATCTTGAAAAAATAATTGTGCATAAGAACACAGAGTTATCTAAAACTTTACAAATTACAAATTTTAAGCAAGATTTTATCATTTAAGTAGTCAAAAGTTGTAGTAATACAAACATATACCTTATGTTTTGCATGAAAATTAAACTACTAATGATAAGAAAACTCAAAGTTTACATAGTTAAACACACTTTGTATAAACATAAATTATACATTTTAAAAGCTAATTCATTTATTGTATTTCATCTTTTTACAACACCTTCAAATTCATTAAGTAAGTACCCTGAAAATGCTAGTATCATTATTACCTAAATTTAAAATTAGTTTTATCTTCCCTATTAAAAAATATATATAACAAGAATTTGCAAGAAAAACCATAATTTATAATTGAATTCGAATTTAGAAAATGATTGCTAAGTTGTTTTAAGAATATTTCAAATGAAATGATTCGATAATCATTTTCGAAGTGTGTAGGTTTTTTAGAAATGTCATGCCGCAATTGTCAAAGAATTATATATAATGTTTATCCAATAGAACAAAACGACCATTTTGTGTCCCTATTACTTCAATTTATATATATATATATATATATAATACATGTGTTTTTAATCATATTTTAGACTGTTAAATATATTTTATATATTTTTAAATAAGTGTAGAGGTAAGGTTGTTGTTTAATACTTTATTTTTTTTAATGATAAAAGTGTTTTTATTATAGGGTAGTATAATATAAAATTATTATATTAAAAAGTATAGCACATTTCATTAATTAAAATGATCATCTACATGTTTATTTTTTTTAATGATAAAAGTGTTTTTATTATAGGGTAGTATAATATAAAATTATTATATTAAAAAGTATAGCACATTTCATTAATTAAAATGATCATCTACATGTTTATGGGTGTAAAATAGACAATTACAGTGTTTAGTTAAAGTATTTTATAGTGAAAAAGCTCATATTTGGTGGGTAAAAATCTAATTCATAGTCTGATTTTGAAGGTTTAGAAGTCCTTAGATACTGGTTTAAAATCCCTACTCCATAGTGAAAAAGTTATCATTTGAAACCTGGGAGGTAAGTTAAAAAATCTCTACTCCATCTTGTGGGTAATTTAAAAATCCCTACTCCATAGTGAAAAAGTCGTGAGTAAAAATCCAATCCAATGCTTGATTTTGAAGGCTTAGAAGTCCTTGGATATTGGGTAAAAAACCAGATAATTTTGAAGGCTTAGAAGTCCTTGGATCTTGGTTACTCAAGTTACACTATAATAGTGCCAATCATCTCAAGATTCACAATACCTAACAAACAAACAAAAAAAATCACCTACATGAAAAATAATTGTTAGAAAATAATTATTAATTATGTAAAAAAATTCAATTATTATATAAACATTAAAGTAGAAAAATATATTTATAAATTTTTCTTAATTATAAAACACACATTTCATTAAATATGTAATTAAATAATAAATTTGCAATTTCAAAATAACAAAAAAAATCAATTCTAGTAATATCATTAATTTAATTATTACTAAAAAAATATAATAATAACAATAATAATGAGTCACTATCAAAAAATTTGATACTTATTATTTTGAGTAATAATAAGTCACTATATTAAAAAATATGTTACATATTATTTTGAGTAATAATAAGTCACTATATAGTATTTTGACTTTGTGATTGAATAATAAAAATTAAAGTGTATATGAAAGAATAAAATTTATTAAATTTTGGTAGATGGTTTTTATTAATTAGTATTGTGATTTAATGATATAAATTTTTTAACGTTGAGATTGACTTATGAAAGTTAAAATGAGTTCAAGCTAGGTTTTCACTATAAAAAAGATGTGATGATTAGTATTTTTTTTTGTAAGCTTCGTAGTACCTTTTTATTATCCAAAATATATAGGGCATATTGTCATACAAGAAAAAACAAATACAGTGACCTCAACCTGCTCGAAGGAAACCAGGTCTGTTGGCCGCCATATCGAGTTAAATGCAAACCAAAAATGAAATTGTCTTATCCTGCTACTTACAGTGTTAAGAACTGCAGTATGTCCATAATATTTACAAATAAAACAAGTAGTTAAACTGACGAAGTCCAAAATTATAGAAATCTAAAACAATTAACCAGAAAGATTCACAAGATCTGGAGCATTAGCAGTGGTACCTAACACCTGCTCGTTGCTTTGTGTTATTTGCAACTGCTTTTCTATCTTACCAACCCTGTCATTCAGCTGAATCTGAGCTTTGAACATTGCATGCATGTCCAGCTTCATTTGTTGCAGTTCAAACAAAATTGAAGAGTTGATGCTCTTTTCCTCTTGACATGCCATGGCCTTGGCAAGAAGGCATTTCATCTTCCAGTAGGTCTTCACTGATTGTTGAAAGAGGGACACTCGACCCCGAGTACTGCCTGGATCTGTTATAAAATCCATTTGAGAAATTTGAGCTTCCATGTCTTCATCCTCGCTGTCTATTTGTATTTCCCAATCACAAACTTTTGTTTTAATTTAAGCCAAATTCCCTGATTCATATACCTGAGCAATGTCTTGCAACACCTCTTTATTAGACTTCCTACCCCTCCTGCTCCTGCTAGCCTCTGTATGAGGCTGCCTACATCGATTTGCCTTCCCTAGTTGCCCTTTAACCATATTGGAAGCAGTAGAACTTGAAAAGGATCCTGTGGCCAGAAGTAAGTCAGAAACGGGATGTAATAAAACTAAAGAAAACTTCGTTGCAGTGAACCCAACTCGCATAGCCATACCATTAATGAAGAGGGCGACAGAACATCTAAGACTGTTATGGAAATTAACCAGGAAACAACCCATAATGAAATCAGAGAGAATATTAAGCCATTGCCTCGTCATAAATAAAGATAACTGCCCACAAGAGATAACAAGAGAGCCACTAACTATCCGCCTAGTTGTGACATATCCAACTGCATTTTGAAAGACTACAACAAAAACCATGCCAGTAAAAATTGAAAGAAAACGATGACCGTGCCATCCTATCAAACCATGCCTGACAAACACTACAGGGACCGTTACACGAACAAACCAAGGGTAAACAGGAGGCACTTTACGAAACCCAAGATACATGCAGTGCCGAAACAGAGAGCCGATATCAGAAAAAGCCCCATGAGAAGGGCTAACAATAGCGGTTGAACGTGCAATACTGCCAACCATGAACCCATATATTAGGAGCATGAACTGCAAACACAATGATTCAGAAGAGACATGAAAGCCCTGAGAATTATACAACGAGAAAAGACCAAGACGAGAACAGAGAACAAGCAAACTGGGAGGGCTTCGGAAATGAGGTTCTATATGTATAAATCCCATGTTCCCTGTTCGAAACCACCTTGAAGAAACATTATATAAATCATAAAACACTGGAAGAAGGAGGGATGTATCATGCAGAGTAAACAAAGGTAAAAACGAAAAACGAATGCATGGCATGAAAGGCATAATTGCCATGACATACCACAAATAGCTTCCACCCTGTCTCCAGAGAATTTGCTTCAAATCTGGATCGATCGCCTGTTGGATAAAGCCAATGCAAGAACTATACCAAGAACAAATGGTAATGAGAATGAAAAGAGCAATAAAGCTCATCACCCGTGGCGCTTAACACTGCATTAACTTTTCTGACAGTCGGTGGGTGATTTCGACAGGCTGGTGCATGCAAATAAATGCGAGGAGTGGAGGCCTGCCGCCGAAGGACTACCACCGTAATAATCACACAAGGGTATGTAAGTCATCCACCACATGGACGCCCACTACCCTGTCCATCAATGCGGCACCCGAATCGGGGGAGTGATGATTAGTATTTTGAATTAACTTTGATGTTGAGATTAAATAATAAAAAGTAAATTACAAGTAAAGCATAAAATTTATTAAATTTTGGAAATTGATATTTGTTATTATGTTTTTATTAAGTCATAATTAATAATATTTTATAAAATTTATATTAATTTTTAATATATATATATATATATATATATATATATATATATAATAAATTAGATAAGGGTAAAATAAAATATTCTGAGAATTTTACTACAAAATTGAAAAGTTGTTTATATAAATTATGTAAATGTGATTGTAAAACTAAATAATTTACCATAAAATTGAAAAGTTGTTTATATAATTCTGTTGTTGTGAATGTAGAACTAAATAACTTATGACTTGTACCATACTGACTCACTTAAACCCAAGTTTACGCGCATCCAGATTGAAGATATGGGTCCATTGGGATATATATCCGCACTATTTAACTTCAGGTTGACTCCTCTGAAAATTTCAATCCCTTCACTTTTGAATTTAACTTCGGAAAAAATTAAATTTTCAATTGCCACCCCCTCCCCCCGACACTTTTTAATTTAACTTTGGAAAAAATTAAATTATGGTAGAGGATTGAGGGGTTTTTTTACTCATTACAGAATTTCTTATTTTTTAATTGTGTTTTATATGATTTTTAAAATTTATTTTTATTTATTTATTTTAACTTTTGTTTATAATTATTCTTATATGAAAATAGAGAAGGTAGATATTACAATTAAATTTTAACTTACAGATATTGAAATATACATATTATGTTTTTCATTTGAATAACTTTAATGCTAATCTAATTTAAAAATAATATTTATGAATTTAGTTTTAAACGAAAACAAAACAATATTTGTGAAATAAATTTTAAACAAAAAAATAATGTTCAAAAATTATATTCAATATCAAATAAGGAATTAAATTTTAAACAAATTCACCAAAAAAAAAAATAAAATCAATTATATATATATATATATATATGAACAAACTACATACTTGAAAAATCTTCTTATATTCAATAGTGTC
The DNA here is from genome assembly GCA_034641835.2 of Pinus albicaulis. Lineage (NCBI taxonomy): Eukaryota > Viridiplantae > Streptophyta > Pinopsida > Pinales > Pinaceae > Pinus > Pinus albicaulis. The sequence goes on from CM076583.1 coordinate 177,241,726, forward strand.
ATCAAACATGCCTGCAATGTTTGTTTGTTGTATTGAGTCCAAATGTGAAATTTATAATTATTAATAAACTACAAATTGTAATAGCTTTGAGTTCAGAGCATAACATATTTAGAATATTAAGCTCCAATTTTCTTCATAATTAATACAAACAATTTGTTCACTTATTCTTGTTCTTGGAAAATGCAAATATGTTATTATAGAAATCACCTGTATTAGTGAGAAAATATTTTAAAAAAACATCGATATTATGGCATCTATAATTTAATTTATTAAGGAAAAAACATTTCTCTATTGCAAATAATTAGACTTTACCAACAAAGATTAAAATCCAATTGTATAAATATCCAAACATAAACACAACATAATGAAATCATATAAACATCCAATTGTATAAAATTTAAACTTTTTTCTCTAATTAATTCAAAAAATCATATAACAGAATTAAAAAAATCAATAAAAAAATTATATAGTAGAATATAATGATGGTCAAAGAAAGTCCAAATTGTAAAATGGTTAGACTTCTCTTTCAGATATTAATGGCAAAATTTTCCTGCAAACACATTGAAATTTTGTATGGGAAAGTATTTTATGACAAATACACTAAAATCTTGTGGGAAATTCATGAAAAAATTAAGTGAGAAGAAAAAACCTGAGGAAAACTCATAAAAATGGCAGGATCAACTTTATTAAGCAATATTGGTTAGGTCTACAATGATAGACTACACCAGGAGGGATTGTGTCCGCAGGTCACCCTTCATTCTCATTACAATCCAAACAATGTATAGCTTACATGCTTATAGGGAAGTTAGAACCAAAATTAAGAAATAGGAACAAAATTCTAATCTAAGTTTCTTGTGAACCGAATCTCTCTAATTAAGTTTCTCCATTATCTTCAACACTCCCCCTTAATGGAGAAAGAGTTCACAAATATTCCTAACATTTCCCTATACATTTCGAATTTAATTCTAACAAGAGGCTTAGTAAAAATATCGACAACATTATCACAAGTATTACATTATTCGACATGAATTTCTTTTGATTGAACTTTCTCTTTGACGAAGTGAAACTGTGTATCAATGTGCTTAGTGTTTTTAAGAAACACCATATTATTTGCAAGTTTGATAGAGCTATGGTTATCACATCTAATAAATGTTGCATCTTTCTATTCTTTTCCTGCATCCTAGAGAAGTCTCCTCAACCAAACTGCCTCACAAGTCGCTGCACACATCGCTTGATACTCAGCTTCTAGTGAAGAGAAGGAAATTGTGTTTTGCTTTTTGTTGCTCCATGCAATGACCTCGGACCCAAAAAAATTCATAATCGGTTATGGATTTCCTATCATCTACATTTCCAGCCCAATCGGAGTCTGAAAAACCTGTCAATTTAACATCACAAGAATTAGTATATGTAATGCCATAGTCTAACGTTCCTCGAATATACCTTAGGATGCCTTTTGTTGCAACCCAATGACTCTCAAGTGGCTTGGACTTAAATTGGCTCAATACACTAACTGCATAATCCAAATCTGGTCTAGTAGTGGTCAAGTAGATTAAAATCCCAACCAATTGTCTATACAATGTTGCATCTGCCTCCTTAGAACCGTCATCACTCTGAAGTTTGGTATTTTGTTGTAACGGCGCTGCTGCAACTTTACATTGATCCATATTAAAAAAATTCAGTAGACTCCTCACATACTTACCTTCAGATAGAAATTTTTTTCCTGAATCTCTCCAGATCTCAAGACCCAAACAATAGCGAAGCTCACCAAGGTCTTTCATCTCAAACATTTGTGACATCTGATCTTTGATTTCTTTAATGAGTTTATATGCATTTCCTATAATGATAAGATCATCTACATATAAATAAATCAAAACAATTCACCCCTTTTCATCAAACACAATATAGAGATTGGGGTCATTTTTTCTTCTATTATAACTGTGTTGCAAGAAAAATGAATCAATTTTATCATACCATGACCTGGGAGCCTATTTTAGTCCATATAAAGCTTTCTTTAATCTACAAACTAAATGTTCTTTTCCCTGTTTAACAAATCCCTCACATTTCTCTAAATACACTTCTTCGTTCAACTCCCCATTTAAGAAAGCAGATTTAACATCTAACTGATGCATCATCCAGTGATTTTTAGTAGCTAAGGAAATTAACTTTTTGATTGTATTTAGTTTAGCTACAGGGGCGAAGGTTTCCTCATAATCTATACCTTCTTTCTGCGAATACCCCTTTGCAACCAAACTAGCTTTATATTTATCTATACTCCCATCTGCTTTAAATTTGGGCTTGTATAACCATTTGCAACCTATGTTTTGTTTTCCCTCAGGTAATTGAACTAACTCGCAAGTTATTTTTTAAGTATTGATTCATGTTAACCTTCCATGGCTTCCCTCCATTCATTATATTGATTGGATTATTTATAACTAGAGGGTTCAACAACTTTTAACATGCTAGTTATAAAATAATTTTCCCTATATCTTGCTGGAAATTGAGTTTTCCTACTTGATCTCTTGGGTGTTGGAGTGGCTTCAAACCTATTTTAATTGTCCCTTTGCGGACTTAGTTCGATAATTATGTTTGTACCTTCTGCTTCTTCCTTTTTTTGTTTTTGTTGCTGCTGCTCATGGTTGTCTCTTGTTTCATTACTCCCTTCTTCCACAAACAAAGGAATGTCCCATTCTTCATTTTTTTTCCATCATGAACCTTCTCATGAAAAAATACATCTCTACTCGCAAAAACTTTATGAGTAGAGGCATCAAACAATCTGTAAGCTTTAAATTCAGTACAATACCTAACAAAAGTACATTTGATGGCCTTTGAATCCAATTTTTTTCTATCCTCCTTTAGGACATGAGAAAAATATTTGGATCCAAAATTCTTAAATTTTTAACTACATGTTTAAAACCTAATAAGGCTTCAAATGAAGTTTTAAATTCAAGACTTTTTTTTGGACTCATGTTTTTCAAATACACTGCAATATTTATCGCTTCAGCCCAAAATCCATTAGAAATATTCTTACCTTTTAGCACGTTGCGAACACACTCCCCAAGGGTTTTTTTTTCCTCTCTGCAACCCCGTTCTGCCGAGTGTTGGGTATTGTAAAAAACTACAGCATTCCATGTTCTTTGCAATATTTTCTTAAATCAGCCTTACTATATTCTCCCCCTTGATCCGAGCAGAGAATCTTGATGAATTTACCTGTCTTCTTCTTAATCATGCTTCTGAACTATTTGAAATATTCAAAAGTATGAGTCTTTTTGCTAAGAAAATGTACCCAAGTGAATCTTGTACAGTCATCAAGAAATAATAAGCACCTCCCAATGACCTTGACTACATTGGCCCAGATAAAAAAGTGTGGACTAACTCTAGTATATCTCTCTGTTTTATATCTACATTTACAGGAAACTCATCTCTGTGCATCTTCCCAGGAGCACATGCTTCACAGTCAACATGAATATGCTTTAAATCAGGAAGACCACTGACCATACCTCTTTTCTGAAGTAGAAAAAATCATTGAAATTAATATGGCCAAATATTTGATGCCATAAATCTTCTGCAGACATACCTGATGATGTCGAAGCTTGACGTGGCGCACATCTCACATTCATCTTGTAAAGACCCCCCACACAAATCCATGTTGCAATTGTCTTCATACAATCCAGCAAATCCTTAACAACACAATATGATTTAAAAAATTCTACCTTAAGGTTTTGATCTGTTATCATTGAATTAGAAATCAGATTCTTATTAGTTTCGGGTACATACACCATGTTTTGAATGTGCCTAATATTTCCATCAGGTAGTATTACAAGAACATTACCATGTCCTTTGATTTGGTACCCTTTGTCATCACCAAGGTAGATTTTTGCTTTATTGTTGGTTTCTTTGAAGTCTTCAAACCATTGTCTGTTACTTGTCATTTGATTGGACGCTCTTGAATCCACATACCACGTATCTGATTCATCCTTCTCATCAGAATCAACCATAACAGTCTGAGGCCCTGGTTATGGTCATCATTAGCAAAGTGTCCTGCATGTCGCTTGTATCTCTGCTAACCTTCATAAAACTTCTTATTTCGGAAATGTTTACCCATATGACCAATTTTATCACATTAGAAACATTTTAATGTTGAATCATTCCCATTTGATGACATACCTTGAGATAGGTTTAGCCTTTTTTGTGAGTTACCTCCACCTCTCTGTCCTCCATTTTCCTTCCCTCTGAAGGGCTTCTTCTTTGCCATTAAAGCAAGATTTGAATTCTGGGGTTTTAGGGTCATCCGCCTTTCTTCTTCTTGCATTAGAATTCCTGTCAATTCTTCAAATTTGGGGGCTTTCTCTCTCGCATTCAATCCTGTGATAAACATCGTATAATTGATAATCATACCATTCATAGTAATTGTTACCATATCAGTATTACTTACTGCCTCTCCTATGTAGCCAATCTTGTCATTGAGGTCCTTGATGCGAGAAATTAACACAGCTAATGTTTCATTCTCCTCCATTTTAATGGAGAGAATCCTGCTTTTCAAGAACAGTAGGAGATTTGTATTTCTGGTTTCGTACAGATCCTTGAGAGTTGTCTAGATCTCGTTTGCTAATTTGTAGTCTCTGATGTGAGGGATAATGCACTCTTTGACTTCCATTTTTAAAATCATTTTTGCCTTGTTCTCCCTCTTCTCCCAATCATGTACTGTCGCAGCTATTGCGCCTACTACAAATATAGGTTTCAATTCATCACCATTCACGATCCCCCATGCACTATGCCCTTCCACCATAGTCTGCAACTTGAATTTCCAATTAGAATAATTGGAACTGTCGAGCTTGTTTCTCTCATTCAAGTATACCTCCATCGGATTATTCATCTTGACACTTTAAAAAAAATGACTCCCAGCAATTGACAAAAAAACAAAATCTACAAATGGATCTACGCTAGATCCACAAAAAACAATGTCAAGAAATATATATACCTGATCTTCGACCACTCTGGGAGGCTACTCTGTGCACTACACCACGAGATTTATGGGCTCCTCTGCCACGGCCTCTTTTGATGTGAGCTCATGGGATCGTCTATCACGGATCACGGTTGCAGTGATCCTCACACTTTACCAGTGATCTGCTACTACCTCTGCTACCACAGCTCACTGGATCCTCTGGCACGATCTCACTGGATCTTCAGGCACGATCTCTCTGGCTCAACAGGCACAAGCTCTCTGGCTCAACAAGCACTCCACAACACGAGCTATCGGCTCCATGGTGCTCCATAGAACGATCTCTCTGACTCCACAATGCTCCACATCACAAGAGATTTGGCTCATCCAACACGAGCTCACTGGCTCTTCTTTCACAAGCTCACTGGCTCAACGACACTCCACGCTCACTCTGATGTTGTGTTGGTCACACTGGGCAAAAATTTCGTAAGGGTAAGACAGATCAGCGTCGGTTTTCCATGTGGTCCGCAATAATTTCAGAGATTAGCGTTGTTCTTTGGCACATGTCCGCGTTGATCAGCTTTTTTTTGCCTCCAACGAACACGTTAATCGACGTTTCCTTCAAAAATAAAAAAACAGCCTCACTCAAGCCACCAGGGGCTTCTCTTCTGCCACCTGGACACTCACATGGATCAAAGCACTTTGGCTTTGATTCGACCTTGGAGCTTTGATACCATGATACAAATAACAGGATCAAATTTATTAAGCAATACTGGTTAGTTCTAAAATGAGAGACTACACCAAGAGGGCCTGCGTCTGCATGTCACTCTCCATTCTCATTACAATCCAAGCAATATATAGCTTACATGCTTATAGGGAAGTTAGAACCAATAACTAATAAATGGGAACAAACTCCTAATCTAAGGTTCTGGTGAACCGACTCTCTCTAATTAAGTTTCTCCATTCTCTTCAGCAAGAACCTGAATAGACGAAATTTCGTGCAAGTGTTGGTCCCTGGAACGACATCGTTTCTTAAAATGGTCGGGCCCTGACATGAGGGCAAGGGACCGATACTCATGCACAAAATGAAGATTTGGGAAATATCGGTGTAAATGCGAGGCCTGACTTGTCTTTGAGCAATTATGTGTTTTGAATGAAATACGAACGTTTTTATGATTACCCTAGTTTATTCATCTTAGGTTCCATAGTGTGGACATGGTTGAATTCATTATGGAGAGCTTGTCCTCTTTTTCTCTGTGACGTCATTCCATCTGCCTTGGATTCATCTACATTAAGAGTCTTTATGAAAATTAAGAGGGGCAAGTTCCAACTAAATCTGTATGCAGATTCTAGGTACGACAAAGATGAAGGCATATATATATATATATATATATATATATATATATATATATATATATATATATATATATATATATATATATATATATATATATATGAAACTTGCAATTTTTTTATACACCATTCATTATGACATTTTTTAAAATTATTAGCAAGTCAAGGATTACATGTTTATTTTGAAATAACCAGTATTTGACGGTTAAAAAGAGGAAAAATGTGCATATGAGCATCAATTTTAAAACCTGGATGGAAACAATGAGTACTGTGTGGTGACTCTCTTTTTTGATTGGTACCCACCATTTCAGAAATCCGATTAATTTAAAAACATCAAGTCGTGATTTAAAATATCAAATAAATGTATTGAATAATTTATTCATTTAAGACCTTTGTTAGTGTGACCATATATATATATATATATATATATATATATATATATATATATATATATATATATATATATATATATATATATATATAAACTATCTAAAGATCTTAATGTTTCTAAATCTCTAAATTCTAAATATTCTCTTTATTCCTACCAATCTTAATTCCAAGTTATTAAAAAAAAAAAAAATTAACCTTTCCAACTCTAAATACAAATACATAAATTTAAATCATAATCTTAATACTGAAGAAATACTATGATTTATCATTGGTTGCATAGAGAGAAACCAGAGGTCATTCAAGTATATCAACTATTTAAAAAATATAAATTCAAATTTAAAAAAAAATTAAATTTAAAAAAAAAAATTTAACATTTAATTTTACTAAAAATTTAATGAATTTTATAAATTGTTAATAAATTGTAAATTAATTAAAAGTTAAAATCTTTTTCAACATAAATAAAAATAATACCACTTTACTTCGATAGATATTGATTGAAAAATAAAATTATATATGTAATAGGTGAAAAATCAAAACATAAAAGATATAGAGTCAATTAATAATTAATACGTATTATGAATATATAAATAGAGAAAATAACTCTAGTTATATAATATATAATATAGTTTTTTGACAGTGTCTTTTATACTTATTTAAAATAAAGCTTTGACAAATCTCTAAAACACCGGTAGACAACTCAAAGTTACAATTTTTTTTAATCATAATTACTATTCTAAATAATCATACCATATTTTAAGAATAAAAAGAAAATAATAATCATCCAAATTTTAAGAATAAAAAGAAAATAATAATCATCCAAAAATAATAATAAGTTGAAAAATATTACATGACAATATAAAAAAACAACCTTTTAAATGTAAAATATTGTAAAAAACGAATTTTTAATATACTATTATATAGTGGTATTTATTATTCTATTGTAAAATATTTAAATAAGTAATAAATTCATATAAAAATAACCTTTTAAATGTAAATATTATAAAAAACAACTTTTTAATATAATATTATATAGTGGTATTTATTATTATATTGTAAAATATTTAAATAAATAATAAATTTATATAAAAATTAAATAATAAAAAAATAATTCATTATAAAATGCAATGAATAAGGTGAGATTGAAAAAACGGAATGAGTGAGATTTAAATTTGAAGTGCTATGAAAAAAAATGCAGTGAATTAGGTGAGATTGTAAAAACCGAAATGTGTGAAATTTAAATTTTAAGTATTATGAACCAAATATATTAGGTTATTTAATTTCAAATTAGAAATATAAACTTTAAAGTTGAAATAATTTATTAATATTAATTTTAAAATATAAATTTTTATTATTAATTAAAAGTTAATTGGATTTTGCTTGATAAATATTTGTTAAATTATTAGAGTTGAATTTGTAAGAATTTAGTTAAAGAATAATTGAACAAATTCGTAAGAATTAAGAAAATTTGGAAGAGATAATAGATTGTGTATATTTGTATATTTACTAGTGATGAAAGAATCAATATATAAAATAGCTAAGTTAAGCTTAAGTGCAGCAAGCACTAAAGTTAAGTGATCTTTATGTTATGTTAATATGTATTTACATCACATACAAGTACTAAAGTTAACTAAAGCTAAGTGTGATTTATGCTATGTTAATTTTCATATACACAAACACCCCCCTTAAGCATAACTTAGGTGAGTATGCTGCAAGATAGATGAGTCCCATCAACAAGGCCATTTTAGGTACCCATGTACAATGCATGAAAGAGGAAAGAGGGAAAACCTAATGAGAACAAATCCTCTCCTCAAAATACAATGCAAAACTAAAAGAAAAGACAACTACTAGGAAGTTGTGTCTTTCACCCCGAAACGATCCTGCAAAAAGTGAAACTTCTACTCAATGAAAGTCTTTGTGAAGATGTTGATAATCTACTCATATTTGGGACAATATTATAGATTGATGATCCCATCATGAAACAATCCTTTGATGCAGTGCATGTGAATCTAGATATGTTTGGTCCGTTATCGATACACTAGATCTCTAAAAAACTTCAGTGTACTTTGATTATCGCACCATATGACAGTAGGACAATGGACAATGATACTAAGCTTGGAAAAGAAATACTACAACCAAATGGCCTAAATGATGGTATTGTTTGTTCCTCTCTACTCGACCTTTGTTAATGATAAAGAAATGACAACCTACTTCTTGCTTTACCAACAAATGCGGTTGGATCCCCAAATAAGTACATAACCAAAAGTGGAGTCCTTCTCTGGAAATAGATCTAGAGGAACAAGTTTTCTCTTTGGAAGTTGAGGTATCAACTCTCATGTTTGGATTAAGGATTGATTCTCCTTATCCATGGTTGCATGACAATATGGATTCCCTACAACTTCAACTTGTGTTTGACAATTAGATGCATGTACCATATATGCATGCATGGGCATGCCTACCTCTAGGGATGCATGCATGTGCATGCACAGGACGTTTGCCTCTAGGTATGCATGCATGTGCATGCATGGTGTTATATATGTCTTCTTGGATGCATACATGAGCATGCCATTAGAGAAATTTTGATGTCTAAAATGGGCCTCCTAAGAAAAATGTCCAAGAAAAATTAACTTTATAAGAACCAATAGGATTCAAGATGTTGATGTCAACCATCACGAATGATTTACCATTTTGGAGTAAAAATGTAAAAATATTTAAAAATAATAAAATAATAAAACTACTTTTTCAACTCGTATTCTCAACTTATATCCCTAAGGTTTTACTCAAATTTCGAGTTGGAGTACTATTTGGATGCAAAATTTCTCTTCTCATCCAAGGAGTACCCATGTTGCATACTTTCCATGGACCCCACTACACGAAAAATGAGAAATACATGAAAAAACATGATTGCAATCACATTTTTTCATGTATTTCTCATTTTCCATGTAGAAGGGTCCATCAAAAGTATACAATATGGGTACTCCTTGGATGAGGAATCAAATTCTGCGTCCAATGAGTGTTTTCGCTCGAAATTTGAGTAAACCCATAGGGAGGTAAATTGCAAATATGAGTTGAAAAAATAGTTTTTCCTTTTTTCCCTCTAAAATTTGATGATGTAATTTAATATTATTTTAATATTTCCACTATTATTTGATAATTTCCTTCAAAGACTCATTTTATACCTCAAAATTCCCCTAATGATGACTCTGTAGATAAGAGTACATGTCTGGTATCATCCAATTGTGACCTCATTAGATTTTCATCATCAATATCATCAATATAATAGAGGAATCAAAGTCCTCTTTTACATTTTCGAAAGCAGTGTCTCCATTTGTAGCAGAGTCTTCATCCCCAACGGAGGAAGATATTTTCTCATGTGCGACATCTTTGTTATTGGATAGGATAAAATTCTCATCTGCAATAGCTTCATCAACAATAGAAGAAGCAAAGTCTTCATGTGCAACACAGTCTCGAGAATATTTGTCCACGTTGTTAAAAATTCTTCACCAATTTCACGACTATTATGATAGATCGAACTCTTGTCTTCAAATGGTGCTCTTCTACATCATCTTCATCACCATATATTCCTTTCAATGTAGTCAATATTTCATGTGTTGATTCAATATTTACGATCTAATTACGAATATCACGAGACACATATAGCCACAATCTTCCACAAGCCATGTCAGATATATTAATCAAACTTCTCATCCCCTAATATTGGTTATGTATCAATTCCCGTGACTATCTGGTACAACCCTATACTCTTAAGATGAAGCAAAATCATCAACTTTCATTCATAGTAATTGCACGAAGTGAGAATGGTGGAAGTTGGGAATTTCATACTTTCACCGATTCTCCAACAGTTTTCGGCACTTTCAATTTGTGGAAAATCCCAACACTCTCAATCTTCCAACAATTTCCAACGCTTTGATCTTCAAACGTACAAAAAAATGTTCATTCACCTTTTCGAAGCCCCTTGTCGCTATGATACCATGTTAAATTATTATAGCTTGCATAAGTAACGACCTAGCTAGAAAATAATCGCATAAACTTGCATAAATTGAGAAAAATTGGGAGAGAATGAATTATGTATATTTATATATTCACTAGTGATGAAATAATCAGTACATAAAGCAATTAAATTAAAGCTTAAGTACTAAATATGTTTTATGCTATATTAATATGTATCTACACAACATGCAAGCACTAAAGTCTAAAACTATCTAACACTCAATATATTATATGCATATATACCAACACTACTAAAAAAATCAAATAACTTTTAGATTAATTAAAATTAATTTACTTATCAACTATAAATTAATTATTTTATGATAAATATTAACTCATAATAATTAATACTAATTATATTTAATTTACATTTAATCTAAATAATTAATACTAATTATATTTACTCTACATTGATTTTAAAAAATATCACCAGAATTAAAAATTAAATCATACTACATTTAACTTTCCTTAAATTTGATGTGCATCCTCTAACCTTAACATTCTAACTAGATTTCCTAACTATGCATTCCTTGGGAGAGATACCAGATCTACCAAGCCTCCATTCCTTGGCACGTGATTTGATCTCTTACAACCCGTGGCCTACCAGTGATGACATTTGACCTCCGTCACATCAAACATTTCACTTTCCTTTAATGTGATGTACATCCTCTAATTGATTATTCATGATTATTCTGACTTTGATTTCCATGTCTCCATTCCTTGGCCCGAGATAGCCGGCAATTGATGACCATTTAATTGTATGGATCCTAAGCCCCCTCGCCTAACAAACATATATGATCATTTAGTTGTTATAAGCCCCCTGCACTGTTATAAATTTTGTTTTTCACATTCAAGCCATCTGCCTTCTGTTGGTCTTGCTCTCAATTTGATTGCCATGGATGTTCAAGCTTTGTTTTGGTATTCTCTGCTGTTTGGGATAACTGCTGTTATCATCTTGGCTTTGGATCTATGGAGGAGGAAGAAGTACTGCAGGCTTCCTCCCGGCCCTGCAGGATGGCCAATTGTGGGAAATCTGTTGCAGGTGGGTAAGAAGCCCCACGAATCCTTTTTCCACCTTGCTATCAAATACGGGCCGCTCATGAGCCTCTCTCTCGGAATGAAAACCACAGTGGTGGTCTCCTCTTCCGCCATGGCAAAGGAGGTTCTCAAAACCCATGACCACATATTCGCAGGCCGGACCATCACACAGGCATCCAAGGCTCTTTCCCACTACAAGAATTCCATCGTTTTTTCCCAGTATGGATCTCACTTGCGAATGCTCAGACGTTTATCCAATACCGAACTCTTCTCTGTGAAGAGGCTGGAAGCCCTGCAACACCTCAGAAGAGATCAAGTAAATCGAATGCTTCATCAGATTTTTAAAGACGCTGCGAAGGGAAAGTGTGTGGATATTGGACACACTGCCTTCCAGGGCTCGTTTAATCTCATAGGGAACATGATCTTCGGTAAAGACGTGTTCGATCCTCAATTCTCTGGAGCCCCTCAAGAGTTGAAGGACACCATTTCGAAACTGATGGAGATTCACGCGTCTCCCAATTTGGCAGACTTTTTCCCCTGCCTTCAGTGGTTGGATCCACAGGGCGTGTACCGTAATGCGGGAATCTGTGTGAAAAAAGTGTATGATGTTATCGAGAAATTCATGGAGGATCGTCTGGCCACCAGATCGGGCGAAACTAGTGATAGAAGTTACAGTGAAAAGGATCTGTTGGACGTTCTACTGGATATGAGAAGCGACGAATTTTCTCTCACCCATATCAGAGGCTACTTAAGTGTAAGTCTTTTATTTACAATTTTACTGCTTAAGAGTTAGAAGGTTCCTCTTTTGAAGTTTAATGACAGTTTGTTGTTACAGGACCTATTTGCGGCTGGAAGTGATACAACCGCAACGACAATAGAATGGGCTATGGCAGAACTCATCCGCAATCCGGAGAAGATGAAACGAGCCCAAGCCGAATTGGAAGTGGTAGTCGGGCGCCACCGAATGGTCGAAGAAAGTGACGCAGAGCGTCTCCCTTATCTGTGCGCAGTGGTGAAGGAAGTGTTCCGATTGCATCCCGCGGTTCCTTTTCTCATCCCTCACAGAGCCGATGAGCGTTGTGAGATTGCGGGGTTCGTGATACCGAAGCACAGCCAGATAATGGTGAACGTGTGGGCAATCGGGAGGGACCCTTCGATCTGGAAGGAGCCCTCCAAATTTATGCCAGAGAGATTTCTTGAGAATGAGATGAGCAGTGTGGAGTACAGGGGACAAAATTTCGAGCTGATTCCATTCGGAGCAGGAAGGAGAGTGTGTGTGGGACTTCCGTTGGCCAGCCGGATGGTCCATCTGTTGCTGGCGTCGCTCCTTCATTCATTTGAGTGGGCACCTCCCCAAGGCGTGAGTGCCGAGCAGGTGGATATGGCGGACAGGTTTGGAATCACACTGGTGAAGGCGCTACCATTGGCCGCGATTCCCACGTCGTGCCTGCCCTCCGAAATGTACTGCTATTAGTTTATGTTAAAACTCACTCAACGGTTGTTGCGTCTGGAGCAAATTTTTATACAGAGCCATACAAAAAAAAACCCTGTGTGAATACTGTTCAGTGGAGGAGGAAAGCGTACTACAGTCTTCCTCCGAGTCCTTCGGGATGGCGTAGCGTAGGAAATCTGTTGCAGGTGGGTAACAAGCCTGACGAGTCTTTTTCCAACTTGCTACAAAATAGGATTAACAATATATCATCTTGATATAAGATTAAAAACATATAATTGTCTATTAACGATATATTATTATTATGGTATAAAAGTATAAATTTAGTGTTTATTCTCTATTATTCTGTTGTAATAAATGTAATGGGCATTAATAATAATAACCATTTTCCAATATTTATTTATTAAAAAAATTGTATTATTTTTTTTTAATGGTTAAGATTTTTTGAACTTACAAATCAAATTGTCACCAACCATCACAATATTTTAATTTTTTTTTCAGTAAATTCTATTTTGGCATTTATTTGCTCCACTTCTTTGTGCTAGATTATTGTTAAGGTACAGATTCTGATTCTGTAAATTATTAGTTAGAGGTTATTTAAGTTTGTAAATTATTAGTTGTTATAAGTAAGGAAGTTTCTATTTATGATATCACTTTTCTATCAATTACTTTATATTTGTTAATCATTCTAATAATTAAAAAATAAAAATAACACCAATTTCTTTCTTATCACAACTTTTCTAAAATCAATCTTTTTTTCTTAAACTAGAATTTTCTTTTATTTTATTTTTGCATTGCTCACTATGAAGACATTTAGAGCCTCTTCAAAACTTTTAGATTCCACACTAGCATCAACTACTATATTTTTGTATTATGATTAATTTCAATGCTCTAATATTATGATTATGTTTTAGTTCCACATAGCAACAATATTTAATATTAGAGATAAGCTAGACTTTAATTACTCTAGTGGGATTGGATTTAGTAATATAAAATGCTCTTGGGTTGGTTATACTCCAAATTTTTTTTGGGGGTGAGACATTTACTTTCTTTAGGTTCATTTTTTCAAATAATGGTGAAATTTGGTTATCTACCATTACTTTATTGAGGCGCTCATTATTGTTGTTTAACTTTTTTCATATTTCTCTTCTTTAAATATAACATCTCAAATGTAACTATTCATGTGGCCATACAAAATCCATAACTTGTATCCATTGACCCCATGAATAAGCTTCCCATATCTAATTCACAATTTTTGGATTTTCATCCATTCTTTTTACTATCTTCCTTGGGTAAATGCATATAAGTTTCAAAATCAATGACACATGCAAGAAGCATACAACTTACTTACACTCAAGGCTTTCTCTAGTGTTTTCTCATTCAAGGCTAGGGTAGGTGACAAATTTACTAAGAAAGAAGTCGTTTAGTTGCTTTAGGCCAAAAACTTTTTCTCGATTTTGCATCAAATATCATGCACCTTTATTTCTCCATTAAATTATTATTCATATTATATACTACTCCAACTTTTGTGGGGAGTAGGATCTAGTGTTATTCCTTGCAATCATATGCATTTTATTGAACCTAAAAACATTTTGAGCAATATTTCCTACCATTATCACTTTCGCATTTTACTAGTTTTTCTTTCAACCATAACAATTAAATTCTTAATAGAATCCTAGTGGGAAAGCCACATAGAAACCCTTAGGATAGAGGGATATCCTATAGAAACTAAGTGGGAGGATTTAAAACTCTCATAAATTCCCAATTTTTCCCTATTGGTTATGGATATGGCCAATGGAACTGGTGACGAACTGGTGGCATTACTTCAGGTAGAAATAGGGGCATAGTGTACATTACACTATAGAATTCAAGAATATGACAATAATCCTAGGTATCTCTCCCAATAACCCATATGTAATCTTCAATTATTTGGGGGATATACATAGTCATTTGTGAAAGAAAGTGATTTCGTTCAAACCCATAATGACAAATGCGGATTATGTATATGCAAAGTACCTAGAAAATAAAGGCCAAGAGAAGGGACAGTTAAGTGGTTCAAAGAAGAAGGATCACCAAGAATCTTCCAAGGAGGGGAAGAAGAAGTGGAAAGTGGGGAAGGACAAGAAGACAATAGCCACAACACACCAGTGAGAATATCATAGCAATGAATGGAACGTTGATGGTCACACAGAGGAGAAGTGTTGAAAATTACACCAATAGCTCAAATCGAAGAACTAAATGGATGACATGAAGAAAAAGAATAGTATCGCCATATTGCCACAGATTTGAGTGGTTAGGTGGAAGGTAGCTCCTATGTGGATGAAAATATTTTTTACACCTCAATGTAAAAGGAGGTGAATATATATAGCCTTCATCAATGGGAAGAAAAAGAGATGACCTAATTCTTCCATATAAAGATATAAATCAAGAAGACAAAATTGATGTTATGTTTGACTCATCATCACAAGAAGTCTCATAGTAGAGAATTTAGCCAACATAGTTGGACAAGAGGTTCATTACTATTCTAACACATCTCCATTGGGATAGTTTAACATGGAAGAGAGATAAAGACAAACAAACAATGGAAAATTAATTTTGCTATAAGTGTTGGTTTTGTTGATGAAGTAGAATTTTGTTTTAGTTCCACTTAATTTATGTGAATTTGTGTTTGGGCATCCATATATGTACATGTGGGATGCAATTGCAAATATTGAATTGAGACTACCTCACCAATGATAATAGATCCTTCATTATCAACAACCACAAGGGAAATTCAAATAGTTTTGCTAGTAAGTGCCAATAAAGCTAATAAATTGATTAGTTATAGTGAAAAGATTTGTTATTATTCTTAAAATAAAATAAGTCTATAAAAGATTCAATGGGAGAAAATGCATCCTTCAAGGGGTGCATTACGAAATAAATATAACTAGAAGAGTTGCTACATGAATACTGGGAAGTAATTTACAAGCCTAAATGGCTACTACCTAACATAGAAGCGAAGCATGAGATCCAATTGTGTTGGACTCTCCATTACCAAACATTAGGCTATACAGGTAGTCCATTATAGAAGTAAAGAAAGTGAAGAAGTATTTGTATTAGATGCTAGAGCAAGGTGTTATTTGACCAAGTACATCACCATGTGGGTCACCCATCATAATTGTGCCAAAGAAGGATTGGACTTGGTGAATGTGCATTGATTATAGAGCGTTAAAAAGACTACACTCAATAATAGGTACCTCTACATAGGAATGATGATCTATTGGACCAATTGCAACAAGAAAAATATTTCACGAAGATGGATTTAAACATATAACTAGGTCTAAGTCAAAGTAGAAGATACTTGGAAGGCTACCTTGAAAATTAGACAAGGTTTCTATGAGTAGTTAGTAATTCCATTTAGTCCATGTAATGAAATACTTGCAATCATGATATTAATGAATGATATAATACACACATATATAGATTCATGTCTTATTTTTTATTTGTATGATTTAGTGGTTTACAATTCTTCCTGTGAGGAGCACGTCTCGCACTTGATGTAAGTGCTAAAGACTTTGAAATAGATTCAACTATTGGAAAATATCAAAAAATTTGATTTTTCACAATATTATTTGCTGTACTTATGTTATGTGATTGTTGTAGGGTACCTCAAGATAGATACTACCAATATGGAGGCCATCATGAAGTGGCCAATATCTATGTTCCTAAGGTTAGGAGTTTCACCAGGGCACCATAGTCTCTAAGGAAATTCGTAACCTCAATTTTATTAGTAGATCCATCACTCCATGCCATAATAATGAGTGGAAAGAGTTACTAGTGGAGGCAGGGTTAGTAAAATGCCTTTAAAGAGTTGAAGAAGAAAATAAGTCAAACACCAATCCACGCGCTATCAAACTTCCAACAACCCTTCAAAGTGGAGATAAATGTGAGTAGGTATGTTATTGGATTGGTCTTGATGTAGGGAATATGGCATGTATGCTACCATTTTTAAGTCTTTCATGGGGTGGTTCCCAACTACCATACCTACAATAAGGAGCTATTTGTCTTGGTGTAAGCTACAAAAAAGTGGAAAGAATATACAATGGGAAAGGAGATAGTCATCCACATATATCACCAACTGCTATAGTACATGTAGGCATGGAAAATTTTAGGGGCTAATATTCGTAGGTGGGCTAATTTTCCATGGTTTTTCCAAAAAAAGATTCGCCAATTTCCATTTTTTTATAAAAATGATTCGCCCAAATTTTACAATATAAAATTATTTTACACTAAAAATTGCCCACATTATATAGACAATATATATAATATCATTATAAATTTGAATAATTTTACAAATACATCAATAAACATTTTATAGTTTGCATATTAGGGAGTAGTGAGATTTTCCTTTTTTTTAAACTTCAAGATAATTTTCCATCCTTCAAATTATCCCTGCATGCAGGATTAGGTTAAGTTATAAGATATCAAAGATTATAAGTGGATGATTTTTTCACAATAGTTCCATTCAGTGATCAAGTATAAGAAGGACAACACAAAAAAATTAGCTAATATGCGTTCAAGGCCACCCACATCAAAATCATAGCTTTAGGAAATCTAATGCACATGAATCCTTTCACCCATGATGTATACAGAAAGGCATATATGGAGGATGGGTGCTTCAAGGAGTTATATCAACATTTATAGGGCCAGGTTCATATGGGTGATGGTGACATCACAATTGACTATAAAATCCATAATGGGTTACTCTATAGGCTAGACACACCACATGTTCCTAAAGGTGAATGAATGTAGTTAATTAGAGAGGCTCACACCTACAAGGTTGTAAGGCATTTTGGTGTTGGGAAGACAACTACCAATTTACAAAGGTGTGTGTACTAGCTGAGGATGTAAGAAGATGTAGCTAGGCTCATTAGAGGATATATTATTTGTTGTACCAACAAACCAAGAAATAGGAAACAATGTCTATACCATCATTACTTGTACTCACTCATCCTTGGGAAAGAATTTCCATGGAATTTTTGGGAGGTTTACCAACAATTAGAAAGAGACATGATTTATTTTTCGTGGTAGTCAAGTTCAACAAGATTGACATTTTCATGCTCTATTAAAAGACTATCATGGGGTAAGAATATATAAACTTGTTATTTGAATAGGTTTAGGTGCACTTTGGGATACCAATGACCATCATTTCAAAGGGATGCAAAATTTCTTAATGCATATTTTACTATGTTGTGGGAGAATATAAACACAAAATTGAAGAGGTATACAATTTATTACATTCATAAATAGATGGAAAAACATAAGTAGCTAACAGGACTTTAATAAAACTTTCAAGGGGTTATAATTGGACACATTTGAAGGCCTTAGATGAAAATATAGTCTAAATACAACACTCCTACAAAAGGGCAACCCATAATTGAACTGGTAAGTCATCATTCGAGACTTATTTTGGATATTTTCCACCTTTACCTTTAGATTTTGTATATGTGCAGCAAGGAGGAGTGAGGGAGGATCTCATAGGGGATGTTTTAAAATTAGAGAAATTTGTTGAGAATATTAGGCAAATCCATTTATAGATACATGAGGCACTAAAGAAGTAAAATGAAAAATACAAGGCTAGGCGTGACCAACAATAGACAGAAGCGTCATTTAGAGTTGGAGATAGAGTATGACTACAATTTAACAAGGAGAGGCTATAGAGTCCTGGTAAGAAAATCAAGACTCTATAATTGATCAGGAGATCAAGTCTCTTGTAGAAAAATGCTCAAAAACTAAGTTGCTTAGAATTGGTCTGAACTAGATCGCCTGGAAAGAGCTCGGAAAAACGATCCTATAGACGTGAACGGCACTGAAAACCGACGCTGTATGAGGAAGATATTCAGCTTTGAAGTTTGCCAATTTCAGCAAAAAAGATGGCCAAATTTGACTTTATAAAAAATTATTTTTATTAAAAAAAGAATATTCCATAGAATATTCTGGGAATATTTCATGGAATATTCCACAAAATATTCTGCGGAATATTCCGCAGGTGACCAATCACAGGGCGCCACGTGGCCAGCCCGGAGGCCGCCACGTGGCCCCAAGGTCAAATGAAATGGGCGTTCAAAAGTTTATTTGTCGCGGGCAGGATTCGACCCCGGGTCGACGGTGGAACAGCCGAGTGGCCCAACCACATGGGCTATATTGGTTCTTGTTAAACTATGGGAATGAATGTTTATTTGAATTTTAAATTTGATATGGGCGGGGCCCAAAAGGGGGCCAGCCGCCACCGCATTTGACCAATCACTCGGAATCGTGGCACAAATCTTCTGGCGCGCAGGTGATGGGGACGTGGTCTCATGGACCGGCGGTTGCACATTTAAATGTTTTGTTATACATTAAAGTTCAACACAAATAACTTAAGGACCGTTCAAACAGATTCCAGAGGACACGGTTCTATGAACCTTATCCCTTACCCTCCTCCAATTCGGCGGAAATATGGCAGAGCGCCCAATTATAGCGCCAACCTCCTATTTTGTTGGCGCTATCTGGCAGTGCTCCACATTTAGTGGAGTTTTTCTAGGTGACATTGGGAAAAACTTCAGTTAGCCATAACTTTGGCTAGGGAAGTTCATTTGGGACGAAATTTTTTTTGATTTTGGGGTATTGAAGCATTCTGGAGCTGTTGGGATAGGTTGCAAAGCCATCAGGGTGCTCTATCAATGATTTTTTCAGCGATTTTGGTTGTGGAGCCACCAGGGCTTGGTGAAAGATCAACTGTGTTGGACTATACTCATCCATTGGAGGTGAATGAATAGTCGATTTATACTGATTTCAGTCCTCTGTTTCTGAATTTGCAGTTAATTTTGCCTTTTGAGGCTTTCTACACAGTGTAATTCTTAATTTGAGCATTAATGAAAGAGGGAAAAGCCTATTTAGAGACTTTTGGACCCAGCAGAGGTAGCCTAAGAGAGGGGTGAACTGCTTAAACAAATGTTTACTGTTATGCTGTGCATTTTTGTTGTTATATTTCAGATTTTACTTCATTATACAGTAACTTTTCATAAGTCCACTTTTCCCAATCAGACTTATACAATGATCACAACTCATTAGTTTCACTTCAAACCACATTACTTCCATTGCAGAATACTTGAACTTGCTTATTCACATATAAAATTTTGATTAATGAATACTTTGCACATAAAAAAATACTTTCATTGATCAGATCTATTTAGTGTTTACATTATATTTCTTTAGGCAGAGCTAGTAAGAGGGCCAGAAGCTTCTGGTTTCATCCTTTCTAATAAAGGTAAAATAACCAGTAAAAGCCCCTACTGTCAATCTCTGTATAAGAAATACTTTGTTCACACAATTTCAGATTAGATTGGTATCAGAGCTCTAGGTTTTGCTTAAAATTTTGTGAAATTTGTGCAAGTAAATTGTGTTATTCTGCAAAATTTGATGCTTACTAGGCTGAAATTGAAAAGAGGGGAAGGTCAATTGGTTAGAGCACAAGTTAATCCTCAACCAAGGAGGGCTAGGGTGCCATTATCTCCACCTTCCATTTCAACCTCATTAGCCTTAGAATCAGCCACAAACATGTCTTCCAGAGAAGGAGAAGTACATGAGGAAATGAATCCCAAGGAAGAAGAAAGAGTCTTTAGAAAAGCTTTCTTGGACATGACTGAGATGGTTAGGATCCTATACCAGAACAGAAATGATAGGATTGCTGGAGAAGGGTATAGAAACCAAAAAGAAGAAGGAGATTCTTCAGAAGGGAAGAAAGATAATGATAAGTCTAAGAAAAGGAATGGAGGAAATGGTGATCCACCATCTCCATCGTCATCCTCTTCCTCCACATCATCCTCTTCAACTTTTGTTAATCAGTCACACAAAACAAAAACATCTCTTAAAAATCCTTTGTTAAAGCTTGATGTGAAGTTTGAGTTGTCGATGTTTAATGGTGATGTGAATGCAGAAAAATTGGATAACTGGATTAGATAGCTGGAATTCTATCTAAGAATTCAGAATTTGCATGATGATGAGAATGGATGGAGCAGCTTTGGTTTGGTGGGAAGCCAAGACCAAGGAGGAAATTAAAAGCATGGTAAGATAACTCTAACTTGGAATGAGTTTATTACAGGTATTAAGAAATAGTTTTATCCTCTTTCTCATATTCAGAAAGCAATCATGAATTGGAAAAAATTTAGGCAACTTAAGGGTCAAAATGTGCAAGATTATACCCAGGAGTTTAAAAGGAGAGCACTTCTACTTGGAGTAGACTTACAAAGTCAAGACACCTTGTTGAAATACATAGGGGGTTTGCACAATTATTTGCAACATACTATTCTAATGTTCAATCCTACCAGCTTAGATGAAGTCTATGTGCAGGCTACACATTTAGAAGCTAGAGGAAAGAATACTTTTGATGAGGATAGTAATTTCAAAAACAAAGGAAAGAAGAGAGTTGCAAATTCAAGAAAAGAAAAAGGAAAGTTCTTTTGCAAGAACTGTTCGAAAACAAGTCATGATGAAGATCATTGTTGGAAGCTTCATCCTGAACTGAAACCAGAAAAATACAAGAATAAAAACAAGACCAAAGAAAAGGAGAAAACTGTAGCAACAGTTGAGCAAGACTTAGGGTCAGACTCAGGAGATGAGACAAAAAGCATAGCCATGGTTTTAAAGAACATTAAGGGGAAAGAAGTGGTGCAAGACACAACTCCCAGTTCTAGCTCTTTGAATTGTCACAAAGATACTCATGAAGAAAAGAAGAGGATAGAGCTCTTCCATGTGAGGGTAATTTCAAAACATACAAAAATTGACACACTATTTGACAGTGGGTCACAAGCGAATCTTATATCTGAAGACTTGGTCAAGCAGCTTAAACTTGAGACCATTCCACATCCGAAGCCTTATCCACTTGGATGGATATGCAAGGATGCCAATTTTCAAGTCTCAAGGAAGTGCATACTGCACTTTTCAATAACTGCACATTTTATTGACATAGTGGAACTTGATGTGGTGCCGCTTGATATCTCAGGTATTATTTTGGGAAGTCCTTACTTATTTGACAGGAAGGCCATCTTTCATCACCATGAAAAAAAGTATCACTTGTTTAAAGATGGTAAAGAGTACATTGTGAGAGCTCACAAAAAGAAGTTGGAATCTTCTTTACTCCATGCAAGTCAATTGAAAAGACTGGTTAATGCAAGTCAAAGTCTAACTTTGTTAATGTTGAAACGACCAAATTTTGAGCATTCGCCTTTTTATGATGTTGCTAATAATATGTCTCAGTTTAATAACAGTTTGTCTTTGAAAGAAGATGATGTTATGTTGCGCAAATTACCTTTTGGGTCAGCCAATGCAGTGAATGAAGTGTCAAAGCAAAGCAGTGCAAGCAAGGAGGACACACAATTCAGCATGGGAAAAAGTTGGTTTCAGAATGGTAGAATTCGACATGGGAACAGTTTGCAAGGTGAAAGTTATTTTAAGTCTTCTGGGAAGTTTGATCAGTGTAGAAAAAGTTTTTTTTCTACAGTTTACAATTGCTGTTCTACAAATTTTAATCATTTGCATCATGACTCCGTCAATCTTAGTAAGGGTCGATCAGTTGATTCCAGAGACAGATTATCATTTTCTCAAAAGCTCCATTTGGTGAAATCAGGTATATTTCAGTTATTCAAGGATGGAAGAGTGGAGAATCAGTCTCCACATCATCAGTTTCAGTAATCAGAGAGCTTTTGGGGTCCAAAAGCTTTCCATTTGGGAGGTGTGATTAGGAGATCAAGTCTCTTGTAGAAAAATGCTCAAAAATGAAGTTTCTCATAATTGTTCTAAATTAGAACTAATAGAAATATCTCGGAAAAACGCTCCTATAGACATGAATGGCACTGAAAACCGATGCCGTATGAGAAAGATATTCAGCTTTGAAGTTTGCCAATTTCAGTTAAAAAATGGCCAAAATTTAACTTTATAAAAAATTATTTTTATTAAAAAAAAATATTCCACAGATTATTTTGTAGAATATTATGTAGGTGGCCAATCATAGGCCGCCATGTGGCCAGCCCGAAGGCTGCCACATGGCCCCAAGGTGGAATGAAAAGGCGTTTTAAAATTTTTTATTGTACGCGGCAGGATTTGAACCTCGGTGGGCACGGTCAAAACCAGGCGGCCTAACCATCGGGCCAAACATTTGTTTTTATTATCATAGGCGGAAAACTTTATTATAAAGTTTTTTGATATTATGGCAGGGCCCGAAACCGTGGGTTATGGTCACGTGTCGTAGGCTCGGGGGTCAATCCAATATGGTGGAAACATTAATTAACACCGAAATAAATGTAAAGTTTTTCAACAAACTCTGACGGTTATCGTCCCATCGGCCTATTTATTATCACCTCTAACTGGCGGTCTGCCCAAATTTAGCGTTGTCCCCTTATTTAGCGGACTTATCTGGAGTTTCTCCACATTTAGTGGAGATTTTCAAGGGGACACTGGGAAAACTTCAGTTAGCCATAACTTTGGCTAGGAAAAACCTTTTGAAGCGAATTTTTTTTTTTGATTTTGGCGTATTGAAGCATTCTAGAGCTGGTGGGATAGGTTGCAGAGCCATCAGGGTGCTCTATCGGTGATTTTACCAGCGATTTTGGATGTGGATCCACCAGGGCCTAATGAAAGATCAGCTGTGTTGGACTATACTCATCCATTGGAGGTGAATGAATAGTCGATTTATACTGATTTCAGTCCTCTGTTTCTGAATTTGCAGCTAATTTTTCCTTTTGAGGCTTTATACACAGTGTAATTCTTAATTTGAGCATTAATTAAAGAGGGAAAAGCCTATTTAGAGGCTTTTGGACCCAGCAGAGGTAGCCCAAGAGAGGGGTGAACTGCTTAAACAAATGCTTACTGTTATGCTGTGCATTTTTTCTGCTATATTCTAGATTTTACTACATTAAAAAATAATTTTTAATAAGTCCACTTTTCACAATGAGACTTATACAGTGATCAAAACTCATTTGTTTCACTTCAAACCACATTACTTCCATTGCAGAATACTTGAACTTGCTTATTCACACATAAAATTTGGTTAATGAATACTTTGCAAACATAAACAAATACTTTCATTGACAAATCGATTTAGTGTTTACCTTATATTTCTTTAGGCAGAGCCAGTAAGAGGGCCAGAATCTTCCGGTTTCATCCTTTCTAGTAAAGGTGAAATAACCAGTAAAAGCCAGTACTGTCTATCTCTGTATAAGAAATATTTTGTTCACACAATTTCAGATCAGTTAGTGGATTGGTATTAATATGATCGAAATTGTGTGAATAAATTATTTCTTATACGGAGATTGACAGTAGGGAAGCTTCAAAGCGGATTTATTTTACCTTTACTAGAAAGGATGAAACCGGAAGCTTCTGGCCCACATACTGGCTCTGCCTAAAGAAATATAATGTAAACACTAAATAGATTTGATCAATGAAAGTATTTGTTTATGTGCAAAGTATTCATTAATCAAAATTTTATGTTTGAATAAACAAGTTTAGGTATTCTGCAATGGAAGTAATGTGGTTTAAAAATTGAAACCTAATTAGTTCGATTGGTATAAATCTGATTAGAAAATGGACTATGGATTGCTTGTATGTAGTAAAATTGAAACTATTGAAATGACTTTTAGATTGGTCCAGTGACTCCTTGAAGTTTCTTAACATTATTACCTAAATTTAAAATTAGTTTTATCTTCCCTATTAAAAAATATATATAACAAGAATTTGCAAGAAAAACCATAATTTATAATTGAATTCGAATTTAGAAAACGATTGCTAAGTTGTTTTAAGAATATTTCAAATGAAATGATTCGATAATCATTTTCGAAGTGTGTAGGTTTTTCAGAAATGTCATGGCGCAATTGTCAAAGAATTATATATAATGTTTATCCAATAGAACAAAACGACCATTTTGTGTCTCTATTACTTCAATTTATATATATATATATATATAACCATATTTTAGAGTGTTAAATATTTTTATTACGTCGTAAGGCGTTTTTATTTGAAAACAACTCTGCTAGATGTCACTGTGTCCATTTTTGGGTCATTGGATCAAATGTTAGACGATTGAAATGTTTTAGGCCATTAGATAGACAATTAAATAGTTTTTTATAATGTTTTTTTTTCCTTTTAATAAGTTAGTTTGAATTTAAGTTTTGGTGACTTTTAAGTTAAAATGTTATTAAAAATTTGTTAGATTTTAACCTCAATTTAACATTTTGACTATGTCAAATTACACAAAAATAAAAAATAAAAGTAAATTAAATAAAAAATATTGAATAATGTAATGAACATTTTAATAAGGTCAAAATACAACAAAAAATAAAAAATAATAAAATAAAATATAATAATAAACTATAAAAAACAACCCATGGTATTGACTCATGGTATTCATGTTGTAGTTTATTTAAAGAGGGAAATTAAGATGGCCTAGATAAATGTTAACTCCCGGATCTACCAAGAGCCAAGAGGGATCATATGTCGTGATATGAAAACCTCTTTTAGAGTAAAAAAGAGAATTGATCCATTTGATAAATAATATAGATCTAAACTAATTATTTAATACAACTATTTTTTAATTGTTTATAACCATTATTCTTTTAAAAAATTTACTTAATAAAATGGATCCAAAATTTACGTTATATATTATTTACATTTACAACTCGTTTTATTATTCATGAGTAGTATTTCTTAATATATAGAAAATTAAAGTAATAATGGAAATTTTTTTAAAATATGTGATCTTTTTTTAAATTTCCAAATTTTTTTCATAGGACATGACTTATCTTGAACAATAATGATGAGTGTTCATAATTCTCATTTCTTAAATAACACTAAATTTACCTTTAATTACTTAATAGTAATCTTACATGTTTTTACTTTATAATCATAAAAAAAATTTCATATTATATGATGTCAAACTTACTCAACTTTTTATTCTGAATTTTTTAAACAAAGTTTTTCACTACATAATTTTAGCTTTTACAAATTTTTTTTATTTTTTCAATTCCAAACAAAACTTACAAAATAAAAAAACCCACTCGAGTCCTTAGTGTAGATTATAGTTTTACACAATTGACACTATGTAATTAGCAATAGAGTAAGTTGAGACAACCTTAAAAGGGGGTTTTTTTTGTACAAGTTTTGTTTTATTAAGCTTTACTCGTAGATGTGCGAGAGAATGAGTCTATCTCAAGTCCCAAGCAAGATTCTTCTTTCTCTTCATATTCTAGTTTGCACCTTGACACTCCTCCTTTCCTCCTCCTTGCACAAATTTAAACTATGAGGCACAATATAGTTGATGCATATAGAAACATTTAGATATGATAAGAAAAAATGTGATACTCTATTGTAATTTTCTCTACAAATGTGATGGAAAATGTGCCTTAAATGTTGACAATTTCATGGTTAATGTAGTATAAGCTACATGCAAATTTACAGTCTTGTATACAATATCAAGAAAGTTATGCCCAATATCCAACACCATAGAGCAAGACATGTTCACCAATTCAATAGTTCCTTCCAAATCTCTCTAAGTGCTAGAATTGTTTTCTCAATAAACTTGTTTTTACTACTCTTGAACTGATGAAAGCCATCGTTGTTGCATATAGGAGCATTTAGATATGATAGGAAAAATGTGATATTGTGTTATAATTTTCTCTACAAATGTGTTGGAGTTGTTTTCTCAATAAATTTTCTCTACAAATGTGTTGGAGTTGTTTTCTTAGTAAACTTGTTTTTACTGCTCTTAAGTGATGAAATCCATTGTTGTTGCATATAGGAGAATTTATAACTGATAAGAAAAGTGTGACTATGTTATAATTTTCTCTACAAATGTGTTGGATTTTTTTTCTCAATAAACTTGTTTTTACAACTCTTAAGTGATGAAATTCATCGTTGTTGCATATCGGAGCATTTAGCTCTGATAAGAATAGGTGTGATGTTGTGTTATAATTTTATCTACAAATGTGATGGAAAGTGTGCCATGAATGTTGGCAATTTCATGGTTAATGTAATATAAGATAAATAAAAATCTATTTATTCTACACAAGATCAAGAAAGCTATATTGAGTAGCCAACACCACGAAAAAAGACATGTTCACCAACTCCATAAATGCTACCAAATATCTCTTGATGTTGGAGCTATTTTCTCAATCGCCTTATTTTTACCTGCTCTTGAAGTGATGAAAGCCACCTCTCCTACGACTATGTTGACCACAAAAAAAGACATGTTCGCCAACTCCATAAATGCTACCAAATCTCTCTTGGTGTTGGAGCTATTTTCTCAATCGCCTTATTTTTACTTGCTCTTGAAGTGACGAAAACCACCTCTCCATACATTTTTACTATCTACAAAAATAACAAAAAAAAACAACTTCATATCAGCTATACTGAAAAGACAAGAACATGACAGACACGAGGGACATTAGTGGTAAAGAACAATGTAATATTTTGAATATTTTCAAAGATCATGAAGGAAATAATACATAGGTGACTCAAGTAGGGAATTGATCAAGATTAAATATGGAGGAACCGCACCAAAACAACCTTTGATTTTGAAGGTAGAAAATGACGATCTATTTCTTTATTCATGAGGCATTCATGTTGGAATGATCGGACAAGGTATTTAACTTAACTTCAACATAGGCTTCATGATTTGTAAGGCTCAAGGAAGCATTATTGTATTAAGATTTCACTACCTACTTCCATGGGAGAAAATTGTGATTTTCATTCCTCCACGATGGCTCCTTCTCTGAAACATCTTATTTCTTCTAGGCTACTTTATCCTATGTGAAGAAAATTGTGATTTTCATTCCTCCACAATGGCTCTTCTCTGCAACATCTTATTTCTTCTACGCTACTCTTTCCTATGTTATTTCCTTACGGTGTTTCTTTTGCAACATGTGGTGCAATTGCTAGTATATTTTTAAATAAGTGTATAGGTAAGGTTGTTGTTTAATACTCATTTTTTTTATGAAAAAAATATTTTTATTATAGAGTAGTATAATATAAAATTATTATATTAAAAAGTATAGAACATTTCATTAATTAAAATTATCATCTACATGTTCATGGGTCTAGAATAGACAATTACTTTATAGTTAAAAATCCCTATTTCATCTTGTGGGTAAGTTAAAAATCCTTATTCTATAGTGAAAAAGTCATGGGTAAAAATCCAATCCAATGCTTGATTTTGAAGGCTTAGAAGCCCTTGGATATTGGGTAAAAAGCCAGATAATTTTGAAGGCTTAGAAGTCCTTGGATACTGGGTATTCGAGTAGTCCTTGGATCTTGGTTACTCAAGTTACATTATAATAGTGCCAATCATCTCAATATTCACAATACCTAACAAACAAACAAAAAAAATCACCTACATGGAAAATAATTGTTGGAAAATAATTATTAATTATTATATAAAAATTGAAGTAGCAAAATATATTTATAAGATTTTCTAAATTATAAAATACATATTTCATTAAATATGTAATTAAATAGTAGATTTGCAATTTCAAAATAACAAAAAAAAAATCAATTCTAGTGATATCATTAATTTAATTATTACTAACAAAAATATAACAATAATAATAAGTCACTATCAAAAATATGTTACTTATTATTTTCAATAAAAATAAATCATTATAAAAAAAAATGTTACTTATTGTACCTGCCGCTGGCAGGATACTACGCATCAGGTTTTTCCTGATTGTGACATTAATTCACATTGATTAGACATATGTTTTCAAAAAAAAATTATTTTTGCCATGGTTCACTATAAGATTTATTATTGTTCATTTATTTTAATTATTTTAATTTGAATTATCTGTTATCTAATTGGCCAAAAACTTTCACTTCTTATTGCAAAATGCCTAGATTTTATCACCATTATGTGTACCTGCCACTACAAAAACATTTATATCTATCCTACGAGTCCCTGTACTTTATAGTAACGAGACGAAAGTCTTGAATGCATTTTCCCCGTACGAGGCATCCATTGTGGTCTATCAGATAGCACGCATATGCATAGAGAGAGCCGTTTTCTCTGTATTAGTCAGCATTTATGGTCTCTGACAGATTGTTATATACTTGGTTTACCTTCACGATATAATAATATTCCAACTCTTCTGAAATATTTACGTCATTAATTTCCATGCGTATGTTCATATATCATAGTTGGTGCACGATATATAAAGGTAGGGTATAATGCATCGTGGATTATAATAAATCGAATAGACAGAAGGATTTATTAACCTTATGGGACCCTCACGAATTGCATCGAAGAAAATCATAACAGCGGAACTTGCAATGTATTGTTGATATGGAATATTGCGATGCGATCGCAATCGCAATCGCAAGTCGCATTGTGTTCCACCGCATATGTTATATTGTATATTTGCGATGCGATGCGATGTGGTCCCACCACAATCGCAATCGCAATCGCATGTCACATATGTTATCCGCCGATTGAAAAGTCGCGATGCGATCGCAATCGCAAGATCGCATATGTGTTTCTCCGCCATATGATATGTTCCGTTGGATGTTTGCGATGCGATCGCAATCGCGCAATCGCAATCGCAACATCGTTTATCGTGCAAATTGAAAAGTTCATTCCGCCAACTCTAATGTTCGATCGCCGATTGCGATTGTCAAGCCATCGCTCAATCGCCAATTGCAAGATTGTTTGTCAAGCCGATCGCCGATTGCGATTGTCAAGCCATCGCTCAATCGCCAATTGCAAGATTGTTTGTCAAGCCGATCTGCCGATCGCCGATTGCGAAGTGGGCTCCACTCGTACATCGTGCATATAAATTTTTTATGTTAAAATTAGGTTTATGCAATGTATTTCTTTTGTAATTTGTTTTATGTTTTATTTCCGCTGCGCCATTTAAAAATAAAAAGGCCCGTTGTATTATCATATATAGAGATTGTATTGTTGTGTTGTAATTGCTGTGTGTAAGCCCGCAGGCAAGGAAAACTCAGTGAACCATAACAGAGCACTGTTTGTGCGTTTTTGGAGAGATAGAGATTTGTTTTTTGAGAGCACTCACGTCTCGTTATCCCTCAACAGAGGAAGACATTTTGTAATAGTTCTTAGTTTGTTTAATGAAATAGAAAGCACTTTAGAGGAGAGCATTATTCTCCGAGTTATATTCAGTTCGTATATGGACAGAGAGTGTAAGCGAGTAGGTCGAGCACAAAGATTAGTTATGAACAAGAGATTGCATAGTTAAAAAATAAAATAATAAATTTGAAAAAACAAAGATTTAAATATAAAATTAAAGTTATATTTTTTTTAAATTAATATAGTGAAGAATAAAATAATAAATCTATAGTGATTTTGTTCAAACAATAAAGTAGCTTGGGATATGTATTTTTTTAAACTATACATAATAAAACAGGGTAAAAAGTATTACAAAAGAAAACTTATCAAATTTCTCCATTGCGTGATAAAGTACAACATATCAAATGAACCTTTTGCAACTCGTGGACTCCGTTGAACGTGAAAAAAACTTAAACCAAATATGGAAAATAAATTTGCATTATAAAATGTATCGAGTCCGAGACTTGCCATTGCAATCGAGTCGAAGACATAAGAACTTGCGATTTGCGATTTTAGAAACTTTCCGATCCGATAAGTTAAAAGACCTTTTAACATATTTTTTAACATATTAGAAAAAATTTTATACTTAGAAATATCTTAGAATGAATAGTAAATCGCAATTGGAAATTCGGAAAAAGTTCTTTTAAAGAGTTCTTATTGCTTTGAGAAGTTTCTGATGCGATACTTTTTTCTATTTATAACAATGCAATGCCATTTAGCGCAATCACGTGTTGGGAAAAAGATTAAACATTGCATTCCTCTCATTGCAAAATTCCGATGCGATTGTGTTCAATTGCAATCTGATTTTGGGAGATAGAATATAACGAGTGCATTTCATTTTAAATCTCCCGGTGCGATCGGGATTTGGTAAAAAACGTTTTCATCGAAACAAATTGCGATGCGATAATCACAATTGGAAAGTTGACATGAATCATATTCTATTTATTATTCATCGCATCACAAAAGATCAAAAGTGAATTTTAACATTTATTACAAGGATTCGTCGATCTCCGATTGTACGACAAGCGTTGAAAATACGAGGAGATTAAATAGTAATTAAAATCTTTGTAGTTGTTCTCATTATTGTGTTTTATTTCGGGTGAAAGCATTTATTTGAATTGCAAAACAAAAGTTAGAACCCTTTAATTTGCAGAACCAGGAGAGACTTTACCCCATTCCGAGATGTCAAAGAGAAGCAGTAAAGTCTAAAGTCTGTTTTTGTTGCAAATGCTCCCTGTGCTAAACATGCCGCCCAAGGAAAAACCGGCGAAAGATGAAGCTAGTCACGGACACCTCCCTGTCAAGGATTGGGGAAGATGACATGGGAGAATGTATACAATTTTTCTTGAAAAAGAGAAACCTAGGGTTGTTGTGCCCAAAGCAACTGTTCTCGATGAAGAAGATTCGGACTCGACTCGAATCTCAACTTAGTGCATTGGAAAATTCATTTTTACATCGAGTTGTCGCCTCGGCGAATATTTTTCCCTACTATGATGTTATCAGATGGGTCATTGACAATGTGACCATTCAAAACAAGACTTTTGTTTCTGCTTCTAGATCAGTATTCGGGTCATTCAGGGGGCGGAAGATATTAAAGCAATGTACCATCTTCCCAATCCACAAAATATTTACAACAAAGAATTCCTTAAGGAATATGTTGAAGAACATCCAAACCGAGCAGAGTCAATCAAAGAATGGAGGAATAACCCTGAGAAACATAAGCAAGAAGCATCAGGTATGTACTCTGTGGAGTCTCTTGCACCTCCATATTGTTATGCCGCAGCAATGATGTGTAGGTTGTTCGGAAAAGACAACTCTGCTAGATTTTCTATTCAAATGGTCCCGTTAATTCATTCTGCTCTTAATTCTAAAATTATGGATTGGGCTGTCATTTTGTCGGATAAGATATTTAATCGAATTCTAGAGTATAGAAAAGATAGAAATTCAGGAAATTCTTCCCCTTTCCATTTTTTTTGTTATATTTTGGACGCCCTCTGTTTCAATTCTGAGTTCCCCATGCTAGGTTGGAAATGGACTCCAAAAGAACCTATTCCTATTCATATGTATCATAATTTCTTATGGAAAGAAAATTTCAAACTTCATGTTTACAGAGTCTGCCATGGTTTTCTAATTCGAATCTACCAAACTATTTTTGGTGATTTACCGCCTAGACTGTCCAATAAAGCCAAGATCGATTTGTCTTCTATCGGAGATTGGTTCGGAGAAGAAAAAATTCACCTATATCAGAATTTTTGGGAGTATTGTTCAGCCACATATCCTTCCGCTATATGTTCCGGATAAGTCGTTAGCTCAGGGAGATTTCCTATCAACCGACAGTTGAAGGAATGTCTAGAATTTTGAAAAGCAATAAAAAGCTTATGTGTCCTACCTTCCCTTTTTAAGTGTGGTGACTATACTCTTAAATAGTTTTGCTCATGTCTGAAAAAATAAGTTTGGTAAGATTTCGATCTTAAGTTTTCAACAATTCCTAGAAGACAATACGACCCAAGGAAAGTGGCGCATGATTTTACTACGTCCGTTTCGATTGCCCGATTTGAGCATGAACCGGACATTTTTTGATGATTTGTTTGTTTCCATGGATAATATATCCCAAGTATTTGATTTAGCCAAGTCCAAGTTACACGACGAGGACTTGAAAAAAAATTTTTTTTTGTTGTATAGAGCCCAAAGGTTAGGTAATTTTCCTCTTGATCGCTTGAGAGCTCCCGTACAGGAGAAAGCATCACAACAAGCGGAAGTAGTTACGGTAAAGAAGTAGAAGGAGCTGATTCTGTTTTAGGGAAAAATGATGACAACAATAAAGGCGACAAGTGCCAAAACAG
This sequence comes from Pinus albicaulis, assembly GCA_034641835.2. Lineage (NCBI taxonomy): Eukaryota > Viridiplantae > Streptophyta > Pinopsida > Pinales > Pinaceae > Pinus > Pinus albicaulis. Next base: position 177,274,872 of record CM076583.1, read on the forward strand.
AAACAACTTTTTCAAAAAGATACACGAAGCCTTTAGTGCAAACGAAAAAGGAAACACCGGCACCGATGCCCAGTTGCATATTGAAAAGGGAAGTACAAAAAAGTAAAAGCACTCGAACAGTACATCCAAGAATGATGCAGGGTTCTCAACTCGGGAGGACAAGTAGATATTGAATTGGTTGTTTCTTCTCATTTTCTAAATCAATATGAACAATTTGTACAACGAGATAGGATTGGAAAACAATCCCGAAGTTGACGATCCCAAAGATCGGGATGTGGAAATCATTCTCGAAAACCCCCACTCGCAGAAATTATGCTAAAGATAGAAGAAATCCCTCCTTTAGATATATTCTACGAGTCCCAAACATAGGGTTGTGGTAAGAAAAATAAAGGAAAAGGAGGAGAATAGATCAAGATGTTCTTTTGGCATCACAGGGGGGAATTGTTAAATGTTGTTTATAAAAATGCTCGAGGTGGATCCATCCGAGGATCTCACCAAATTGTCTCAAGTATGTCGGTGCCTATAGTGCCGCCACTATAGATAAAGCTTCCGAAGTTTCACGACTAGTAAAACAAAAGGATATGCAAATTTGCTATCTTTGAAGAACAAGTTGCAGCTCATCGACAAAAAGATAATTCAGTTGGAACAAAGTGGTACAGGGATGCGAGAACTCGCAGCTAAACAACTAGAACAAGAAATCAGACCTTGAAAAGAAAAAATATTGATGAACAAACCTTGGGCAAACAACGAGCAGCTTTACTCAAGAAGTAGAAAAGTTACAAAATCTTTTACGGAATGAGAGAAGTTCAAGGGTTGAACAGGAAAAAAATGTTCCAATCGGAAATGGACAAGTTCAAGGAGTATCCCAAGTCGGATCAATTCATTATCGAAGCTCTTGAAATGAAAAAAAATTTTCTATCTCAACAATTAAATGAATTTGTTTAAAGTTGACACAAATTGAGCCTTTGTACGAAATTACATCGTCTTTGATAGATAAACCAGTCACTTTTAGCCAAGAAATTGAAGATGTTGATGATAAAATTTCCGATTTTCTTTCATGGCAGGGTACGAGAGGAAGGAAGAAAAGCTAACCTTGCTAGAATTGAAGAAAGACACAAGGAAATTCTATTTATGGAATGGGAACAACGAGTTAATAAAATTAGAAAGAGCCACATCAAGGGCTAAAAGTTTAATGAATAATACAACACAATTGATCAATGACAGTCACGTACGCTACCAATTTGATCTCGGATTGTATTGCAGGGTGAGTTACCTAAAGTAAAAGAAGTTGATTCTAGGTGGAAGCAAGAGATAATGGATAAAAATAAAAAAAATTAGCAAACTTCAAGGAATTTCATGGGATAATATGTGGTCTTATCTGATCAAGCCACACAACCAACGAGATAGCTATCAAATTCCTTTCGAATGATATTCAATGTATCATTCCTCGAATTGTTTGATGCTACATACACTGGACAGCTTACATTCAAAAATGACTCGGCCAACGAAGTCCAAGATATGCTCATTGTCCCGCCACCTTCGTTCGTCCACCTCAATCGATGATTAATGAGCTAGTCTACTACAAGTTCGCATTTTAGTTTAAGATATTTTATTTTAGATAAATTGTAGGAATAGTTTTTGTTATTTTGTTTTATTGAGTACCTATTTAAACCCCTTTCATGCATTTAGAAAGGGGCCGTTAATTTGTAGTATTTTTTTTGACTTGGAGATTACATTTTTTGTGCTACATTTACTTCTATATTCTTTTATAAAGGGTCACATCCGGTGATTCTGTGCGGAATTATTTTTTTAAGAGTTGCATTTATGTACCTCGGAATTGATTTTGGGTTGTAATTGCTAGATTGTATCTATTCGGTGTTAATTTCTTTTGTCATATGATATTCTCTTTTAAATTTGATAATTTTGCGAGGCTTCAACATTTTTTGGAACTAGAAGGAGGGGCAAAGCTATGAATGGCGAGATAAATCTAAATCTAAAAGCCATTCTAAGAGCGAGATCAATTATAGAACCGCACATAACATCTTCGGAGTTTTCGGGAATTTGTTTTAGAAGGGTAGTTGGTTTAAGTATAAATGTGCATTTGTCTATTGGTGATGTGTTTATAAAGTTGTACTCTCTTGAACTATGATTCAATGGTAGTGATACGACTATGTGGGCTGCTTGTTGAGCTGAAATTTGTTGAAGGATAAGAAAAGCATTGCCTAGAGGCTATATCATTTGAATAGTATCAATTTTTCTCTTTTCATGTTCTTTTGGTATCCTTTTGAATGCATTTGTCATAGATATGACAACTTTGGCCATATATGAAATGCAATATGAAACTGCATCATATGCATTTAGAACATATTGAGCATCTGTGTTTGCATTCCATAGGTGTGGCATATTGTATGCAAAGGCATTATTTCATATTTCTGATGGTTTTCGTTGCAAGAATACCGTTGGTTGTGTTAATGTACTTTGTATTAATTCGATGTAAATAGTTTTCGTTAACTGGAATTCATCTAAGAAATCTTCATGGCTAGTTAATTTGTCATAGTGTTTTTTTCTCTAAGGTGCTTTGCAAGGACAAAAACTTTTTTCATTTATTGAACCATGTACCGAAGTAATTTCTTCAAGAATCCTTGTTCTTTTCATTGGTAACATTGGAAATTTATATCTACACTGTGATGCTTTTCTTTTTTTTATAGCTTTTGGTATGATGATGTTCATGTATCTTTGCGAGTTCTGGATCAAGGTGATTTGTCCTACAAGTTATATATTTATTCAAGAAGTTTTCAATTTCTAAGTTAGTATTAATTCCATATACTAGAGCATTTTCTATCCATATAGGAGCATGTTCATGTGCACTATCTCTATTTTGGAAGTCGATTACAAAGTAATAATCTAATATTTTTGCCAAAAAAATGTGCTATGTTGACAAATCAATTGCTTCAATGCGTTTGTCTTATGTCTATAGTAATGTGTACATGTTACTCGGGTCCTTGTAATATTTTTTGGTTTATTGAATATATGTCTATGATAATGTTTACTAGCACAAAATACTAATTTTACTATTATATTGTATCTTTGATTTCAAAACAAGTAAAATAAGAGAAGCAAAGTTGCAAGTAACTAGTTCCTATTTTGCATTTGTGTGTATTCCAAAAGTATCACTGCAAAACAAAGAAGATGCAATGTTTGTTATTGTCTCTGAAAACATGAATCTCACTTACAAACTATGTATTCTAGAAATAATTCACTTTTTTATACAATAGAAAGCATGAAATATAAATTGTATGTGTCTTGATTGGTAAAGCTAATGTTACTAGTTGTAAGTAACATAGTTATAATTACGGCTTTGTATGTACAGTTAGATATGCACTATAGCATAATAGCATCTTGAAGGCAACAATATGCTTCATACAAAGACAATTACTGATTCAAAGAAAAGTAGGAGAAAAAAAGGCTAATTGGGTGGCAACCTTGCAAGAATATGGTATTGACATTAAACGAGCAAAGATTGTTAGAGGACAAGGTTTTTTGCAGATTATTTCAATATTTCTATTTTCTAACTCGATTACAAAGTAATAATCTAATATTTTGCTAAAAAATGTGCTATGTTGACAGATCAATTGCTTCAATGCATTTGTATTATGTCTATAGTAACGTGTACATGTTACTGGGTCCTTTTTGACAAGATAATCAATATTGCATTCCTCAATTGTTTCAATGTGTTTCTCTTTATTTCTATTGCTATGTAATTTAATAAGAATTTGTACTAGTGGTTTCCAAAGATGCTTTGCACTTTACTATTTCTTGGTAACGAAATCTTTGTAGTATATCATCGTCACGTGGATCTCCAAAGAATAGTGATATCACTATTAGTATCTATGCGATGTTTTCTTACTCGGATGGTAGCTTTCAATGTCTATGATTTCAACCATTTTTTTTCCATGCATTTATTCTTCGATTCGTATGGTGATTTGTTTGCTAAGTACTATGTATCTTAGATTTTTTTTTCCTCAAAGATGAGAAGAGCTTTCGCTATATTTTTTTTGGTTTATTGAATATATCTCTATGATAATGTTTATCGGCACAAAATACTAATTTTACTATTATATTGTATCTTTGATTTCAAAAACAAGTAAAATAAGAGAAGCAAAGTTGCAAGTAACTAGTTCCTATTTTGCATCTCTCTCGTATTCCAAAAGTATCACTACAAAAACAAAGAAGATGCAATGTTTATCATTGTTTCTGAAAAACATGAATCTCCCATACAAAGCTATGTATTCTAGAAATATTCACTTTTGTATACAATAGAAAGCATGAAATACGGATTGTATGTGTCTTGATTGGTAAAGCTAATGTTGCTAGTTGTAAGTAACATAGTTATAATTACGAATTTGTATGTACGAGTTAGATATACACTATAGCATAAAAGCATATTGAAGGCAACAATATGCTTCATACAAAGACAATTACCGATTCAAAGAAAAGTAGGAGAAAAAAAAGCCTAATTGGGTGACAACCTTGCAAGAATATGGTATTGAGATTAAACCAACAAAGATTGTTAGAGAACAAGGTTTTTTGCATATTATTAGCGAGGAGCCGATAATATATCGGAAAAATCAAGATCTAGAGAATGCTATTTCAATTAGTCGGATAAGTATTGCAGATTCGAATCTCAGGTATGTCGATCCGATATTTTACTTCAAAAAATGGGTATGATCCTTCTAATGTCGGCTATGAGAATAAACATGCTTTAAGATTAAAAGCTACTAAATATGAAATCATTGATAATGTGTTATTCAAAAAAAAATTATGATTCAATCTTACTAAGATGTCTTGAAAAGACTGAGGCAAAGAAGGTTTTGCAGAAACTAGACGATGGACTAGTAGGAGGTCATTTTGGAGGCAATGCCACAGCGCACAAAATCATCTATGCTAGATATTATTGGCCTACATTTTTTAAAGATTCTTATGATTATGTGAGAAAGTGCAAGATTTGCCAAACTGCTAGTAGAAGGCAGAGGAAGCCAACTTTTTTCTCTACAACTAGTAAACATTGAACAACCATTTGAGCAATGGGGGGCTTTATATTATTGGTGAGATAACTCCTCAATTTTTCCAAGTAGCATAAGTACATTCTCACAACAACAGATTAGTTGAAAAAATGGGTAGAAGAAATTTCTCTAGAAGTAGCCAACTCTAACATAATTATTGATTTCAATTATCAATTCATCATTACCAGATTTGGTGTATGAATAGTTAATGGTTGAAAGGTAATCCTATCGGGACTATGAATGTTTGCTTGCAGTAGAAACAATAGCTATGACAATAGAGTATATTACATAAGCTAAACTTGAGAAAATCCACTTACTTTATTATTATCAACTAATCAAAGCTTGAGATAACACAAAAAAATGTTTTGGTCCTTGAAGAATTAGAAAGAAATTGTAAGTGATTTTTATTCTTTTACATAGTTAGATTTTATTTGAATTATCTTAAGAAAAAGTTTTCATTATCCTTAGAGATTTTTTACTTACTTGAAATATAGTATTCACTTCATTTTTTTCGGGAGATAATTGTTTCTTCGCCAATTATTGTATTGTACAACAACCCTCCCCATTTTTGACTTCGTAGTTGCCCGGGATACGGACAACCTACTGGACATGGAGGACCAAAAAGAAGAGAACCTTCATCTTTTCTTTGTTGATCCTTTGGAAGAGTGTGTGGAAGTCCCGACCGGCTCAAATTATCAAGCATTGATCCTTTTGCAAGAGCCGTAGACATGAAAAGCTATCACCTTCTATGATAGTTTTTATTTTGAAGATTAATCTTCAAAATATACTATGGATACCTCCGACAAGTAGCCGCAGTTTCTTCTTCTTCTTGACATTACTCAGACTCGTTGCATTGGCACTTTTGTATCATATGAAGATGTAAATATTCCAAGTTAGAATAGGTTAGATAGAAATGTCAATAAAGCTCAACCTTTGAGCATTTAGTTATATGTTATTTTCTTCTTTTTTCGAAAATCAAAAATACAAAAAACAATAGAAAGAGAAAAGAGGGCGATTGTAAAAAAACAATAAAGGTACTGACTCCCCATACCAAAAAAAGAGAAATAAATTCCGAAAGTGTGCAAGCTCAAATGCCACTCTCGAAAAACACACTCCCTAGTTAGTCAAACAGACCTAATCTTGACTAATCAGTTTTAAATTTACTACCGATAGGATAGTGAATTCGATTTTCCAAACTCGTTTAATCTTGGCTTATCAATAGGTAGATTAAGATAGAAATTAAAGGTTTCAAACATGCTCAAAACCTAAACCTAAGTTTCCAATCAAGAATTGGCTCCAATCTATGTTTAATTCTGAGTCAAAACAGAGGTAAATCTGGTTCTAATCAGCTCAAAATATGAACCAATTAGACAAACAAGGAACAACTCAATTAGAGTCAAAACGAAGTCGTAAAAAAATATATATGATGAAGGAAATGCTTCAACTTTCGGATCTTAAGCCTTCCATTTTTTTTGATTTAAATTTTCTCGCAAAATAAATATCTATGTTCAGACTTGTTTTTTTATGCCATAGATCACAGCAAGTCAAACAGCTTAATCTTGACTTGACTCGTTTTTAAATTTCTATTCTAGAATTTAGAGAATAAAATCTTATTAGACGAGCTTTAATCCCAACGGATGGTAGATTAGGTAGAGAATTATATGGACTCAAACTGTTTAATCCGAGTCCATGGAGAAATAAGGAGTAGAAATAGATTAGATTTCCCTGTTTTCAAAAAAAATAAAATGTTGTAAAAGAGTTTTCCAATCCAAGTGCACTTTAATGAAGAAAAAAATGTTAGATCAAGTAGGATTGGGTAGGTAGAAAGCTAGTTGATGAAGGTCCATTGTTTTTTTCCTGGTCGCTAATATGTTTTCGTAAAAAAAAGAAGATTTTTCCCGAAAGAAAGAAGGCAGCCCAATGGATGAGGTACCGATCGAGCCTCCCGGAGAAATGCGGAGTCTAAAGTTCTTGATGCCTTCAAGAAGGCACCATCCCCAAGTGGAGCCATCGTTGGCCACCTATAAAATGTGTTCTACCAAAAGGTGGCCAAAACATTGTTCAACCTTCAAGAAACACAGTGTCATTGCCAAAATGTTATCTAACCTTCATTTTTTAGTCACTTTTTTTGCATCATTTTCCTCATCTCCCCTTCATAAAATCTCCTTTGCAGTAGTTTAAAACTCTTTTCTAAACTCGCCAAAACCTCAAATCCTTTTTAAAATCAGTGGAAAATCCATAAAAAAATGCCTTTGTTGTATTACGCATTTAAGCCCCCTTGGGCTAAACCTGAACCACTTCCCCTCGACGTGCCCACACCCTAGAACCATGTGCTAGACCCGAAGCACAATCGCATCGGAAAAATTCACAATGGGCAGATTGAAAGACCGCATCAAAGCTCTGATGCAGTTGGGTCCCTTTATTAAAACTCCGCCCCCTCCGCTTTTCATTCCCTATGACTTTCACCCGGGGACCAAGTGTTAAGAGTCCGAAGGCACTAATCTCATCGCAAGTTTTAAATGGTTAGATTGAAAAGCCCAAGCCCGAAAGCTCCGATTTTGATTGGCCCTTTATTGTATATGACCCGGGCGTATTATATTCCATATAATCAAAGGCCTCGCAATCGGGCGCGATGACCATTCCGTATATATATATTAATCTGCCTGACAACAAAACTTTGTTTTATATTGAAAATTTGGGTTTTTCATATGTTTCAAAAGGTTTCCGCTGGAGCACAGTTAAAGCGATATCTGCCCTCGATCTGGAGCCGATCGAACAACCCGCACTACATCGCATCACAATTTTCGTTTGATGCATTAGTTTGTCCGCTCTCAATCGGTCATCCCTCCGATTTTCTCCCCATTGTTGATCTGATCCTCAGATCAACGGCCAGCGCTCAATTGCTCCGTCATCTAATCGCATCGCCCTCCCCGATCGCATAATCACATTGCCCTTCCCGATCGCGCAATCGCATCGGTGATTTTCGTTACACCCTCCCTCTTTCCCCTGCCGATTGCGATCCTCCGATTGGATCTGGACCGTCCACGTGTCTAGATCGGACGGTCCCAGATCTTTCCCGCATTATTCCATTGTCTTTCGCCTTTCCACTTTATGTTTTTTACTAATCCCCAACGTCGATCTCCGCGCGATCGACAGATCTGATTTATTCTCTTCCTCCATTCTCGTTTGACCTCTTCTAAATGAATCCCAACCGTTGAATGATGCCATCCAACGACCCTGCTCTCTTCCCACGCCTCGAGCGCTTTAACCCAAAACACGGGATTTCTTAATTGGTTTCGTGTCTTGCAGGGGTGATAATGGGTCTCCATTATATTGAAAGAAAAGCCGAAGGCCGGGAATGACGATTCACGCGCCTTTGATTCATCAAAGGGAACCATTTCTTTCGGGCTCAAACTCCACGACTCTTCAATGTTTCATGAGGCATTGATGCCATATGAGCCTCGCGCGGCTCGCACATCAACAAGAACACCGTTACCGATGAAATAGGTAACCCGACCTCAAAACGAGAACTCTAGCCCAAAAAGACTCAAAAAAACATGAAAAAACACCCCAAAAAACAAAAAAAAGTGTATTCCAGAACGCACTTGGTTTTTTTTTGAAGGTCAAATTTCAACATTTTATAAAAATTATGCTAAAAGCAAAATTGTTTCTTGAAAAAAAAGATTGAAAATACACCCTCAAAACAAAAACCAAGTTGATCGTCGGAATAAACAAAAAAAAACTATGTCATATTTTTTGACATTTTTTAAAAATAGAAATAACATTTTTTTAATTTTTTTAAATTCAAACATTAAAAAAAAACCTAAAAATTTAAGAAAAAAAAATAAATTTAAAAAATAAAAACATTTCAAAGCTTAAAATTTAAAAATATATAGGAATAAAAAAAATAAAAATAAAAACAAAATATAAATTTTAATTCAAACATTAAAAAAAAACCTAAAATTTAAGAAAAAAAAATAAAAAATAAAAAACAAAAAAATTTAAAGATTAAAATTTCAAAATATATAGAAATAAAAACAAAATAAAAATATTAAATTAAAAAAAAAAAAAACAAGTTTAAAAAAGAAAGAAATTATAAAAAATAAAATATAGAAATTAAATTTAAAAAAAATAAAATGTTTATTAAATTAAAATAAATAAATAAATTTTAAAATAAAAATTAAATTTAAAGAAATATATTAAATTTTAATAAATTTAAAACTTATAAAAATAAAAATAAAAAACATTATTGAAATTAAAAGTAAAAAAATGAAAAAATAAATTAAAAATAAAAAAATGAAAAAAATAAAATACAATAAAATATTAAATTTAAAAAAATATATATTAAAAAAAACAAATAGATTTAAAAAAATAAATTAAATTTAAATTATATATATATATATATATATATTTAAATTATATATATATATATTAAATTTTATTAAATTTAAAAAACATATATTAAAATAACAAATTAAATTTAAAGATATATATATATATATATATATATTAAATTTAAATAAATAAATGAATAAACAAATAAAATTACAAAAAACAAAAAAAAAAAAACAGAAAAAAACAAAAAAAGCATACATTGTTAAAATAAAAAAGTTAAAAAAACTTAAAAAATCAATTAAAATTGAAAAAGTTGAATATATATATATATATATAATAAAAAATAAAATAAAAAACAAATTAATTTAAAAATATTAAGTTTAATTAAAAAAAAATCTGATTTTAAATACACAATTTTAGTTGAGATAAAAAAAAAATACAAAAATTTTATGTAATTAAAAAAATTAAAAAAAAAAAAAAAAAAATGTATTAAATTCAAATAAATTTAAAAAAAAACACAAAATTTACTAAATTTTAAAAAATTAAATGAAAAACCTAAACATAAAATTTAATTTTAAAAAAAAATCAATTAAATATAAAAAAAAAAAAATACAAAATTTAATAAAATTATTAACAAAATTTAGAAAAAAAAATTTTAAAAACAAAATTTAAAAAAAGAAATTAAAAAAAAACAAAAAACAAAAAACAAAAAAAATTAAAACAAATTAAATTTCAAAATGATCGTGGTGGCGTCGCCAATCGACCTCCCGCTCGGGTGGCGTCGTGAGGCCGGCCGCTGGGGCGAGAGGCCGATTAGCGCCGCCACCACGATCAAAAAATTCTTTATTTTTTATTTTTATATATATATATATATATATATATATATATATATATATATATATATATATATATATATATATATATATTTCAAATTTTTTATTTTAAATTTAATTTGTTTTAATTTTTTTTTAATATCTTTTAGTTTATTTAGTTTTTTCATTTTTTAAAATTTATAAATTGTTTCATTTAGCTGTGAATTTATGGATATTTGTTTTTTTAATTATTTGCACGTGGTTTTTTTTCATTTTTTTTTGTTTTTTTAATGATAGTTTTTTTTATTTTAATTATTTTATTTTAATTTTTTTTCAATTTTAAATTTTGTTTTTTGTTTTTTTGTTTTTTTTTGTTTTTTTTTCGTCGTTAATTTTAAAATTTGTATTTTTTTTCTTATTATTATTATTTTTTTTATTTTAAATTTTTAAATTTAAATTTCTTTTTTTTGTATTTAATTTTTTTTTAATATAAATTTTAATTTTGTAATTTAAATTATTTTTTAAATTTTCTATTTTAAATTTTTTTTTAATTATATGGTTTTTTTTTAATAACTTAGAAAAAATATGTTTTTTGATGTCGTTTTTTTTTCTTAAATTATGTGTTTTTTTTTCAAATTTTGTCATTTCTTTTGATATAATTTTCGAATATTTTTTGTTTTTTTTTAATTTATTTTTGCTTAAATTTTTTTTATTTTTTACGAGTTAATTTTGTTTTTTTTTACATTTTTATTGGGTTTTTTTTTATTGTTTTATATATATATAGTTTTTATCTAAGTTTTGTGTTTTATTACCAACTTTGAAAATCACCACTCTAAAAAAAAAGGTTGATGCTCGCATCAATAGGTTTCCAAAAATTAGCATGAAAATTACCGCTCTAAAAAAAAGTTGATGCTCACATCAATACGTTTCAAAATTAGCATGAAAATCACTAACATTTTAAAACAAGATATGCATACTTCATAAATAAAAATATTGGAGTGTAAAAAAATGTGTTAAAAAAAAAGAAGGTGATTCCGCATCACCACTTTTCAAAAATCGGGTGCTTTTTATGCTACCAAAAAAAAGTAGGTAACACTATGGTTACCTATTTCATCGATAACGATGTTCAAGACACGGCAATACAAAAAAAAGAAAGCAAAGAGTATCGGTGTTAAAAAAATCTAAGCCAAAGCAAAAAACTCATGTTTGAAGGATTAACGTGCATATTCAATCAAAGGCCTAAATTTTAATTATGAAAACTTTAAAAAATTTATTTAAAAAAAATAATTGTAAAAAAAATATTAGGATTCAAATTTGTTCAAATGTTAAATAAATCTAATACAAATAATAATACTTGAAATTGTCATTTTTTTAAAAAATAATTTTAGTAATTGGGATTACGTTAAATAGTTATAGCAAATAATTCTTATTTTTCTAATTCGAAATTCAAATTTTCACCAATTACATGATAAACATTAATATGTTGATGATTATTACTTAAATTAGTTATATTTGAACTAAACTATATCACTTTCGTATATATGTAGATTAACTTCACAAGTTTGACGGTTTTCGAACTCCACACCTCGACATACTCCGACGAATGAGTATTAATTGTACTCGTGAGTAATTATATCAATTTAATCGTTCCGATATTTCTCGGGATCTCATCTCATTAAGTGCTCGGTACCAATTTTTATGGCTCTATTAATTCTGTTCAAGTTCCTATTTTAACTAATTCGCCTTTCCGTTTCCTGTGTATAGAAATACATGTCAATTTGGGCGAGTTCACTCTATGAGTGTTGTACGGAAGCTTGTGCATTGAAGGTTATAAACCTTTTCAATTAATATGAGATTAACAACCTTCAAGTCTTACCATATTAACTTTACCCTTCAAATATGCTTTATTTCTGAATCTAGTATAGTTGAAACCATAGGTAATAAAGATAAGGTTATAAGGAAATAGGTAATTATATAAAGACTTTTATCGTAAGCAATAAGGATAAGACCCCATATAACTTATTCATTAGCAATATATTTCTCCAGTTTACGTTACTATATACATAGTTTTTACTTGCTACTCCAAATTATTGAATTTTGGTATGTGAAGTTGATTAGTTTTCATTAAATTATAAGTTAGTTATTAATATATTTTCTACTCGGGTTGAAAATACTTTTAAGAGCGATTGCATTCACATCATTAAATAATTTATTAAAGAATACAAATTACAAATTTATCCTTTCTCGCTTCGAGGATTACATTAAACTAAATCCATGTCGAATCTACATTTATCATTGGTCATTTCTTGATTGTACAAATGCTCGGAGATTTCGTCCACCTATTCTCGTTGCGAAAACCATCATGGAAAAAAATAAAATTCAAATTTCAATGTTATTAATCATACATAGAATCATTATTAACAATAAGGTTTTCCACATCGAATATGTAATTTATGACATTCATTATGCAAATGCAAATCTGAGTTGGAGGATCTAGTGATGTCACAGACATCTCATGTAGATCTCTTGATATCAACAACCATTAATTCAAAATTAAATAGCATAAAATTATAGCCATTAGGGGAATTTTGAGGTCTAAAATGGGCCTCCTAAGAAAAAATGTACAACAAAATTAAACTTTATAACAACCAATAGGATTCAAGATGATGATGTCAACCATGGGGGATGATTCACCATTTTTTTAAATAAAAGGGTAAAAATATAAAAAAAATAATAAAATAATAAAACTACTTTTTCAACTCGTATTTTCAACTTATCTCCCAAAATTTTTACTCAAATTTCGAGTGGGAGTACTCATTGGATGCAAAATTTAATTCCTCATCCAAGGAGTACCCATGTTGCATACTTTCGATGAACTCTACTACACGAAAAATGAGAAATACATAAAAAAATGTGATTGTAATCACGTTTTTTTTATGTATTTCTCATTTTTCGTGTAGTAGGACCTATCGAAAGTATGCAACATGGGTACTCCTTGGATGAGGAATTAAATTCCGCATCCAATGAGTACTCCCGCTCGAAATTTGAGTAAAACATTTGGGAGATAAGTTGGAAATATGAGTCTGAAAAAGTAGTTTTTTTCATTTTTTTCCTCTAAAATTTGATGATGTCATCAAATCTTATTTGATTTTTTTCCACTATTATTTTATAATTTCCTTAGGAGGCCCATTTTAGACCTCAAAAATTTCCCCTAATGAGTTGTACCGCTTTCTACTTTGCGGTTGTTCTTTTGCTTAAAGCTTTGTGAATTTTATTTCCGCTCTTTAGATTTTACTGTTCTCGACCGTCGAAATATTTGTATTCTACTCAAGACATCCGCAAGTATATTTATCGTGCGACTCGACACTCGCAAACAAGCTTTCGCAAGTCAAGCCGGAACCGTGCACTGTCTGGCCGCAAGGTTTGCTAAGCATAATTTCTTTTACTCTTTCACGTAATTCCACACATTAAATTCGCTTTCTTGCTTTGATTCCGAGTGCAAAGTGGATGATATTCTACCCGCAATTTACATATTATGGATCGTGTTTTTAAATGATAGGCGATGGAACAATGATGATTGCAATTCCTTTCAAATTTGATAAAGTTGGTGCGTCCTACAATTCTCGTTTCTTTTTAACAAATTTACAAAGTTCTTAGAAGTACTTCTCAAGATTGTATCATACGGAGGAAACATAGAAAATAGAATTTTGTTAGGTCTCTAACATGAGAATACCATTTATATGAGCCTAGGAGGATTCAAAGTCATTTCCCTTGGAATGACTTTGTTTACTAAAACCTCCGTTTATTAAAAAAATGTAGATTATTATCATCATCATTGTCCGAATCAAATTCCACTTCATTTGTAGCTTCGGTATTAGCGGATGAAAAAAATATGTTCTTGTTCGGCTTAAAAAAACTTTTTACGATAATTTTAATTCTCAAAGACATAAAATACTTTTCCTAATTTTTAATGTATTCTAAATTATTATTTAATTAAAAAATTACTTCGTTGTAATTTTAATTTTTTCCTAAAACCTTCAAGATTACGTCGTAATTTTACTTTTCAACAAAAAATTACATCACAGTATCGTATGTTTTTGAAATTTGTTTCTATTTTCAACGAAGATTACATCGTAATTTTACTTTTCAACAAAAAAATATATCTCAAATAGTGTATGTTTTGAACTTTGTTTCCATTGCATTATTTTATTATTTGATTGAAAATTAAAATATATATATAATTTCATATAGAATAAATTTTTGTCATCCTATAAATCCTTGCTCGATCGGACTCTATACAATTTATCCGGTTGCCAAAATGCATTCGCTTCCGCATTAGTTGGCCTTTTTTTTTCTTTTTCTTTTTCTTTTATTTTTTATTTTTTATTTTTTATTTTTTTGCAATTTTAACTAACCCTGGATAGTACATGCATCGCTACGAAGATGACTTTGAATGACGTTCTCCGACAAAAATAGTGTTTTGTTCTCTTAAGCTCTCGATTTTTGTCGAAAAATTTTTCATTGTGGTTCTCCAAATTCGATATATGACCATGCTCTTGAAGCAATTCCCGAGCGATCGCTAGAGTCCTATTCTCTTAAGCTATCGATTTTGTCGAAAAATTTTTTTGATTGACGTTGTCCAAATTCGACGTATGATGATGCTCCCTGAAGTAATTCCCGATCGATCGCTACGATCCCGTTTCTTGCATCTACAATCCGTAATAAGGTTCATAGTTTTCCAGTTCCCAATCTTTAGGTGTTTACTCGATTCTTGAAATATCGTCCGAATTTCGTGTTGATCTTCTTGCTCACGAAGGTTTTACAAAATAGTGACTTTTGCAAGACAAAGAGTGCACAAAATTTGACTCTATGTTTTTCGGTTCAAGAAAAAATAATATCGCCATCTAAACTTATCCTATTTCGCACTCGCTCTCTGCTTATTAAAATAAAAACATATGACACCATTACAAAGACTCTCGAGCCTTTTATATGTGGCAGTACATATTACACTAAAAATAATACTAAAGCAATACGTCGTTTCGAGCGACCCAAAATGAAGGTCGATATTAAAAACATTGAAATGTTTTAACATTAGCTCTTATAACAAAGTACTTTATAAAAATTTTGTCATGCATATAAAACATATTAAAACCTTTAACATAAAACCTTTGCATTGTTCACCATTTTAGAAAGCAGCTCCAACACAAAAAACTGGAGATAAAAAAATGGAACAGTGAAAACAAAAGTAGCTAATAGAACGAGATGCAAAGCCAAGGGTAGTTTATAGATTATGTGGTTATAGCTTATTGAGAATAGTACTTGTTACACTATAGTCTAGAGATTTATAGCAAATTAGAGTAGTTACCCAAATAGTCACATTAGTCTTATTGCTATGCACCTATTGTAGTGGTGGTCTTAGTCCTATGCCCTAAGTTATTATTATAGGATCTTAAATATTTCATATAGTATAAATCAAAATTGTTCTATGTCATCTATTATTCACATCATCGCACACAGATCTTACTATGTCTCAACTTCCGGTATTGCTCCTATTCTTCAGTCGATTGATACCTTTGGATAGTTAAATTTTTTATTTTATTTTCTTGATGTTTTAACAAAGTTAGGTGCCACTTGCTGCATTGAATCGAAAATATAAATTTGGAACGATGGAATGTAGTCACATACAACTTTCAAAGACGCTACAACAAATAATAGAAGAAGAAGACACCGCTAATATCAAAATAGACTGTAGAAACAAAGCAACGGAGAAAACAAGTGTTGGATACTTTGCATGTAGACCTTGTGAGAAGTGGTTTAGTCGTAGTTTCAAATGGTGCAAATGTTGTTTTTTGTATGCAAGTACATTTGTTAATATGCAAAAAATAATAAGCGATTGTGAAAGATCAATACAAAGGAACGCAAAGAAAAAAACAAATAGTCAATACTCTAAATCTAGATGTCGTACTCAGGTTGTATAGATATGACTTCATATGATCCAAATTTTGTTGTTGTATACACCACCATTGTTAATGTCTATAGAACAATGGTTGGTTATTAGCAATCGTCATGGACTACATTTATTTGTCATTGAAATCAATATTTTGTCTTATGACAAAAAGTAGTGTAACCACCAAATTTTCAAAATATAGTGATAGAATTAGTCCATATTATGTTGACCCATCTTGACCAATGTTTGCTACATTGACTTGCAAGTACATGCTTTTGTGCAATAAAGTTGGGACTTGCATAAGGGATGAATGCTTTGTAATAGATGAGACAATTCTCACGTTTAGCTATTTGTATCAAGCCTATTATTGCTTTCAAGATGCTACTATGCTATAGTGCATATCTAACTGTACATACATATTCGTGATTACAACTATGTTTGTTTTACGACTAGCAAGATTGGCTTTTCTAATCAAGACACATTCAATCTAGTATTTCATGTTTTCTATTGTATACAAAACTAAATTATTTCTAGAATACATAGCTTATATGTGAGATTCATGTTTTTAGAGACAATAATCAATCTCGCATTTTCTTTGTTTTGCAGTGATACTTTTTTGATACAGAGAAGTGCAAAATAGGAACTAGTTAGTGGCACCTTTGCTTATTTTATTTAATTGTTTTGAAACCAAAGATACAATATAATAGTAAAATTAGTATTTTGTGCTAGTATGTTGTGAACCCAGCTCCAAAAAGAGAAGAAAAGAGATATCAACGCCTTAGAAATGAGCCACTTCGAGGGGGTAGCCTCCAATACATTACATAAATGAACAATTCTTGGATGATACAATTTACAAAACCTCCTTTCTATATATAGGAGTCCATGGGGCCATAATGCAATTCTTGGATGATTCAATTTACAAAACCTCCTTTCTATATATAGGAGTCCATGGGGCCATAATGTAATCCTAGTGGGGCCACAATGTAATCCTAGCCGACCTAACAATAATAATTTAAGGGCACAATAACAATATGGGGGTTACAGGGGTACAATAATAACAATAAGGGGGTTACACTAACAACAATAAGGGACTATACTAGTAATATAAGTACCTAACATGCTCCTCTCCTTCAAAAAATTGCTATCCTCAATGCTTGAGTAGCTACGAGTGCTTCTGTATAAAATTCCCGTCCTCCCATGTAGAATATTTTGTGGGTAAGTTCTTCAATTTGATGAGATACTCTGAAATTGATCAATTTTGTAGCTGTCGAGTTCTTGTTTCTGTGACTGATTCAAGTTCCAATATGGTTTTTCCTTCCTCATCAAGTTCGGGCAATATTGTTTGAACTAGAAGATTTTCACCTATAACCTTCTTTAAGCATGAAACATGGAAAACTCGGATGTACTGGCGAAGAAGCAAGGAAGCTCCAATTTGTATGCCATAGTACCAATCTTTTGCAACACCTTGTAAGGACCATAGTACTTTGGCAATAATTTATTATCCTTCTTATCTTGCTTGAGGGACATTTGTTTGTATGGTTGTAGCCGTAAAAATACCCAGTCTCCTACATCAAAACTTCTCTCACTGCGATGTTGATCTGCCCGTTGTTTCATTCGATTTTGTGCCAAATTCAGGTTGTCCTTTAAGAGTTGGAGAACTTCTTGTTGATGCTCGATGTGATCTTCCACTGCTTGAACCTTTGAATTTTCTCTTAAAGATGATGTGATGTATGGTGGATGATATCCATAAAGTGCTATTAAAGTGCTACAAATGGGGTCATTTTTGCAAAGCAGCATGGAAGGAAGTACATACCACCATTCAAAGGAGGCATAACCACTCGACCCATTTCGTTTGTTTATCGATAAAACAATGAAGATATCCTTCCAAAAATTTATTTAGATTCTCGCCTTGACCATCGTATTTTGGATGATAAGATGAGCTATGAGCTAATTGAGTACCCAAACAAGAAAATAACTTTTCCAAAATTTCCGCAAAAATGGAATTCGTCGCTCACAATAACCCTTTCGGGCTTCCATGTAGTCAATTATGTCCATAAATGTAGTAGCAACTGCATTTCTGTTTTAAATGGATGAGATAATGCACAAAAGTGTGCATACTTGCAAGTCTATCAACTACCACCATGATGACATTCCTTCCTTCGGACTTAGGTAAACCTGTGATAAAATCCATTGAAATCTCCTCCCAACGTTGACTTGGAATGGATAAAGGTTGTAGAAGTCCCAGGGTCTTAATTTTCTCAACTTTATTCTGCTGGCAAACCAAACATTCCATCACAAAATTTTGAATGTCAAATTTAAGGCCATCCCAAAAAAATTATTTCTTCACCCTGTGGTAAGTTTTTAAAAAATCCCGAGTGTCCTCCTAAAGGAGAAGTGTGCAATTCCATAAGAATATTTTTTCTTAGTTGGGAATTATTACAAAGATATAAGCGATCTTTGTACCATAAGGAATCATTTTTCCAACTAAATGTATCGGATGTATTAGGATCTTGCTGCAACTTTTGAATGAGTGTCCACATTTCTTCGTCCTTCTTCCATTCATCTCTTGCTTTGGTTATCCAATCTCGTTGGATAATAGAAATGGCACAAAGCAATGCTTCCACCTCTTCATTCTTTCTTGAGAGCGCATCTGCAACAACATTTAGCTTCCCTTTTTTGTAGATTATTTCAAAGTCATAACCCAACATCTTTGTGACCCATTTTTGCTGCTCTTCTGAAGATAGTATTTGTTCCAAAAAGTGTTTAAGACTATCATGATTAGTTTTTACCTTGAAGTGTCTTCCCATTATGTAAATACTTTCCTTTGATTAGATGACTTTCAAAAGCAATGGGTCTTCCTTCCTGCATTAAAACAGCACCAATTCCATTTCTCGAGGCATCACATTCCACAATAAAGGTTTTTGTGAAGTCTGGCGTAGCTAAGACAGGCGCTAGGCACATTGCCTCTTTAAGATGTTCAAAGGCCTTAGTTGCTTCAGGAGTCCATGAAAATGCATCTTTCTTCAATAATGTTGTTAGAGGTGCTGCTATTCTCCCATAATTCTTAACAAACTTGCGATAATACCCCGTTAACCCGAGAAATCCTCGCAACTTCTTTATGGTTGTGGGGACTTTCCATTCCTTAATGGTTTTAATTTTGTTAGGGTCTACTTTAACACCCTCGTGAGATACAATATGACCCAGATATTCCACCTCTTGTACTCCAAAGAAACATTTGGATTTTTTTGCATATAATTGTTTCTCCCGCAATAGTTTGAGCACCCTGTCAACATGTTCAACATGATCCTTCCAAGACCTGTTGTAGATTAGTATATCATCAAAAAATACTAGCACAAATTTTCTAAGGAAGGGTTTGAAAATGGAATTCGTCAACCCTTGAAATGTAGAAGGTGCATTGGTAAGGCCAAAAAGCATTACCAAAAATTCGTAATGACCCTCATGAGTTCAAAATGTTGTTTTTGGAATATCTTCAGTCTTCATTCTAATTTGATGATATCCTGAACGAAGATCCAACTTGGTAAAATAAATTGCTACCGTCCCCAAAGATTGTAACCATTGTACTCCTAGTACAACATCAGCACCTCCCATAGGAATGGAAAGCATTGGACTGGTCAATACATATTCCCCCATGGTTAGCTTGGTATTATGGCATTTCCTAGAGCAATTTATAGTTCCTCCATTTGCAACCATCACTTGACATTCTGGTGTTGGGTATAGGAAACAATTTAATTCCTTGGCTACCTTACAATGAATAAAATTATGGGTGCTACCTGAATCAATCAACACTATTACCCTTTTCTTCTTTATATGTCTTTCTATCTTGAGAGTTTGAGGAGTGGTAATTCCTGCCAGTGCATTACACGATATGGTCGGATTCATTTCTTCCTCTTCTAGGGGTGGTTCCTGGTGTATATCCTCTTCTCGTTCATTTTCTTCTTCTTCTTCACAATCTATGTAAAATAATTTCTTCTCAGCACACTTATGACCTTTAGTGTATTTGCTATCACAACTATAGCAAAGCCCTTTTGCTCTTTTTTCTTCCAATTGTTGTGGTGTCAACCTTGTAGGTTGTGAAAATCTAGGCGTAGCAACACTTCCTTCTTTATAGAATTGAGTGGTAGGCTTCCTTGTCGCCATAATTTTACATTCAACTTTTCTTGCCAACCCGAATGCCTTCTCCAATGAATCAGGTTCCAAAACGCGAACTTCATGTTGGATGTTATCCTTTAAAGTGCCTATGAAGAGATCAATCCTGTGTTCCTCTGGAATATCAGTTACCCTTATATTCAATTTTTGGAAGTCCTCAATGTGCTGCCCCACTAAACCCTTTGTTTGAGATTTATCAATTGGCTAAAGAAGGCATTGCTCTTCGTATCCTCATAATGTGCTATTATTTCCTCCGTAAAAATTGACCAAGTGACAATTTTTTTACAGGAGCAAAGCCATTGATACCATAAAAATGTATTTTGTTCTAAATGTAAAGTTGCAATGCGTACCTTTTGTGTGTTCTGCACGTTATGGAGATCAAAATATTGCTCCATCCGTAGTATCCATGTTATAGGATCCTTTCCATCAAACTTCCTCATATCCATTTTTGGAATATGGTGGTTCTTCCCGCCAACATTAGAGTTTATGAAATCACGATTAACATTTATTTTGTTCTCATCATGAGGTTCTTCTACTATCTTTTCACCATTAGGAAACGTTTCTTGTATCAACTTTGTCAAACCTTCCATGTCTTCTTTTAGAACATTTTTCATGTTCTCCATTTTCTCATCGATCTTAGCTTCCATGTCATCAATCTTAAATTCCATGCCAACCTCCATGCCATCTATCTTAGATTCCATGACATCTATCTTAGATTCCATGCCTTTCTTCAGACCATCCATCTTAGTTTCCACACCTTTCTTCAAAACTTCCATGTCATTTGTTTTTTCTCTTTGCGAGAGCGAAATTTGTTGCACTTGCTCTTGTAATTTTGATATGTCATGTTGCCATTCTTCGTCTTCATGAGTCATAGTAGAGATTTCCAAAAGCTTAATGGGTGTTGAATTCTTTTTAGGGGCCATTTTATAATCCAATAATGATATCTATTCTACAATATGCCCTTGCAATCAATTCAACTTGATTCTTCAAACAAGACTTATGCAATTCAGAAAAAATTACATGAATTTTACTTGCTTTTGAGGAGCTCGATATTGAAACTGATTATCTCCGTGATTGTGACTCTTAATATCTGAAATTAAGCATCAAGTCACTCCTCCAAATTCTCTTTTTCAATGCCACAGTCCGACTTGATTTGGATTCTCCAAGACAAAGTTAGCACAATCAAACAAAATACTTTGGAAACATTGATATCATATTTTGTGGTGACTTGTACCAAGCACAACCTATACAAGATTCACTAATATTTGAACAACCTACAATAAGAAGGCAACCAATAACATATGACTTTTGGAAAGAACATGTAAAGTACTATGAATTGCACATTGCAATGCGTCAAAAAAATGAAAAATTCATTAGCATTTTGAATAGGATGCATTTAAATAATCAAACAAAAGATGATTTGAATTACCTAAATAGACATTGTATTCGAAATGCTCCTAATGATCCTACTTTCCCCTATCTATTTTTTAGGAATAAAGATGTAGCATTACATAACAAGAAAATGTTGTCTATTGTTCCTGGTGATGAAATTGTAATTAATGCAATTGATTACGAAGAAGAAAACGATGGATACATACCATCTCATGCACAAATGGCAACATTTCCTTCACAAATTGTCCTAAAACTTAACATGCTAGTTGAAATATATGCAGGAAACTATGACTTACAAGATGGTCTAGTCAATGGTGCAGATGGTATCATTAAAGCATATGTAAAGTTAGACAATTTTGATGTAATATGGATCAAATTCTATGATGAACATGTTGGCCGTCAACAAGCACATAAATTTTCTTTTCTATATAGCAAAGAAATTTCTAGTGATTGGACTCCCATACTACGCACAACAAAGCCAATTTCTGTATTAGCAAAAACAGGCAACTTGAAAATCAGAAAACAATTTCCAATCCAACTAGCATGTGCACGTACAATACACAGATCACAAGGCTTGACACTAGACAATCTTGCATTTGATCCTCTAGGAATACGACGCCATGGATTAGTATATACATCTCTTTCTCGTGTGAGAAACATAGAATCATTGTATTTGCTTAGTCCACTTAAGAAACAAAACTTCCGAATTCAACACAAATTTTTTGTTGAAATGGAACGTTTACACAAAAATGCAAAGTGGCAACTAGACTACAACTATTCGTTATTAGAAACAAAAGCATAAATTTCAATTTTTTCTCTAAACACTCGCAGTTTACAAATACATATTGATGATTTGTTAAATGACTATGATCTAATGCAATCTGACATCCTATGTTTACAAGAAACACATTTGAATAATTCAATGCTTCCAAAAAGACTTGAAACATTCAATTGCATATCAAATCATAGTAAACATGGTTTGCTAATTTGTATTAAAGAGCATATAAAGATCTTGAACCATATTCATTTTGAAGAAAATAACATTGAAGCTACATTAGCAAATGTGCTTCTTCATGACATGGATATTATAGTCGTGAATGTCTATGTTGCACCATATGCAACATTGAACAATACATTGGATCTCCTTTCAAAAGCATTATGCAAAATACATTCAAATCAAACAATAGCAATTGTTGGCGATTTCAACATCAATATGCTTGAAAGCAACAAGAAAACAAACAAACTAAGATCGTATATGCACAATTACAACGTTCATTTTCTTTTAGAGACAAACAACAATCAACAATTACCAATCATTGATCACATATGGTCAAACATAACTTCTAGCTATAAGACTTTCAGGTTAGATACATATTGGAGTGACCATGATACTATTTGTCTCATCATTGAACACAAAAATGCAGCACAAACATAGTACAAATGAAAGTAGTCTAATGGTTTTTTCTAGTCAATAGTATCAGACTTGCATATTCATGTCCTTATTATAAAAACAAAATCAATAGTGAGCATTGTTACCAAATATACTTTTAATTTGTTACTGAAAAATTCTTTCTAGTCTAATGCTTTTTTCTAGTCAATAGTATCATAGCCTCTTAACTACTATGACTTTGACTTCTAATTGTATGTCTTGCAGATTACTATAGCTTTCTACAATGAGTCAAATAGGCAAAGACAAGTCACAAAAAGAAATAAACACATCCAGGTTTTCTTACTACACTAAACTTACTTACCCTTCAATGCATATGTATAGATATATCTCTATGTTTAACTCTTTATTTCTTTCTACAAAACTATTCCAAGACCTATTCTTATATTACTAGTGTTGAATTCTATAGCACTGTTCTTCATATAGACTTATACTATGCATCAATAATTTATTTCTCAAGCATCACATAATTCATTTTAATTTTTGAATATGTCTTCCAACACATTGTAATATTTTCATGCACAAGTGAGACACGCCCGATTGCAAATTGCAAACTATATATAGCCACTTTGGAGTTATTTAACAATAAACACCACAGAATACTGAATCTTATTCTCTACAGTACTTTAGCATCACAACACAGTTTGTTTCCCTTTTCATCATCTCAATAATGTTCCATGCTTAAACTTGGCAATCATCGCCAATTGCTTATTTACATCAGAACTGTTACATGCATAATTCTATGAATCCCAGTCTTCTTGTTCTTTTTTTCTTGTCAACCTTTAATTCCTTGTCCTCACCCTTCTGTAAAAACTTGTCAAACTTCCTGTTCACTTTACATTTGAACCCTTTTTAAATAAGATCTTCTCCAATTTCCCATGTTGCTTCTTGTCAACTTCTAAATTGCAATAAAGATAATATCAAATACAAATTAAATTGCTTCCAAAATTATAACCCCATTTCAGTTACATCAAACTAAATTATTTCATAATCCATATGCATCTTAATCCACATTGTGCAATTTGAACGAAATGTGTCCAATTTCATCATTATTTCTGTTAATATCGCTATTATCTCTGAAATTTTATCTATAATTTTTTTTCTTTGGTTTCTTTTGTCCTATGGTGTTTCTATGTTATTTTTCGTTGAGTAGTAGAACAAAATCAAATGACATATATCTTGATCAACACATCTACTATGTAAACTGCCAAGTACCCATAATGAGTAACAACATTGGAAAGTGAACTTAATCAAGAAACACATCCAGACTTGCTTATTACCCCCAACTTACTTAGTCTTTGATGCATATGTAAATGTTTTCATGCCAATCAACAGTACTTGAACTTTCATACATCTGTACTAGATGTGTTTACACGTTTCTATAGTACTGGAATTGACTCATTTTTTCTATCAACCAAAAAAACTTTTAATATTTGCAACTCAGATCAGTATATATTTCTATTGCACCAATAGAATTTTCTGAATTTAATGTTGTATAGTTTATAAGTATTCCATTATCCAAGTTTTAAAATGCAATTAATATTTCTGTCAATAACTAATATTCAGTTTCCAGTACAATATACAATAACCTTATGCTTTTATTTTTATTCCTAGTTATTAAAATTTACCAAAGACTTCGTGCTTGCATTCAAGAGGACCATTTAGTGACATTGCATCTTTTTCATCTCGCAGTTCTGGACAACAAGATAGAATAGACAAACGAGAACAAATATCAAGTGCAACTGAATCAGACAAGTAAGTAAACTTGAAACAAATTCCTATACATACCATTCACATAACATTCATATTTATCACTAATATATTTTACTTCTAATTGTTTGTTTTCCCACATCAACATCATCAATACACAGATCAAATGCAACATATTTAGCTCTAGTTACCATTGAAGAACTAAACATTCGCAAGACTGGAAGAATGTTCAATGGAGATGTTATGGTTATCTATAGTACATATCTTGATAAAGTCCACAAAGCACGACAAATACTACGTGCAGATTTGACAGATGCCGAAGGAATAATGACAATCACATTGTCCATACCAACTGACCTTATTGAACAACATAGCCAAAAAAAATCACCAGGAAAAGCAATATCTATCACAAATTTTAAAGTTCTTCCCAAAAAAAATTATGACCACGGTGATTGTGATTGGATTCTGCTGCTAACTGAACTAAGCACCGTACAGAACATACCAAAAATTTGCAAAGAATACAAATTCATTCTAGATACTACAATAAAACAGCTTACAGCAAATACAAAAACATATCCAATTGGAACGATTGCAGCAGTTGTGACAGCTGCACGGAAAGTTGGTTTCCAATATACATTGCAAATTAAAGATGGAAATTTCGATGACAATAGAGCAACGGTAACATAAATTACTTTGCAATGTTTTTATATTGCTAGTTGCATCCTACATTTCAATTCAGTTTCAAAAAAAAAAAAAAAAACTTTCTGTGTTCTTTTGCAGTTGCAATTATTTGAAACATTTGCACCGCTATATGATGAAATTGAGCAAGAATTGCAAAAAGGCCATCTACCAATTATGTTATTCAAAAACATAACAAACAGGAAAGAACTGAAGGACATAATATTTCAAACAATGCAAGCTACATTCATCACAAAATTGAATGCAGAAGCAGCAGAAGAACTCATAAAATTGAACCCTCCAACATTATCTGTAAGTACAAATCAAACAGTACCTCTACTATTCAATATGCAATTGTTTCTCCATCTGTTTCTATTTTGACATATACTACTTGTGCTCGTCTATGAACAGATAAAAGGAACATTGACAATTGCAAGCATTTACTCTACGCCATTTGAACCAATTTGTGTTGAATGCAATTCACCAATACCAGCCTCTACAATGATAGAGGAGAATACAGTTGATTGCCTAAAGTGCAACAAAAATTCGTCCCTTTCCTATTCACAGTGTCTTAATTGCATAATCAAGTCCAACAACACCAATTTGCAATGTTGCATCTGAATCAAATTCCTGTTGAAACAATTACTTCCCAACCTAGCAGATATGTCTTTTCAAGACTATGTTAAAAGGAAACAAGCAACAATGTATATGCTACGCGATTTCAAAATCAATGGTACATTTACAATCAACGAAGACAACGAGATCCAATCTGTTGACAGCAATGGAAGCCCTACCAAGGCTAGGTATACTTATAATTACTCTTCATCTTTCAACAAAAAATCAGATATATGAAATTTAGCTTATGCTATCCAAAATAACAAGATTTGTACTAATTTTTCCCTTTTCTTTGCAGCACCACCACTTCTTCAAACATTGGCTACAACAGAATCACATAGTAATCTAGAAATCAGTGCAAAGTTGACTCGGCCAACAGAAGTCCAAGCTATGCTCAATCTCTGCCACCTTCGTTCATCCACCTCAATCGATGATTAATGAGCTAGTCTACTACAAGTTTGCATTTTAGTTTAAGATATTTTATTTTAGATAAATTATAGGAATAGTTTTAGTTATTTTGTTTTATTGAGTACTTATTTAAACCCCTTTCATGCATTTAGAAAGGGGCCCTGGATTTGTAATATTTTTTGACTTGGAGATCAAATTTTTGTACTACATTTACTTCTATATTCTTCTATAAAGGGTCACATCTGGTGATTCTGTGTGGAATTATTTTTTAAGAGTTGCATTTCTATACCTCGGAGTTGATTTTGCATCGTAATTGCTGCATTCTATCTATTCACTGTTAATTTCTTTTGTCATATGATATTCTCTTTTAAATTTGCTAATTTTCAAGGCTTCAACATTTTTGGGACTAGAAGGAGGGGCAAAGCTATGAATGGCAGATAAATCTAAATCTGAAAGCCATTCTAAGAGCAGATCAATTATAGAACTGCACATAACATCTTCAGAATTGTTTCTAAGTTTATGCTTCCTTAGCTTATAAGTTCATATTTTTTTCTTTGCAGATTCTTATATTCAGTATTAATAGTAATGCACCAAATTCTATGTTTAAACATTGTCCTAAGACTAAAATTAGTTTTATGTTCCCTACTCTTTGCCTTTTTTATTTGACCATGCTTCATCATGACCGTATTTTTCCGTCATGCTCACTACAAAATAATAAAAAAAACAATACACACTCTATGTTTTTTTTGTTTTACAAAAAATAAAGAGTAAAAAAAAATTACATACCGTCTTTCGCACTCTGATATGCTTTCAAAATAAAAACATTGCAGTTTGTTACAAT
The DNA here is from genome assembly GCA_034641835.2 of Pinus albicaulis. Lineage (NCBI taxonomy): Eukaryota > Viridiplantae > Streptophyta > Pinopsida > Pinales > Pinaceae > Pinus > Pinus albicaulis. Next base: position 177,302,287 of record CM076583.1, read on the forward strand.
AGCCTCTCCGACTTCTTACTTTATATATGCCATGCATATTAAAAAATAAAACAAAAACTATATAAAATGAAACTAAACTAAAATTTGTAGGGCCTATTACAAATGCGCTTTGTATATATTTAAAACAATACAACAAACCAAATGTTGCAAAACCTTTTGTCGCGCCATAAAAACATTAAAAAATTTCATTTGTGCGTATACCAACGAACCTGAAAAGAGATTAAATCCGCTTCATAGACTGCATCTGGTCCGAAACATAATATTACAAAGTAGCCAATACAAAAAGTTCCGATGCCGATTGAAACACGAACCCGCAATCAACTATTAACTGCACCATATAACATAGATCGGGTCCGGACTTATATCATAACAAATGGTTCAAATAAAAAACTCCGATGCCGATTGTTAATCGGACCCAAGTTCAACTATTAGCTGCTGCCTATAATATGCATCCGCTCAGTGACGATTTGGCCGTCGGAATTTCTGCCAAATTCTCTAGTGACATGAGGGACATGAGCAACAAGCCGCTACCGTCAAATGATCAAGGCTCCTAATGGAATGCAGCTGACTGAATGAGATACCTAATATGCAATGCAACAAGAGGAATTTGATCACTGACGAAGGGATGAAGATACTGACACTAACAGCTCCGATAGATGATAATAGTAATTTCCTTTGTGTTGGACATGATTGTAGCACTTCTAAGGGTGACATTTTTGAAGGGTATATCACCAAATCTTCAACAATGTTGTAATTCTGAGCAGCTCTCGCATGTGGATTGAAAGTTAACTTTCCAAGTATGCCTTTAGCAGGTGGTTTAATCACTAGATCGGGATTAGGTTTCTCGATTTGAAGTGGTTCAGAAACTAAAGGATATATAGTTGGTGTTTGACTAGAATTTTCTGTCTCTTTACCAGTTACAGGATTTTATCTTGAAATCTCGTCACAACCATAACCTCAGAGATCGTTAAAATATCTGCCGACGAATTTGAAGAAGATCCTATCATTTCACTATCTTGAGTGGGAAAACTATCCTTCAAGACAACGGGTGTGGGTGAACCTTTGACAAAATTGGAGACCTCGGACTGATGTGGGCACCCTTTGGTATAATGATCCTCGTCACAGATAAGACAAGGATAACGAGATTTTCAATTTTCATCAGCTGGTTCATTATTTTCGGTTTTCTCTTTAGGAGATGTAGTTTGTTTATTTGTATTCTTTCCTTTCTTCTTATTACCGGTTTTAGATTTAGTTGTAGATGAGCCTACAACATGAATTTCGGTATAAGTTTCAAGGGAAGAGTCTCCTTTTGGTGAATCTGGTAAATTTATAATGGGATAAGTAATTTCGGATGACTTCTTCTTACTCTTGTTAGTGCTAACTAAACCAATTACACCGTCTGCAACATGGGAACCAGAAGGAGTTGCAGTTATTTGACCTAGATGTGGTAAGTCAGGAATTTTTTCGTATAAAGTATTAGACTGTGTATATACAAGGTCTAAGTAATGTGCTTGAGCTATGACCTGTTCTTTTGTAACAACACCTCCCTTAGCCACATATTCAGTGATCTTTGGTGTTACACCATTTTTTGGTCATCTAACCTATTATTATTAGATGAACCCAAGTACACCATGTAAGACCAATTTTACCTAAAGTAAAATTGTTTTCACCACATCTATTTATGTTCCATGTTCATGTTTAACCCAAAATAAGGATATCAATTAAGTAAATCATTATTTATTTAATTGTTTCCTAAGAATAAGTTATTTAAATCATATTCTTAGTTAAATTTGACTAAATCAAATATAAATAATTAAATAAACCATTATTTATTTAATTATATTCCCCTCATTTCCCTTATATAACAAATAAATCATTTATTTATTTGTTATTCATAAATAAAGGAATTGACCCAAGTCAAAAACCCTTGTCCCTCCAACAAATATAATAAAATATTCCTAAAGGGTGATTCTAGAAAATGTTTAATAATATTTTATTCATGCACCAGGTTCTAGAACACCCCAATATTTTGTTATAAATAGGAGGGTTTTTCCAATTCATTAGTCACCTTCATTGCATTGGATCACACTAGATCTGCTTTTGGTCACCATTTTGCATTTCTGTTTTATGAACTCCCATTGAGTTCCATGTTTTGTTTTCCACAATAGTTAGAGAGAGAGACTATTAATCTGAAACACTGAGGACTTACAAGAACCCAGCCCACTGAGGAGAACCGGAAAACACCTTTCTTGTTTTCCTCTCAGGTGCCCCATTCTTTGATATAATAAAAAAGATTCTTTTAAACATATGTGTTCTTGTCTTGTCCATTGGTGCTTGTACTTTACCTGCTTAATATCTTCCATATATAGATGTGTATAGCTTATTACAGATTTTAAGATATTTTGCAGCCATAACTTATGTTAGGGCTATTTGATATGTGTAGCTAAAGTGAGTTTTTACGACAAAATATTCATGCTAACAATTGGCGACTCCACACGGGTTTTCTTTTGCGACCACTGTCGTTTTCTATTTTCCTGCATATCCAGCTGTTTCAGAACCTAGGTTTTCTCTTCAGTTTTCTGTTTTTCCTATTTTTATGCTATTTTTTTCCTCTAAAACCCTCAAAAATTCAAATTTCTCACTTTCGTGTGTTTCTGGCCTTATTGCGCAGGTGACCGAAATCAGCCGCAGCTGAGACGACACAATTTTCTGAAATCTGCCGCAACCCGCCCCAGATCTGCAGGTCACACTTATCTGCCCAAAAAGTGCAACCTAGCCTTGAGGTCGCACTTTTCTGCCCTAAATCTGCAACCTGGACTGAAAACAGGCCCAAACCTGCGACCTGCAATTTTTTCTGCAATCTGCCAGCACTTTTTCTGGGTTTCACTGAAGCTTCTGTCAGGGTGTTCCAGCCTCTGTCTCCACCTGTTCAGACCTATTTCTGATCTATTTCAATCACCTAAGTGGGACTCTTTCCCCTTAGGGCTTCAGTTCCCTCCACTTTTTATGGGAGAGTTTGTTGCTGTTTTCAGGCGTCTACATTTCCAGAAGTTTCAGCCTTATTTCAGATCTGCTAATCTCTTATTCAGATCCTCACAGGTCAGCTTTTTCTTCCCTTTCTATACACCGCCTTTCGCTTTGTTTGGGTTCTACTCTAGGGTCACCCCTTTGACCCCCTCTTTTTAGCTGATCTCCTATTTTCTAGCAGCAACCTTGCCCCTGCCTCTTTGCTGCTTTCTGCACCACTTTCCAGCAGATTTCTCCATTAGATCCCAGTCCCTCCTGACCTTCAATCTATTGGTCTCTTGTTAGTGTGCTCTGCTCCTTCTCGACTAGTTTTGAGCGACCCACCGGCTTGGGTTTGATTGCTGCCCTTTTAGTTGTTGAATTTCTACTCTTTTAGTTTTATTTACTGCATATTTCTTTTCTATTACGCAGCACACTTTTTCTTTTACTCTCAAAACGTCTAGGTTTAATCAATTAAAATTAACGCACGTGACACACTGACCCTAAGTGAAGAAGAGCCTGGTTAACACCGCCTGGAAAAGACTCTAAAATTAATCGACACTGCACCTCCTCGCCCTTGTCGCGTCTTGCCTTTGCACCTTGCTGCCCTTGTCGGTCTTTCTTCTTCCCGTCATCATTGCGCCTCCAAGGCGTTTCTCCTGGCGACTTCTTGGCCTCCACCCTCAGTTTTCGGTTATTCGAATTCCTCCTTCCCGTCGTCATCGAGTAAGTCCTCCCCCGAGTCCGCCCTCTGACTCTTCCTCTGATTGCTCGGGTTCTCCCCCCTTTACCTTTACCATGTCTAGTTCTGGACCTAGCCCTAACCCCAGTTCTACTGCCGGGTCCACTTCCAGTGGAACCACTACGAGACCTACCTAGACTGCCCCATTACTTCCGTATATGGCTGGCCTCAGTCTCCCCGACTTCAATCAACTTATCAACGATCCTATCCGCCATGATGTCAGTTGGACTGCTATGCCAACCAAGCTCCCCTCCAACATTCCCAAGTTCGAGGGCCTTGCTAGTGAAGATCCCTCCAATCATATCCGATCTTTCCACATGTGGTGCTCCTCTAATTCCATCACCGATGACTCCATTCGTCTCCGTTTATTCCAACGCACCCTTACCGGCGACGCATCCAAATGGTATGTCGATCAAGCCACCTCTTCCCATACCACTTTTGCCACCATTGCCCAAGCCTTTTTGTCTTATTTCCAGCTCCCTCTCCGATACGACACTGGCACCGAACTGTTGACCTCCTTTCAGCAATCCTCTTCAACACGTCTCTCCGCTCATGTTCAAGAGTGGCGAAGATGACGAGGCTTATGCCGTGCTCCCCCCTTTGAATATCGCGTTTACATGGATTGGTTCCTTCGCACCCTCCTCCCACCCATTGGAAAATATGTCGCATCCCATTTTCCCCAAACAGAAGAAGTCGCCCTTCAAATAGATTTGAAGTATGATCTTATTTATGCTCAATCCGGTTATGTATATATCGTCCTTCCTGACCTCCCCAAACCCGGTGGTCCTAACGCCTCGGGAACCTCTCATTCCACTGATGGTATTGTCGGAGCTCTGTCCCATACCACTGCCCAGCCTCTTACTCCCTATGGTTTTTCCCCCGGAGGGGCCAGCACCTCTAGCACCTTTCCCCCTCCCGGCAACATGTACCCTGGGTATGGCATGCCTCCCCCCTTTGCCCCCCTGCCTCCATACCTCAATGTGGCCCCTTCTCACCCTTATCCCTATCCTCAGCTTGGTGTCCATGCTCCCCCTGCTTTCGAATCTCCCACTCCCTTGCCTCCTCTGCCCCCTGCATTTACTACCCCCCAAAGGGCACGTATTTGCGCAACAAGGGGCGCCTACTTCTCGACGGAGGTGAGGCAATCCATCCACCCCTGGCAATCGTGGACCCACTTATCCCAATCTGGACCCTAACACCGCCAACCAGCCACAAGGCTCTCAACCCAAGCCCGACCGACCGCTTCGCACCAATAAACCCTGTTCATGCTGCAGTGTTTATGGTCATTACACTCACAATTGTCCTCTATTACCTCAGATGCGACAAATGTGGGAATCCCAACCCACCGTGCGGGGTCAACATTCCTCCCCGACCACCTCTCCCCATTCAACCCCTGTCCAACCTGCCGTGTTCACCGATTCTTTCCCTCAGCAAGGATTCATAGCTACTCAATCACCTCATGGCCCTAGCACAACTCAACATTCCCCTTCTGGCACCTCTGATTATCAAATTCTCATGATGGCCTCTGACCCCCCTCTCACTGTCGACCTTAACCTCCAAACCTGGTCTCGTCAATATTCCACACCTCTCGTTTCGCCTGTCGCGGAGTCCCCATCATCAAGTTCTACGGAGCCTCTATCGACACCCAAGGGTCCGTTACAAATCCCTCCCCCCAAATTTGAGGTTCACACCAAAATTCCTAAGGGTCCCTTACGCCGAAATGCTGCCTCTGGTCGGGCTACCCATTCCTACAGCATAGTGGATGATCTGGCACAATCTTCGGCTACCATTTCAACGCTGCAACTCCTCCAGTCATGTCCTTCTCAAAATAAAGCTCTACTATCTGCCGTGGGTGCTGTAGATCCTGCTGATGACCTGTTAATTGTTTTTTATGCCCGTCAGTCAGACCACCCCCCTCTTCCTCCTTCAGTTGCTTTCCAAATCCCCGTCAAAATCCAAAACGCCAATGTCGCTCGATGTATTATTGATGAGGGGGCATCTACCTGTGTAATGTCCGCTTCGGTTTGGAAACAACTCGGATCCCCTAAGCTGGCCCCTTCCACCATCACCCTCCGTGCGTGGGATGGCCATGCCTCCCAACCCATTGGTCTTTTTCGTAACTGCCCTATCACCCTCGCCGGTAAGACTGTCTGTGTCGACGTTGAAGTTATCGACGCCCCTCTTGACTACAACATCCTTTTGGGGTGTAGTTACACCTATGCCATGTCTGTCGTCCCATCCACCGTCCATCGAAAAATGTTTTTCCCCCATAATGGCAAGATCGTCACCATTGACCAGTTGTCGTATCATGAACCTAAGTCCCGACCTCGCCTGAGTCCACCATCTCTACTGTCACCAATAAGCAAACTATTGATTCTTTGACCAGCATCTCCCCTGGCATCTACAAAGACTCCTCTTTGCTTGGCACCTTCCCCGGTCCTCCCCCTCCTCCTATCTCTGATCCTAGCTCGGTGAATGTTTGCATGATGCAATCCTCCCAGGCTGCCCTCCCGCACCCTGCCTCGGCTAGTCAGCAACCTCCATCTCATCTGCCGCACCCTGCTCCTAGCCCTTCGCCTTAGTTGACTCAACCCCTCCCCCCGGGCCCTCCCCCTCTCCCTCACACTCCAGAACCTCCTTACCCTCCCGAATCAATTCCCTCCAGCCTCCCCCATCTCGGAGCCGTCCCCCCTGGCCATTTCTCCGCTGGTCAAATCCCCTTCCATGGTCCCCCTCCTGGATTCTATTTGGTTCCCGTCATGGCCACCCTGTCCCTCCCTAATTTAACATTGGGAATACCGGTATGGTATCTTACTCCTCCCACCGAGACCCCTCCCGGCCACCCTAAACCATACATTGTTGTGACACCAGTTCAACCGATTCCCGTTGCTCCTCCCACCGCTACAGTCCCTCTAGCATCGTCACACGACCCTCCTCATGCTGAGACTGCTACAGGTAAGAAAAGAAAAATTCGCAGGGGGGCATCCAAAGATAAAGCCACCCCTCCTGATCCTACTCCTCCTCCACCCACCAAGCCTTGCGCTTTATGTGATGTTGTCGGTCACACCACCCATACTTGTCCTGAGTTGCCCCGTATCCAACCCATGGTCAAAGTCGTGTTTCCTGATTCGTCGACCCCGGACACCTCTGTTCCCCCTGCCCCCATAACCCTGCGCTTTATGTGGTGTACATGGCCATTATTCTCATCATTGTCTTCACCTCACGCATTACCGTGCCTCTTTAGAGATCATTCGCGAGTATGAAGTGGAACAGAATCAATCCGCCTCGCCCATCCTCGCTCAGTATGCGTCGAGTTTACTCGAGGATCCTCCGGCCACCATTGACATCCCTCCCCCTGATGTTGAGATGTCTGAATCTGCTGCTCCTCTCTTGTACCTATCATCATCCGCCCAACACTCGGAGTACATCCCCTCCATATCCACTCCGCCTTTTTCATCTGACCCCCCTTCAGTGCCTTTCTTGGGCCCTTCATGTTCGGATCACATTTTTACTTGCTCTTCAGTCATCTCCCCTGATGACCCATTTTTTCACCTTTCCACCATGCACGATGATCTCGGTAGCTTTGCAGCCTCTTGTGGTATCCACCATCTTCCCCTTCGTTCCTCTAACCCCGTTCCTCCCTTTCATCTCTATGATGTACGTCACAGCACCAGTCCCCGATCTTCTTCACTTCTCTTCTCTTGTGATGTTGTTCCCTCGACCCTCTCGTCCACTCATTACATTGGTTACGCCGATGGCGCGAGTCGGTATTCACGAAACTCGCCTCAGCCGCCTGGGCCATCTTTACTCCTCGGCATACCCTTGTCCTCACAAATGGAGTCTGCATTGGCACTGCCACCAATAACCAAGCTGAGTATGATGCCGTTCACGGTCTCCTAGCTGACGCTCTCTCCCATCGTATCCTCCATCTGCAAGTTTATTTAGATTCCCTGCTTATTGTATTACAACTTAATGGCGTCTACCGTGTCCATAATCCTATCCTGTTTAGACAATATTTACGGGTGAGACTTTTGATACGGGAATTTAGATTCATTTCATTCACTCACATCCCTAGAAGTACCAATCACTACGTAGATCAGATTGCAAACCATATTCTAGACTGGCATTTATCACACATAAGACAATAGCATCCAAAAAATACACATAAAACTCATATATATATATATATATATATATATATAACATGTGTTTTAAAGTCCATATAATTTGACACATACGACATGCCCATAGCATGTTCCAAAAAACCACTACTACAAACTGGGGGGCACCACTTGCCCCTACATCACTACTAGGGGGCACCACCTGCCCCACATCTAATCACCATCCGGAGGATCCCGCGCCAACGGCTCTGCTCCCGCAGCTCGTAGATCACGCACCGTCTGCCCGGCCATCGCCATGCGTCGCATGATCCCTCGCCATTCCGAGGGGAGACCAATACATAGCTATATGTATCGGTCGTCTAAATCCTGCCATCCACGCTCTGATACACTGGTCAGCAATCCCTCACATCTACGACGGAGATCCTCCACCAGTGCGGCCATATCTTCATCCTGTCCTGTCCTCGATCCACTTGCGCCTGTAGCACCTACTGCTGCTGGTCTTCCCATACATCCATCCGGTTTAACCGGAGCTACATCTACATCCCAAATAATATAAAGATTAGTACCATGCATACTAGTCACACATTGTAAAAAGGAACCTAACAGATTAGTTCTTTGTCACTTACCATCTGGTCCCCATACTCGCCCCGGTGGTAGCGGGAAGTCTGGATCTCCCCAATAATTCATCCCACTATAGGGATAGTCGTCTATGTATAACAGCATCTGATCCCAGTGAGCGAAAAACTCTGGTCGAAACACCCTTCCGACCGCCCCTCCTCCTCCTCTACTCAGTAGTCGTCCCCACCGTCACATCCGGGGCTCTCTCGGGCCCCCATCAGGCAACTGTATCCGAGGTCGTAAGGTCGGGATCTTCTCAAAGAAGAAAGAGCACAACATCGTTCCATACACACAATCATGATTCACCTGCTGCTTACATAGCGACAACTGGCATTTCAGCGACGCCAACATCATCTAGGCCCACCCATAGTAGGTCCCACCTGTTGGGGTTCCCATGTTTTGGCCAGGTTGACAGAGACCAAAAGATGAGACAACATAGAACCACTTTCAGACCTTAGGATCTAGCCCTCCTAGGTCCAGAGAGGGATCTCTCTATGATTATCAAAGGATATATGTCTTTGGAGTTCTCAATTGTGATTTCAGGCTAGTTATAGGCTCAAGGTTGTTTGTTTGATTGTTTGAGTTTGGTTGTTGAGAATCAGGAAGGAAGGTTTCACCATGAGACAAGGATGGGTAAAGAAGGAAGCTAGGCAAGGATAGATGACTCAGGGAACATCAAGGCCATTGGGCAATGGAGTCAAGAAAGGATTTACTTATGTTCAATGTGTAAGCTTCAGTTGGGCTAGTCATCTAGAGCATTTGGATCTCAAAGACTAATTGGTGGGATGGAACACTAAGGAATGAGAATGAAGGATGGAAAACCATCCGATTCCATCTATAGATCAGGCCAGAGGTCATTTAACTCCAGGCCTGCTTGGATAAAACCATAGGCAACACAAGGGGTCTTGAAAAGGTTTGTATGGAAGGGAAGGTTATGAAGAGGCAGGGACAGGCTTTACACCTCCCAATGTTCCTAACCTCTTTCAATTAAATCTTAACAAAGACATCTGAACACTGATTCTATCAACTTGCACATCAGAGAGCAGGCAATAATCATCCACTACACTGGTTTAGTCAATTAAAAACAATATTCAGATACGCATATGAGCAGAAAACATTAAAGACTAAGAGAGCTGGGACATAAGGTACCCAACAAGGGTAAATCTTATGTCATGCGTTCATATGTCAGTCAAAAGAACATGAAATGAAATGGAAATAAACGCAGAGATAAGAAAAACATCACCAACTGCTGTATATCAGGATCCAATGAAAACTTCTAATCATGTTAAACACAACACCAATCAGGTACATCACTGCCCAAAGCTTTTACATTCAGCCTGAATACATCATATTTCTCAGCCTATCATACAACTATTACACAGGAAACTTGGCTCGGGACAAAAATGCTTGCAATTCACTGATAATGCATCAACAACCATTACAATGATATCCCTCTGTGCTTTATAGCAGAAGAGACACAGAGGACCGACTGAGGAGATAGGTGAATTTTAAATGTTACATTTAAACGCAATACTAAATGCAGGGCCGAGACCCATCCTGCTTGATGCACTGTACATTTAATCTTTGTCACCTTCATTTTGAAAGATAGATCTGCTCCTTCCTTAATGTGAGTCCTGACGGCCCCATTCCTTGACCTTTCTGAGGGTACTGGCTCATTAGATTTAATCCTGACTGCGACGCTCGCCATTGAGGTAGTACACTGAACAGCGGCGGTCCCATCCTCTAGAAACTCTGCGACACAGCACACTTGTGAAGAAAACAGTGGACGGAGCAATGGACACAGGGTGAACGAAATGGTGGTGCGGCGGTGGCGGAAACAACGGTATTATGTAAACGAACGATGAAAATGCAGTGAAGTGGTGGAGTGCACGGACAATAGGGTTTGGTAGAATATGCAGCGCAGGCCGTTAGATCCTGGCCTAGAGATGGCGATCAACGGTGGAGATTGATCTGCGGGCTGACTTATGGACATGGCGGAATACATATGAAACTTTAGACTTTGGCGAAAATGTATGGAAATGCAACAAATGCAATGAAATGTATGTAAGAAGTGGGACCCAGCGGAGGCGGAGGGTGATTAAACTTGAGCCGTCAGATCCGGGAGGAGACGGACGGCGGAGATGCAATCGGAGGATCGCAATTGCAAGGGCACAAAAATGAGGCACTCACAAACTTCCGATTGCGATCGACAGAGGAGAGCGATAGCCGTTGGATCGCGAAACAAACGAACGGCCAGGATTTAATCGGGAGACAGAGGGAAGGCTTGCGATCAGCGATCGGAAGGGGAAGCGATTGAGCGCTGACCGTCGATCTGGCGGGGAGATCAACGGTGGAGAACACAATCGGAGGGGATCTTCGATTGGCGGAGGACCGTCGGATCAGCGGGAAAATGGACGGCGGAGATTAAATCGGCGGATCGCAATCGGGGGTCGGACAAGAAGGCTTGCGATTGCGATTGGAGCGGGGGCTGTGATTGAGCGCCAGCCGTAGATCTAGGCGAAAACGGACGGTGGAGATTTAATCGGAAGGGCAGTGCGATCGGGAGAGGACCTGTGATCGGAAGCTGCGATGACCGTCGGATCTGTAAGAGAATGGGCGGTCAGGATTAAGTCGGAGCATCGCAATCGGGAGGTGCACAATGAGTGTTGTGATTGCGATCGGGGGGAGTAATGTGATTGAGCGATGGCCGTCAGATCTTGTGACAGATCAACGGCGCGGAACGCGCTTCAAGACTTAACGTTATAAACTAATCGCATCGGGGTTTTAGAGTATTACAAAGGAATTTGCCTCCCGCCGATAGTTCCGATTGCGATTAGCGCTTGGGACTTAAGCGCTTGGTCCCAGCGCCGGGGCATGTGTGGGAAGTGGTTAAGGGGCTGGCGGAAAAAGGGGCTAGGCCTATAACGTGGTCGGAAAGTGGGTTTTTTGCCCATTTTAATGGGTTTTTAGGGATTTAAAGGGAAACGGTAAGTGGAAAAAAGGGAAAAAAGGCTAAACCAAGGGTAAGAGGGGGAATTTAAAGGGGATTTTAGGGGGATTTGAGGGGTAAAAGGGGAAATAGAAGGGGAGCCAAGGAGGAATAGAAGAGGCTAAATGAGGGTAACCGAAAGGGAATTTGGACAAAGGAAAAAAGGGGGGGAATTGATGTATGTTGCAGGGGTAAAGGAAGGAATGACAGGCCCTTTTTAGCAGTTTATTAGCAGAAGGGGATTTGTATTAGGCACAGCAATTGAGAGACTTCAAGGAGGATGGATTTTCAGGGGAAAGGCATTCCTTGAAGACTCAACAATGATTTAGCCCCCTATTTGCTTGTCAAAAAATTTCATAGGGGGGCTGACAGTGGCTCCACATGGGGATGGCTTCTTCTTGAAGGAGTCAAGAATTCAGAAATTGATCTCTTGGTGTAGGCCAGATGCCTACTACTATAAGCCATCTTTTTTCTTCCTTTAGATTAGATGCCACAATATATCGGATACACAAATCAGCAGAAACATTTTCCCAACCAATCTACCTACCCAAACTAGAGTTCTAACAATTTTCCCTTGGGTGCATTTGAATTAGCAGACCCTTTACATTTTATTTTGCAAAAAAAAAACAAACCTATTCTAATTCTACCCTTATTTCTCCATGAGGCCAGATTAGACTGTTGGCCTCATCTATTTCTCTACCTAAACTACTACCTGTTGGGATTAAACTGTCCAACAGGTTTCTTCACCTACATTCTAAGATAGGAAATTTAAACACAGCCAAGCCAGGATTAGACAGTCTGACTTGCTGGGCAGAAACTTGAAGAAAACAAAACTGTGAAGGCATGGAATTTTGCAACTGTGAAACATCCTTCTTTCTTTCTTGTGACTCAGGTTTTGAGCATATTTGAGTCACTTCTTTCCTTTGCTCCAGCTCTGATTTTGGGCATATTAGAGTTGGATCTTCTTTCACTGCTGATCCAGATTTTGAGCTTGCAAGGACCAGCTATTCTTCTTCCCTTTGGCTCAGATTTTGAGTTTATTAGAGCCAATCCTTTTGCCTCAGAGGTTCATGTTTTGAGCATGTCTGAACCTCTCTTTTCATTCTGTTTTTTTTTTTTTTTGGAACAATTTCTTCACTTTTTTGCTGAAAATGAAAATTTGCAACGGTATATACAATGGAAATGAAACTGGAAATGGAGAATTAGCAGAAATAGTGTTTGAGCATCCTGCCATTGACGGGACCCCCAAACAGCTCTATACCATCGAGTTCTTGTAAGAAGAATGCATTAGGACCCACAGTGGCTTGAATGATGAAGGGACCTTGCCACAAGCTGTCGAATTTTCCATGTTTGCCTTTATCCTCTCTTCTAGAATCCCACTTCAGGACCTTGTCCCCAACTTTGAAATTTGCTGCTTTGGTTCTTTTGTCAAACTGTCTCTTCATGTTTTCCTGCACTCTGACAGCTCTGTCATAAACTTGCTCCCTTGTTTGCTGAAGATGGATTGTTTCATTAATTCTCCTTATCATGTTGTCTTCTTCTGATTGGATTTCTTGAATAAGATTTACCACTGGTATCCCAAGGCTAGTAGGAAAAACTGCTTCTGTCCCATAAACCAACTGGAAGGGTGATGTGCCAATAGATTTCTTTGTAGTGAGCCTGTCTGCCCACAGGGCATGTATCAACTTTTTATGCCAAGACCTTTTGTTCTCTTCCAGCAGCTTCTTAATGATTGTAACCAGGCTTTTATTTGATGATTCAGCTAAGCCATTACCCTGGGGGTAATAGGCAGTTGAATTTCCAAGTGCAATTCCGTACCTGTGACAGAAATCAATCATTCTTTTGGATTCGAAAGCAGCAGCATTGTCAGTGATTATTTTCCTTGGGCAGCCAAACCAAGATAAGATGAAGTCTTCTAGGAACCTAATGATGATAGAATCAGTGGCATTCCTAGTGGGTATGGCTTCAATCCACTTAGTGAAGTAATCGGTAGCAGTCAAGATCCATTTGTGTTTCCCAGAAGAAGAGGGGTGGATTTCTCCAATGAAGTCTAAGCCCCATTGCATGAAGGGACCTTCTATGGTGATAGGTTGCAGAGGGAGGGGAAGGAGCTTTCTTTTGCCTTCAAAAATTTGGCATTTGTGGCAGGCAAGAATCATTTTATGGACATCACTGAAGAGTGTAGGCCAATAGTAACCAGCCCTGAGTATCTTATTTGCAGTGGCCTTCCAACTCAGGTGGCCTCCACACTCCCCAGCATGGAATTCTTGTTTGATTCTTTCAGCTTCAGTTTCAGGCAAACATTTCAGCAAAAGACCATTTGGATTTTTCCAATATAGACTCTCATTCATAATGCAGTAATTTCTAGCTTTGAGTTTTATGAATCTGGCCTTTGTTTTGGACAGTTCTGGAGGGGAATTGAGGTGTGTGAGCACGTAAAGGATATCAGTATACCAAGGAGAGTTCAGAAACTGCTCCTCCACAGTTGGATGGGGCAATTCTTCCTGCTCATCCAGGGTATTCATCATGTTAATATCAAGGGCCTGTAGATTAGATTCAGCCATTAATTGGGCCAGGCCTTGACCTTTGATCAGCTTGGTGGGTTTGATCTCAATGTCATATTCTAAAATCGTAGCAATCCATTTGCCCCTTTTCCCATCTAGGTCTTGGGACAAGATATCTTTGACCACTATATTTGGCACATAGGCAATGGTGTGAGAATGCAGAATGTACACCCTAAAGTCTTTTAAGGCCTTAATCAGGGCATAGGCCTGCTTTTCCATGATGTTGTACTTTAAAGGTGCATCTCTTAAGGCTTTACTGAAGAAGGCTATAGGCTGTTCATTACCTTCTGAATTTTTCTGCAGCAAAACTGCAGCTATTGTGTGTGGGGAAGCAAATGAAAAGATCAGAAAATATTTTGAAAAGTCAGGGCTGATAAGGACAGGAGCCTGGGTGAGCGCAAGCTTCACTGACTCAAAAGATTTTCTGGCTTCAACAGTCCACTTGATTCCTGCATCTTTCTTTAGCATTTCAGTCATTTTCCCAAGATACTCAGCAAGGTTGGGGATAAATCTTCTAAGGAAATTGATCTTCCCAATGAAGGACTGTAGCTCCTTGATGTTTCTTGGATGTGTAATTTGAAGTATTCCCTCAACTCTCTGGGGGTCTATCCTAATCCCCTTTTCGGATATGATGTGGCCCAGAAGCTTACCTTCTTGCAGCCCAAAAACAGCCTTGTTAGGATTTAGGGATAGACCGTACCTTCTACATTTTACAAAAACTTTCCTCAAATGTTTTAAGTGTTCTTCTTCTGTTTTAGAAAAGACAGTTAATTCATCCAAGTAGATAACTATAAAGTGTCCAATCTCATCTGAGAAAGCAATATCCATTGCTCTCTAGAAGGTAGCTCCAACATTCATCAATCCAAAAGGCATTTTCACATACATGAAGGTGCCCCATGGAGTGGTAAAAGCTGTTTTGAGTTGATCTTCTGGGAGTACCAGAACTTGGTTGTATCCTGAAAAACCATCGAGCAGGGAGATTCTTTTAGAGCCCACTACCTTCTGTAGGATATGCTCCATTCTAGGCAAAGGGTAGTTATCTTTCAGGGAGGCTCTATTGAGGTTTCTGAAGTCTATGCACAGTCTAATCTCCCCTGTTGTCTTCCTTACAGCCACCAAGTTTGATACCCAATCAGAAAACCTTACAGGGACAATAATGCCTGCATCATACATCTTCTTAATTTCCTTTTCTACTGCAGGCAATTGTTTTGGATTAATTCTACGGAGTTTTTGTCTAAAAGGTTTTTGATTTTCCTTTAGTGGTATCTTATGTTGTATAATGTTGGTGTCATAGGCCTTTAAGTCTTCATAGCTCCATGCAAACACATCAATGAATTCCTTAAACAAGTCAACGTATCTTTTCCTCATGTCTGCAGGTATAGACTTAGCCAGTTTTATCATTTTGGGTTTGTCTTCAGTGCCTATGTTGCATTCTTCTACATCTGATTCTGCATGTTCTATTGTGGGCTTCTTTGCCACATCATCAAAATCAAAGAGATCCTCTAAGGGTGCTAAGCCTCTTGGTATGTTCTTGTCTTTGGCTTGCAGCACCTCCATTTCTTCTCTACCTGCGTTTTCACGTTTTATGGCTGAATCTCCAGTTCCTTCAGAAAAAGAATTAATTTCCATACTACAAGGTGTTTCTAGTTCATCTGGGGAATCCTTACTTGGGCAGCTGTCATCAGATTTTGAGTTTGAATCAGAAAATTCAAACTCATTTCTTCCCATCAGGAAATCTTCAATCTGTTTGTCTCCTTCAAAGACCTGCCAATATTTTTCATTGTCTGGCACTGCAGGCCTGAATTTAGTCTGAATGATGATTTGTTGGTCAACTGGGGCCTTAGGATAAGAGCTAGCTAGGCAGGCAAGTCCATTTGCAATAGAGTTTTGACCCCTAGGAATGGATACTAAATCATATTCAATGAACGTTTTCAGCAAATCTAGAGTATCATTCCTATATGCCCTAAGCCTGGGGTGTTTTGCCGAATACTCACCATTCATCTGTTTGATTACTAACTCAGAGTCTCCTCTCACGACTATCCTACGGGCTCCTAATTTTTTTAACAGATTTAAACCCAAGATTAGAGCCTCATATTCTGCAATGTTATTCGTGCATTTGAAATGCAGATTGACAGCGTGGCTCTCTGCGTGGTCATTTTCGGTGTTACGCAGCCACACTCCTGCTCCAGCGCTTTGTCTAGTACATGACCCATCAAAGTTCATTTCCCACAGGGGTTCTTTGTTTACTTCCACTTCACTTTCTCCCCTACAGCTGGGTTCGCCATTAGGTTGAGTTGGGAGGTCTGTACTAGGTTGTAAGCTATCTTGTTGTTCGTAGAGGCCATGGATGTCAGGGAGGTGGTTAGCCTGCCGTTCTCGTTCTGTTTCTGTTTCACTTGGAGTGAGAGGTCCGCCACAGATCCTACATGCTTCGTTTCTGATTTCCTCTTCATTTTCAGTGTGCTGCCCATGGTCTTCCTGATCATATTCTTCCAGAGTGGCCATTATGTGGAGGTCTATAGGCTCGGTGTTCTCATTTGTATGCCTATTCTGGGACTCTGGCTCTTCTAAGGATTCATCATTACAAAAGATGAAGGAGTCAAGGTCGATATGCACAGAATATAATGGTGAATTTTCAGGTTTCTCGGGGCTGCTGACTAGGAATTTCATTTGGGACTCTCTATACAGTCTTCTTGATTGGCCAAATATAGGGATAGTGGCATATGAGCCATCCATCTGCATGGTGCCTTGCAGCTTGGCTCCCCATGATCTAGATAATAACATGCCATACTTGGGTGGCACGTCTGCCACCACTACATCCATAACCATACATTTCGCAGGAATTTGGGTCAAACTCACACACAAGTCTTTGATCAGGCCAAGACATTTTACTCTACTCGAGTCAAAAGAATACAAGTCTTTATAGGGTCTGGTGATTTCGAGGCCTAACCTTTCCATAACTACCTTAGGCATCAGGTTGTGTGAGGCTCCAGAATCATGCATTGCATTGTGGAGTATTTTATCATGAATGTTGAGACTAATATAGAAAGGTGGTACTACCCCTTCCTGGAATTTCCCCTCAATCTTGGGACCGAATAAGAGGGCAGGCTGATCATCATTCAAGTTTACAGAATCATTGTTTTCCCCTAAATTCAATGCTTTCAAAATTTGGCCTTTATATACATCCTGAGAGGCAAGCTCAGATAATGGTACAGAGATTTTGATTTTTGCAATCTCACTTTCTAAATTGAAAATGGATTGGCTTTTGGGAATGTTCAAATCTGTTTTATTTGCAACTACCTTAGTAGCTGAATCGGTTTGTGTTTTCTCATTATGTACATGTGTAGACACAGTTTTGTCAGGAGCACTAACTGAGGTGCTAGTGCTACTGGTCGGTTGACTTTGTTTTTCATTGTTTTGGTTGCCTTTCTGTTGGTTTTTCTCAGAACTCTCAGCTGTTGATTTATCGTTTACGGCAGTTACTTTAGAAGGTTTTTCAGGCCTCTTTTTTATGGTCACCTCAGGAGTTTTGGTTTTGGAAGTGTCTTGGTTCTTTTTTCTCCTGAGCCCATACTGCTCTCTGACCTGTAACATGGCATCTTGGTACCCAAGTCTGTACTCTTCAGTTCCTAATCTTTCCTCATCCCAATATGAAGATGAGGGCTGATCATCCTCTGAGTCACAGTTCAGAATTGCGTCCTCTGTTTCGAACATGTTTATCACATTCCCTTCAGACTCTTCTATGATTCCCTCATCCTCATCAAGAAAGTTTTGGAAAGGGGGAATGACTTGCTGATCTGACTCTTTATGCCTGTTGGGAGTGTTGTTGTTTCTTCTAAAGTTTTGGTTTTGGTTTTGATTTTGGCTCCTGTTCTGAGTGATAGCCATCTTTTCCACCACTTGGCATAGCTTATCCAGATTCTTAGACAATCTGTCAATATTGGGATCTGAAGTGGAGGGTATCGTGTCATCCTTGTATGTTACTCTCTTCTCAGCTCTCAGTTTGGCCCTTTTTTCAATCAAATTTGCCTCTATGTTTACTGCCCCTTTCTGCATGTCTTCCAAAGTGGTGTACTCTTTATCCCTAAGCTCATAGGCCATGTCAGCATCAAATCCATCAGGATATTTGGCCAGGGCCATACCTTGTGGAGGCTTCATGTGTGGGGGAAGAGCGTTGTAAATACTGTTGAATCTAGTGGTGTAGTCATGAACACTTTCCCCTACGTTCCTCTTAAGGGACATGTATTCTGCTAGGAGCTGACGAGGGTTCGCCCTAGTTTCCCATTTATTAATGAAAGTCTGGTATAAAGCAGGGAGATCATTGATGCTACCAGCAGGCAGGTTTTTAAACCATTTCTTTACTTCGCCTCCCAAGCTTTGCGCAAAAATTCTCATTTTGATTGTTTCATCATCGATTTCCATATAGTCAAAGGAGTCCTCCATTTTATCTACATGTTGTTGTGCTGTTGTAGGCTCTTTAGCAGGGAAGTGTGGGATTTTTGATTGATAATCATCTGGTAAGGGTAGTAGAGGCTGAGGTAGGACTAGAGGTGCATACCAGGCTGCCATGATGATGTTCTGATGAGGTATAGGGTTGGCTTGAGCAGCTGGTAGTTGAATGACAGGGATGGTAGGACCAGCGGAAGTCTGTTGAGCAGATCTAGGGTGAGAAAGCCCCAAGTTTTGGAGAAAGTGGAGATCAGGTGGTGTGGAAGGAGGGGTTTCGCTGTCCCTAGTGTCTAGCTGGTCTGAAACACTGAATGACCTAGTTCTAGGTAATCTGTTTTGGAGGTCTAGGTCGAAGAAAGGGTCTAATAGAGCTGCAAGATCTTCTGGTGCAGAATTAGCTCTATGAATGTTGCTGGAAATAGTTGATCTCCTACTCACAGGTGTTCTTTTAAGGATTTTCTCAGGATTATCAACTGTTTCAGGTGGGTTTGGATCAGGGAAAGCTCTTGTATGAATGGTTTTGTGAGCCAGAGTGCTGTTTATAAGCCAAGCAGCTTAGCCCTACTTGTTATTTCTACTATGGTTAATGTTGTCTTGGGAACTGGCCTCCCTGTGGAGTCTTCATTATGCTTTGGGACTGGTCTCCCAGTGGAGTCTGATGTGAAACCGAGATAATTAGCAGGCCTACTGATCCCCAGTGGAGTCTTTAACGTTTAGGAACAATGGAGTCGCCAGGTGGAGGGTTTAGGATGATTATAAGGTACACTTTCCACCACAGTGCTCAGGCGCTATCACCTTTCATGAATCTCCTCTAAAGCAACAAGCTCCAACCAGAGATTGACTGGGAGGGCATTTACCAGATATGTCACCCCTGAAGAGAGGATGAGATCTGGAGGCTACCTGGCCCAATCCAGGCTCTGTCTAAGAGTATGGTGTATATTCAATAATGGAGGCTGATTCAAGAAAGGTGTGACTTGCTGTCAACCTAACCAGAGCTCTAAGCTTCTAAGGATGTTTGAAATGAAAAGCACTCAGAGTCCCCAGTGGAGTCACCATTATGTTGGGGTTCCCATGTTTTGGCCAGGTTGACAGAGACCAAAAGATGAGACAACATAGAACCACTTTCAGACCTTAGGATCTAGCCCTCCTAGGTCCAGAGAGGGATCTCTCTATGATTATCAAAGGATATATGTCTTTGAAGTTCTAAATTGTGATTTTAGGCTAGTTATAGGCTCAAGGTTGTTTGTTTAATTGTATGAGTTGGTTGTTGAGAATCAGGAAGGAAGGTTTCGTCATAAGACAAGGATGGGTAAAGAAGGAAGCTAGGCAAGAATAGATAACTCAGGGAACATCAAGGCCATTGGGCAATGGAGTCAAGAAAGGATTTACTTATGTTCAATGTGTAAGCTTCAGTTGGGCTAGTCATCTAGAGCATTTGGATCTTAAAGACTGATTGGTGGGATGGAACACTAAGGAATGAGAATGAAGGAGGGAAAACCATCTGATTCCGTCTATAGATCAGGCTAGAGGTCATTTAACTCCAGGCCTGCTTGGAAAAAACCATAGGCAACACAAGGGTTCCAGGTGTTGCCTTGTATAAAAGGTGTTACAATAGCAACACGTGGCTTTACACCTCCTACTGTCTTAACCTTTCTAATAACTTAATATGTTATTATCCGAACACCGATCTTTAATAACCTGCACACGTAGAGCAAAGTAATAAT
The DNA here is from genome assembly GCA_034641835.2 of Pinus albicaulis. Classification (NCBI taxonomy): domain Eukaryota; kingdom Viridiplantae; phylum Streptophyta; class Pinopsida; order Pinales; family Pinaceae; genus Pinus; species Pinus albicaulis. Next base: position 177,322,500 of record CM076583.1, read on the forward strand.
CATCCACTACACTGGTTTAGTCAATTAAAAACAATATTCAGATACGCATATGAGCAGAAAACATTAAAGATTGAGAGAGCTGGGACATAAGGTACCTAACAAGGGTAAATATTATGTCATGCGTTCAGATGTCAGTCAGAAGAACATGAAATGAAATGGAAATAAACGCAGAGATAAGAAAAACATCACCAACTGCTGTAGATCAGGATCCAATGAAAACTGCTTATCATGTTAAACACAACACCATTCAGGTACATCACTGCCCAAAGCTTTTACATTCAGCCTGAATACATCATATTTCTCAGCCTATCATACAACTATTACACAGGAAACTTGGCTCGGGACAAAAATGCTTGCAATTCACTGATAATGCATCAACAACCATTACAATGATATCCATCTGTGCTTTATAGCAGAAGAGACACAGAGGACCGACTGAGGAGGTAGGTGAATTTTAAATGTTACATTTAAACACAACAATGAATGCAGGGTCGAGACCCATTCTGCTTGATGCACTATATATCTAATCTTTTTCACCTTCCTCGCGAAAGAAAGATCTGCTCCGGATATGATTTGACCTTTTGGCTGCAGTACTCCAGGTGATTTGAACAAAATGAAAGAACTTGCTGAGGGGTCTGCCTCATGGATGTCAGATTGTTTTGAACTATAGCTGGGACGAGAAATTCCTTCAAGGACACGGCGCATAATAAAGACTGTATGGGAGACCTATCCTTTATGGAAAAACATTCTGCTGATAAGAAAACCTTGATATTACCTCTTATTGATGTTCAGGATCTCCAGAATCGATCCTCGGGGTCTTCAAAATGATGCTTTGCCTCTTTAAACCTCTGTTTCAGAGCTCAAGATCTTTGTTGACGCGTACTAATCCCTCTGCTCTGTACTGAAACTCCTTTCTGCTTCATTACTGCCTCTGCCGAGTTAGCTCGAGCTTTTAATGGCGCCGGAAGGATTTTGGCGTTTGAACTCTGCTCTCCATTAATGTGAGTCCTGACGGCCCCATTCCTTGAATTTCCTGATGGTACTGGCTCATTGGATTTGATCCTGACTGTGCCGCTTGCCATTGAGGCAGTACATTGAACAGCGGCAGTCCCATCCTCTAGAAACTCTGCAACACGGCACACCTGTGAAGAAAACAGTGGACGGAGCAATGGACGCAGGGCGAACGAAATGGTGGTGCGGCGGTGGCGGAAACAACAGTATTATGTAAACAAACGATGAAAATGCAGTGAAGTGGTGGAGTGCACGGACAATAGGGTTTGGTGTGAATATGCAGCGCAGACCGTTAGATCCTGGCCTGGAGACGAAGATCAACGGTGGAGATTGATCCATGGTATGACTTATGGACATGGCGGAATACATATGAAACTTTAGACTTTGGCGAAAATGTATGGAAATGCAAACAGATGCAACGAAATGTATGTAAGAAGTGGGACCCAGCGGAGGCGGAGGGCGATTAAACCTGAGCCGTTAGATCCGGGGAAGACGGACAGTCAGGATGCAATCGGAGGATCGCAATCGCAAGGGCACAAAAATGAGACACTCACAAACTTCCGATTGCGATCGACAGGGGAGAGCGATAGCCGTTGGATCGTGAAACAATGAATGACCAGGATTTAATCGGGAGACATCGGGAAGGCTCGCGATCAACGATCGGAAGGGGAAGCGATTGAGCGCTGACCGTCGATCTGGTGGGAGATCAACGGTGGAGAACACAATCGAAAGGGATCTACGATTGGCGGAGGACCGTCGGATCAGCGGGAAAATGGACGGCGGAGATTAAATCGGCGGATCGCAATCGGGGGTCGGACAAGAAGGCTTGCGATTGCGATTGAGCGGGGGCCGGATTACGCCACCAGATCTAGTGGAGAACGCATCAGTGGAGATTTAATCGGAAGGGCAGTGCGATCGGGAAAGGACCTGTGATCGGAAGCTGCGATGACCGTCGGATCTGTAAGAGAATGGGCGGTCAGGATTAAGTCGGATCATCGCAATCGGGAGGTGCACAATGAGTGTTGTGATTGCGATCGGGGGGAGTAATGTGATTGAGCGCTGGCCGTCAGATCTTGTGATAGATCAACGGCGCGAAACGCGTCGCAAGACTTAACGTTATGAACTAATCGCATTGGGGTTTTAGAGTATTACAAAGGAATTTGTCTCCCGCCGATAGTTTCGATTGCGATTAGCGCTTGGGACTTAAGCGCTTGGTCCCAGCGCCGGGGCATGTGTGGGAAGTGGTTAAGGGGCCAGCGGAAAAAGGGGCTAGGCCTATAGCATGGTCGGAAAGTGGGTTTTTTGCCCATTTTAATGGGTTTTAAGGGATTTAAAGGGAAACGGTAGGGGGAAAAAGGGGAAAAAAGGCTAAACAAAGGGTAAGAGGGGAAATTTAAAGGGGATTTTAGGGGGATTTGAGGGGTAAAAGGGGAAGTAGAAGGAGAGCCAAGGGGGAATAAAAGGGGCTAAATGAGGGTAACAGAAAGGGAATTTGGACAAAGGGAAAAAAAGGGGGGGGAATTGATGTATGTTGCAGGGGTAAAGGAAGGAATGACAGGCCCTTTTTAGCAGTTTACTAGCAGAAGGGGATTTGTATTAGGCACAACAATTGAGAGACTTCAAGGAGGATGGATTTTCAGGGGAAAGGCATTCCTTGAAGACTCAACAATGATTTAGCCCCCTATTTGCTTGTCAAAAATTTCATAGGGGGCTAACACCACCCAACACACTCTCTACAATCATCATCTGTCCCCCAGTGATGTGATGGAGCGCCTGACTGCCCAAAATCCGCAACACTGCTGCAGCCACTGCCCGGGTCTCCAACCTCTGTATATCCCCAATAGATATCAGATTCCCCTTGACTCGGACACTCGGTCGACAATGTCGTTCGACAAACTCTATAATGTTACGCCCTCGCGGTAACACCGGCTACTTATTCCTCACCATCCCTAATGGAGGGAGACCAATCAAGAAATACAGATCCTGGACCGTCAGCTCGATCCTGTGCCCCTGCACCATAAAAACCTCATTATTTGGATCCCAATAATTGATAATCCGGGCTAACAGGGGCTCACCAGCCCTCATCAAAGGTTTCTCCAAAAATTTTAGAACCCCAAATATAGCCAGTGCACGACGGACACCCTGATCTGCTTCGATCTCTGTCCGCAGTGTACCTAGATCTCTTTCTCTCCAGTTGATCCATATATCTGCCATCTCTGCATAAAAACACCATCTTTTTCAGTCTACAGATAATCAAAACTGGATTAACTCACACCAAAAATGAATCTCAGTCCAAAACAGCACTGAAAATCCCCCCCTTTCACAGGTCGCACTTTTCAGGCAAAACCTGGGCCAGGTCGCACTTTTCAGGCTCAAACCTGCGTCCCAGGTCACATTTTTTGCCCCAAAAAGTGCAACCCGGCCGTGAAGGAGCAGTAGGGGCACTTCCTGAGATTTAAAGCCCTAATCTACAACTTGAATCCATCAAAAACAAAGCTTAATATTAGGCCTCTTACCTCCAACTGACAGATCACAATTCCAACGGTCGGTTTGTCCGCTACGATCGCCGCAAGATTTAGGGTCTTCTCTCCTCCCCACATTCACCATAGCTACGTAAGAAAATGAATGATTTTGGAGGGAAAACACCCTATTAGAAGAAAACCCCTGTTTTTTCTTTCACCCGCTGCGACCAAACCGTAGCCCCGTTTGACACACCGTCCACACTGTTGGAAAGCTCTCACCGAGCACTCAAATGGGTATTTGTCAGTTTTTTATGTTTTGATACTTCACCACGACACATTTTGTCCATGAAGCGTCTGTTCACCTCTCCTCAAAATCAAATTTCTTCACATACGACACTTGTACTAGGGGCACCACTTTGCCTCCTTACTTGTCCTTGTTCATGTTGATTTTCACCATGAGATACCCTCTTGTACTCATGTTATTATGGTCCCCCATCGGACCTTTACTGTGTGGCAGCACCATCGAGTCGCCCTTGTTTAGAGCATCTGAGTTAAGTCATCGTCGCATTCATGGAATCTATCCCGGCTCCCTTCGTATCCCGCTATAGCCCTCCATCCTTCATTGCTCGGTCCCTCTCTCGTGTCGCACATTATGGCCTTCAGTCCCACTGTCCCCTATCCCTCATGATCTTGTCTCGGTCGCTTCCGAGCCATTCATGCCCCTTGTGCTCTAACAAGGAAATTAATCCATCCACTACTCAGTATCCCTCATTCCATCATCATCATCAGTATCTATCTGTTCGTCGCTCTCCTTTTTTCCCTCGTGCCTTAGTTGAGGTTCCCTTATTGCCTCACCTATGGCGGACCTACTTCTGTCGACATCAACTCATTCATTCCAGAAGCCAGGTCTAGGGGGGTGTGTACATTGGTTCGAGCTCTTTTCATTATGATCGTGATATATACACTTGATAGTCCAGTGATGTAGCAGCAGCTATTGGTGATACCCGGGTGTGTGTGAGATGTCTCAGCTCTCATGAGGGGGTGGCCCTGCAGGTAACCCCCCATATACCCGGATGACTTCTTCATTCCAGTCCTTGATGCAGCTCCTCTCCTTCGATGCTATCGGCCTCAGTCGCTTGCAGCACCTCTTCGATTTGCACGTGTTGGTCCGATTTCGCGAGCCCTTCCTCGTGTGTAGGGGGAATTTGGGGGGCATTTATATCTCATGTACTAAAAAACTATTGTATAAGTCCTGAAAATTATTCCAGGCATAGCCTGTATGTGGGATTCATCCTTCTTGTGTTCTATCTCATGTTTACGCCAGCACTGGCTCTACTATTGCGTTCCGTGGTTTTCCGGGCGCCTTATTCTTTGTACTATTGTCTCGGCAGGCATAGGTATGCCTCCCCCGCCGCCTTTCGCATTGGTACCGCTTCATACATTTGAGACTTGTTGCACCTGTAAGTCTCGTCTCCTCAGGGTCTAGTCCTTCACACACTTTAGATTACCATACGGTCCTCTCTCTCACTTCCATTTTATCACCTAGTGATTGAGTTCTTACAACGTACTTCGGTCATACGATTTGCTCCTAACACTCGTACGTTGGGGGGCAATCTGTTACACCATTTTTTGGTCATCTAACCTATTATTATTAGATGAACCCAAGTACACCATGTAAGACTAATTTTACCCAAAGTAAAATTGCTTTCACCACATTTATTTATGTTTCATGGTCATATTTAACCCAAAATAAGGATATCAATTAAGTAAATCACTATTTATTTAATTGTTTCCTAAGAATAAGTTATTTAAATCACTATTTAAATCATATTCTTAGTTAAATTTGACTAAATCAAATATAAATAATTAAATAAACCCTTATTTATTTAATTATATTCCCCTCATTTCCCGTAAATAACAAATAAATCATTTATTTATTTTTTATTTATAAATAAAGGAATTGACCCAAGTCAAAAACCCTTTTCCCTCCAACAAATATAATAAAATATTCCTAAAGGGTGATTCTAGAAAATGTTTAATAATATTTTATTCATGCACCAGGTTCTAGAACACCCCAATATTTTGTTATAAATAGGAGGGTTTTTCCAATTCATTAGTCACCTTCATTGCATTGGATCACACTAGATCTGCTTTTGGTCACCATTTTGCAATTCTGTTTTATGAACTCCCATTGAGTTCCATGTTTTGGTTTCCACAATAGTTAGAGAGAGAGACTATTAATCTGAAACACTGAGGACTTACAAGAACCCAGCCCACTGAGGAGAACCGGAAAACACCTTTCTTGTTTTCCTCTCAGGTGCCCCATTCTTTGATATAATAAAAAAGATTCTTTTAAACATATGTGTTCTTGTCTTGTCCATTGGTGCTTGTACTTTACCTGCTTAATATATTCCATATATAGATGTGTACAGCTTATTACATATTTTAAGATATTTTGTAGCCATAACTTATGTTAGGGCTATTTGATATGCATAGCTAAAGTGAGTTTTTACGACAAAATATTCATGCTAACATTTGGAAGCAATGATTTGATAAACCATTCTGCCAAGATCTGATCCGGAATGAAAACTTTCACTAAACATCGTCTACGTCTCCATTCATGTATGTGATCTAAAATGTATGTAGATGTAGATTGTTTTAATGAAGTCAAGAGTTCCGTGCCATTTTCGTAACGAACTGGAAACTGAAAGTGTGGGAAAAAATTTGTTGCTAACGCATTGAAATTTTTGAATGAGCCACGTGGTAGTTCAATATACCACTTTGTAGATAAACCTATCAATGTTCTCTGAAATAGTCTTAATCGAATGGAATCGTCGATTAAAGATTTGGATGCACACTAGAGGTGGTAAGTCATGACATGTTTTGAGGGTTCTTCTCCTGATTTACCTTCAAACTTAGGAATATCACTGGCCAACTTATTCAGCATTGGTGGCCAAAATGGAAGATAATAAATCGATCGTTTGTATGACGCGACAAATCTAATAAATCCAAATTTGTAATGAATGGTAACCGATGGTTAGGGTCCTATTGAGAAAACTGATAACCTTGAGGGACTATACCAATACCAGGAGGAGGTTATCCAGGGTAACTTGGAATAGCCTATGCAGTTGGGATTGGAATGCCTCCAAGATAACCAGGATTAGCTATACCGTACTGAGGTTGAGCTAGTATCTTATATGTGTAAATAGGGTATGGTTGATGTTGGTATACTAAATTTTTTCCTACAGGTCCATATTGATACTGCCCTTGATACGATTGATAAACAAATTAAGGTTGACTTGTTACAATTTTACTTGTACCAAGTTTCCCTGCAGAAGTTTGAACAGTAGTCTGAACCGTAGGTCCAGGTTGATGAGCAGTGACTTGAGGGATCGGTTGTGATACAGGTGTCGTTATTACTTGAGGGGATCTAGAAATAGGGACTACAGAAACTCCAGGGATAGGTGTAATAGGTTGTTGAACAGAAGTTGATGTAATAGTTTGGGGCGGAGTTTTAGGTGTACTTGAACCAGGTTGTTGAATACTACTAGGTGCAGATACCTGAGGTATAATTTGAAGCATAGTTTGGACAAGTTGTTGGATTTGAGTGTAAGAAATTGGCTGACCAGACTAATTATAAGGTACTTTCACAGTAGGTTGCAAATTTTGTTGATTCAATAACGAATTCCACACTGTATTTACCCCAGGATAAGAAGTTCCCATTGAAGGTTGTGATGCGTAAGATGGACCATAACCAGGTTGATAATTTGGAACATAAGTTTGATAATTTACTGGATAATTTCCACTAAAAGGTTTCCCTCCTTGAAACAATTGTTGTTCTGGAAAAAACTGTAGCCCTAAAGGAGGTTGTTTTCCTTGGAGAGGTTTTTCCCCTGGCATAGGGTATTTTCCTTGAAGAGGTTGTGGACATTGATTTGAGTACTGCCCTTGAGGTATGTACTATCCTTGAGGTGTGTCACTGTCCTTTAGTTTGCTCCCCAGGCACTAATTTACTACCTTGAGGTTTTCCCCCAGGCGGAAAATTACTACTTTGAGGGTCAGGGTTAGGAATGTTTCCAGACATCATATATACTTGTTCTGTGTTCAAAGTTTCGGTATGAGATTCATTGGGACCAGGTGATTGTACAAATTTTTTGGGAGAGGCAGATGCTCTTGAGAAAGTACCAAAAAGAGACTGGTATCCTAAAGGAACAGATGGACCACCATAAAAGTAAGCTTCTGGCGATGCAGAAAACATGGATGACTCACCAGACATGTTTAATAAAGGTTTGTAATTACCTTTGGGTATGGTGTAAAAAGGAATACGGGGTGGCGAATAGTTGAGACCAGAATTATGTAGAAAGTTGGTTAATTGAGAATACCAAGGATCTTGTTTGAAATGGTTATAATATTAAAATATTCACTCTTCCTTAGATCTAAATATTCTTGACGTGAAGGAAGTATAACCTCTTATTCTGTGTCGGTCATCTCTTCGATACTAATGAGGCCAGGAGGAAGGTTCTCAGTGATGTGAAGCTTCACTCGAGGTGAATGAGGATGACCAGGGGTTGGGGTTATGAAATCTGAAGTAGGCTCAAATGTAGCAGGTTCAGTTTTAGGTTCAGAAATTTCAAGTTTAGTAGCTGATAATTCACTAGTTGTGGAAGCAAGTTCAACTACTTCAGAAATTTCTAGTTTTCTTTGATAACTTTCTGTTGTTTGAGGTTGATCTACTTCGTAATTAGGATGTATTATTACTGATGTTTCCTCTTGTTCAGTTGATCCAGTGCCTAATGGTTGGCCTCTCTCAGATTTAATCTTTTCAAAATGACTTGGTGTGTAGTCAGGGGGTTTCCCCTGCATTCTACGGGAGTGTCTCGGTAATTCAGCCACAGTTAAAATCTTAACACATGAAATCAAACAAAATGTCAACAAAATAAACCTAAAGTCTCTAATGAAACAATCAAATCGAATACACGCCTACAAAATCTAGGAGACAAACCACACACAAACAGTATTTTTCCACATTAAAAACACTAGTTGGTGATGAAATCGAATGTCGTAGAATTCTAATGTGGAAAACTTGGCGGTTGGAACAATTACCTCGACAACCTGCTTAATGAAACATTCTAGTGCAAGTCCCTCCACTTATGCCATCTCGAAGTGAAGAGTACCCTCCAGAAAGTCCAAGTGAGTCTAGTTGACGTCTATTCCAAGTACAGTGGGACCTTCCCTCCACCATCACCTTGGGAAAAAACCTGAAGATTATGGTCACTAAGGTCACCAATGGGAACAAATGTACCTGGGGGAACAGTATATGATCTGATATGCACACAAGGGCAGAGTATCAAGCTCAATCCCCTTTAAGGCTCCTTGATATGGTAAATCCAAGGTTTTCCAACAAGTGACCCGAAGCTCCTCGACAATGGTCTATATGAGGTTTACCATTTGTATTACGTGCACATTTGTTATATTTCCCAATGAGATAGGCACGATTACCTCACTGGTTCCGACATGATCTCATGCTTGACTCTTTTAAGAAAAGCTTCCCAGAGCACAAATGCTACAATTGGATTTTCCTACCGCAAGGTGCTACTTATTTGTTTAAATTGTCTTGGAATTTTAATTACAACCTGTTCCAAAACACTAGCCTAAGCTATGTTGGTGGATTGAGCCCTAGAAAATGGAAAATATCTAGATTTATTTTATTAACGCGTTGTTTTTAATATGGTTGTTTCTTAATACATAAGGTATGGAGTTGAAACTTCAATGATGTTTGTGACCTGACTCAAAAACACGCTAAATACATCTAAATGAGAAGTGAAACTCTTTTCTTTTCAATGAATCTTATTTAATGGAAAGGTTGAGAGATTTAATCAATTTTCAAAGCACCAATTCTTTCTTTCACAAACAAAATTCTTGAAAAGAAGACGTTTTGGTAAAGAACTCAATTTGGAACAATGATCAATTACTCTTTGAAATGAAATTCCTGGAACAATCAGATCAGAAACTACAAATCAATAAACAAACCATTTCCAAAGGAAAACAATGTCTAAAAACTCTAAAAACATAAAATTCAAAATCAAATAAAAATATAATTTTGAAGTCTATCTAAAATGTTTGAGGATGTTTTCTCCTAGTTTGTGATAAGACTAAGAAAAAATTCTACTTATCTCAGCAGAAATGAAAACATCCAAAAAAACTTTGGTGTGATAATCAGGCTTTAGTAAGCTAAAACCTCTTCGAAATTTGCAAATGAAAAAGGGATCAGTTTTCATAAAAGTAAGGTTTGCAATGATTTTAATGGCTCAGAAAGACAATATCATCATACCAGTAAGCTGAGGTAAACGAAGGTATCTTGTATGGATCAGCAATAAAGTAGGGCAAAATTCTCACTCATAAGATGCAAATAGGATGATAAATCACACGAATGCAAAAGTTGCTGAAAATAAATTCACACACAAGATTTGACAGGTAAGATAGACTAGGGAAAACACAAAGAATCAGGTGATCTGGCTCTAAAAAAGATAATTTTAATTTTTTCAAAAAATTTCCAGGGGTCCACAGTTTCTAATGGAAAACAAAGCGGAGCCGCACTGTTTTGAACTAAAAATTGTGGAGGTTGTCGCACTGTTTTCTGTTGAAAACCGTGGAGGTAAGGAAAAATCCAGAAAAAATAAATAATCATCTTTTCTTTTTTAGGGATTCTTAAATGTTATCTACCCAACCCAAACTCAAATAAGTCAAAATTTGAAAAATCTAAAATTCAAACTGAAAATAAATACATAAATCTAAGTTTGGTTCCCCAGCGGAGTCGCCATTTTGTTATGCGTATTAATCACTCTTGCGGACAAGAGCGATCTCCCTAGTATTCAACGAATAGCTAGAAACAAACATCCATTTGAAAACCTTTTTCTCTAGACTAATTTCATTTCAGAATTATTATAAGAAAGTAAAGAGGACATGCCCCTACCTTGAAATCCAAACATTCGATGTAGTCTTTTATCTTGTCAGTCCAAAGTGGCTTCTTCAATAAATAGAACCTGCAATCAAAGACAGGACAAAAGAATCAAAGAATCTACAACATATAATAATTAATAAAAGCTAATCCAACTTAGTGATCAAGGAGTCTAAGTATTGATGTCATTCAATAAGCATAAGAACAACTCAATGAGAAAAAGAGATCCATATGTATTATCTTGTATAAAAATAGTAATCTTACAACCTGATGCCTTGATGTCGTACAGATTTCTCTCGAGGTCCTGAAAAATGATTTTTCCTTTAGTTTGACAAGCCTTCCTCTCTGAATACCAGCATAGAGTTATGTATATAAGGGTGTGACCAATATCATGCCAACAACAATTTACTAGTGCAGAAAAGTATGCGCTCTTAGGAATTCTCTTCAGCAATTACTTTTACAATCTCAGCATCTACAATCTACCCTTGAGACTGAAACTTGAGCTCAATTTACAGGGAAATGGAGGTAGTTTCAATTCCATGAAGGGGGGGATGGATTCCTCTCATGAAGGGATTTGAGCTCCATGGACCAAGGGATAAGCTCCGTGAGTGGAGGGATAAATCTCAAACTAATCGCGCCTCTAGAAGCTTCTAGTTGGGAGAATATTCGACCAAATAGGCTTCTAGAATTTACTTTTTCCTTTATTTGAATTTTTACGGGGGTTTGCAGGTAATAGTAGCAAAACACGCAGAGCTTGCCAAGGTTTATAGACCAAGTATCCGCGGACCCATAGGAAAAGGCTAGAAAAAGTGTGGAGGTAGACTTTTAAGGTTTTTACAGAGATTTTCTCCAATTCCAAGACTTGATTCAGGAACATTAGGGTTTTTGACTTCTAAGGGAACATGATATAGGTGGTGATAGACCCATATGAATAGTCAAATGCAATGGTGACAAAATAACGTGTAACAGTGGGGATGCTAGCTGGTTCTATTGTGGTAGCTGAGGTTCAAGGATGTTCATACTAGTAGACGGTATAATCTACTGCAATATTAGGTTGGCTTGCTGGAAAGGGTTCAGCTCTGGTGAAGAGGGCATTGTATCAGAAGTGAAAGACCCTCCTTGAACTAATAGCTCTAGGAAGGCGCCCTGTCCCACCGAGGGTTGGTCAGCCGTGGGTACTCCAGCCGTACCTGATTTAACTTCTTCCTTGGTATCACCATTTGGCTTGTGCCCTGGTTTTATTGGATCTAAGATAGTCATTGAGGTGGATGGAGTGTGGGTGGAGTGGTCTTTGGAAGTGAATGAAGTGTGTGGTGACGAGTTGTGCATATGAGGTGGAGATGATTTCTGAATGTTTAGAATTGAGGACGAATCAAACACAGGTAGCGTAGAGGTTGCTTGGGTGGTAACCTCTGGCTCTTCTTGAATTGGTACACCTGTATCCATAGGGTGGGTCTAATCTTCCCCTGTGAGATTGACTACTTTCTTGGGTACCATAGTTCGTGCTTTCTTTGGTTTCGGTGTAGCTATCAGAGCACTACAAGGAAAATTCCTTCTAGCGGATGTTTTTGAGGAACCCCATAGAAAAATACCCCATAAATCCATTTCTAGCGAAGGTTACTAGAGGAGGTTTGTGGGCAGAGGGTTTTGCAGATGTTTTCCTCTCAATGCACTTATTATTAAACGTTGCCCCAGTGCTTTGCAATACCGAAAGCACCGGTGCGCACAAAAACATTGGCACACCGGACACCGTGCACTCTGTACACACCCGCCTGGTGCGTCATATTATTCTATAGCACCGGTGCATCTCAAATCTTCTGCGTCGGTGCATTATAAAACATCACACCAAAACCGAAACTACCCGGTGTGGTAGAAAACACCGCACTGGTGCATCATAAGGCAATGCGCCAAAACACAAACCAACCGGTGTGTTTGTAAGAAAAAGAACCGGTGCACCTATAAACCACGCGTACCGGTAAAGGGTTAAATTAAAAAACAAATTACGGAAAAAAACCCGAATTTTTACCAGTGCGCACAAAATATTGGCACACCAGACAGCGTGCGCGACATACACACCTTCCCAGGGCATCCTATTACAGTCACGCACCGGTGCTTCAGTACTCTTCTGTGCCGATGCATCATAAAACACCATGCCAAAACAGAAACGTGCCGGTGTGTTCTTATTCAAGAGTATCGTTGCACCTATAAAATTCACGCACCAGAATAGCATTAAATAAAAAAAAATTAAGCCCAAAAAACTAGTGCTTTAAGACTATTACGCACTAGTGCGTTACAAATATTACACCCTGGTGCATCATCAAAACATTGCGCCAAAACTCAAACATCTTGGTTCGGTGTTAGGGAACCGCCCTGGTGCATTATTAACAACGTGGCAAATCTGAGACCGCCCGGTGTGGTTTTAAGCAAGCGTACCGATGCGCCTATAAAACTCGACGCACCGGAACAGGGTTAAATATAAAAAAAATTACGGCCAAAAACCCGCATTTTTCACTTTCCTCAGTGCTCCAAAGCTCTCAAGCATTGGTGCCATTTCCCCTTCTTTGAGCCACCCTGACATTGGTGCTCTCATTACACCCATTGCACGCATTGCTGCTTTGCATTGGCCACCAATATCCAGCTTGCATTTTGAAAAACAGTGGTCAAATTTTCTTTTGAAAATTTTACAACCAATATGCCTCCTCGATGACAAAATGTACAGGTATTTTTCTAGTTTTTCCTTAATTGAGCCTTTTAGCAGATTAGAATTTGAAATAACCTTAAAAATAACCATTAAAAAAGAAAAAAGAAAAAAAATAGCGCAGTGTGCCTGAGCTATTTGGCTCGCACCGAATAGCGGTGCTGCCTGTAAAATTTATAGGCCGCACCGTCGCCGGTCCTAACAGTATCTGCATCGTTTACAGGGTGGTTCTGAAAGGCACCCCGCATAATTTTAAATTTAAAATAAAATAAAATGTGGTGCGCTCATTTATCCAGGCGCACTATTTACCATGGGAATCCTAGTGCGGTGTGTTGACGGAATTATCCGCCCTAGTGTATGTCAACACACCGCATTCTGCATTCCGAGAGGGTCAACGGTGCAGCCGGGTAAAAGACCGCACCGTCGACTATGTAATTGTCATGAAGTCGGTGTGCTGACACGACTATATTCTCCGAGGCATATATTTCAGTCAGCGCGCCGCTATTCTGAACTTAGATATAGTAATCAGTGCTTGAAAAATAGACAGCTGCACCGAGGCCAGTGCGTTGTATTTCATTAGGGGCACCGGCATCGGTGCGCTATAAACTTAAGCCGCACCACCACTGGTGTGTGACTGTTTTTGTGACGCACCGACTAGTCTATTGTTTTTTTTCAAAAAAAAAATATATATATATATATATATATATATATATATGTGTGTGTGTGTGTGTATGTATGTATGTATATTCCTAAATACATGTTTGTTTTAATATTAAAAAAAATTATTTAATATGTCAATGATTCAGAGAGAAGAGGAGGAACAGCAGCAACAACAGGCTGAACAGTATGACATGATTCGCCAATGGGAGGCCCGAGAGAGGGAGAGAGATGCATACCCTCACCCTATTATAGCAGATACACAGGGGATCCTTAGGCAGGTAAGCCTCCTCAAGTTCTATGAGGAGGCTATTTCCCTAAAGGCCCATAGTGTGTTTTTGAGATATCTTAACCACAGGTGGAATGCCCATCGACAGGCTTTCCAGGTTGGTCATAACCAATGGTACACACCTGCTGAGGAGGATATTTATTTTATTACAGGACTATCAAGGAGAGGGGTGGATTTTCCCTCATTCTCAGATGTGCCAGCTGGCTGTGTAGCAGGGAGTCAGTTAGTTTACTCCCAGAGATACATTGGAGCACATGTATTGTCTCCTTTAGAGTTTCAGGTACCTGGAGGTTAGTTACGTATAGGTGCATTTGGTAGACAAGATGTGCAGTGACTCTCACTTATTATTTCAACCATTTCGCACAACACCGGTGACGGGCAACGCATTAGTTGCTCACTTTTATATTATGTTGATTCTTTAGTACAATAGCCACGACTTGTGATGTGGTCTACCATTTTTTTGTAGCAATTTGTACGACCTTAGATAGATGTCGTGCTCTGCACAAGGGAGGGTCAACTTTCCTTTTGCTTCAGAGCTGTTTCGTTTATTTTTTGAGAGGTTTCCAAAGATGAGACCTAGTTTTGTTCGATAGCCTCGTAGACCGATGTTTGAGGCCTAGATGCACATGTGGGGGTAGATGATGCCCAAGAGGGGAGACATTATGTTTCCAGCCAGGTTATCGCATGATGAACTGGACTTACTAGCTAGTGTTGACGGGCTGCATCCATTCATTATGGTCCCATGTCCTTATGCTGGATTAGATTGGCGAGGGTTTCCCAACATCCTCTTCATAGATGAAGAGCCGCCAGATGATAGAGGTAATATTATTGTTTTATTTATATTTATTCTAACATGTTCTTTAATTTGTTTTTATTAAATTGTGTAATGAAATTGTCTAATTATTTTTGTGTACTTGTATATATTTTGCAAACATTGGCTCTTTTGATGGCGAAGAGATGTCAGATCCACCACATGATCTCGGTGTGGATCTTGATGATGACTAGGACATGGCCGATGCCGAGGATGATCATGATCAGGATGAGGCCGGTGCAGCAGAGAGACATGCTCCTGCTCATGGTGCACCGGTACCACCTTTTGCTAGGTGCGGTCGACTTGAGACTAGATATAAGATGAAGTTGGGAAACCAACTCTATGCATTTATTGTTGATGTGAGCATCAAGCCCGCTCATTACAGAGACATACAGGCCGATGATAGGCTGTTACGGATGTGGAGAGGCATGTCGCGTGACATTTACGGCCTGATGCGGCATGTCGTAGGAGTTACGATAGTTGTTACACGACTGAGGAGGACTGTCCGTAGCTATAGGCATAGTAGAGCCGCGGCGCATGATGGACAATCCACGAGGATCGATTCACATGCATCTCATGATCGTTCACCTCACGCAGCGCCTGATGAGCATGAGGCTCCACTAGTAGCATCTAGTAGCAGTCATCATGGAGATGAGGCTGGACCATCGGCCATGTCCAGTCAGCAGCCTGTTGCACCATCCATCAGTACTAGTCATGATCATGAGCAGGCGCCTAGACCATCGACCGTCGAGGCTGCACTATTGACTGAGCAGACCTCCACTACTACTACTTATATTGATGTTGTACTACCACCAACTGTCGATCCATCCATCAATACTAGTGATCATGATCATGAGCAGGCTCGACCATTGACCGTCGAGGCTGCAACCTTTACTGAGCAGGCCTCCACTTGTACTGCTGTTGATGTTGTTATATATCCACCAGCTGATCCATGACATTTATATTATAGTTGTATATTTTTAACATTATTCAATTATATATATATATGGTCCATGTATTTTATGTTCATGTTGCAGTTGTACTTAATTTCATGATGTGGCGCATATTGTTAGGTCATGTTAGATATGTTTATTTAATGTTTATCTTGCAGATAGATGCGTATATGTGATAGCATGAGTTATTTGATATGAGATGTATATTTGATGTTTGTGTTGTGATGATGTTAATATATAATGTTAATTTGATAATTGAATGTGTCTTTTAGTCGAATATGATGTTTGTACGATAGTTATCATGATCGTGATGATGTTTATTAATTAATTTAATATTAAATGACCATGATATTTATTAAATATTATGTCGTGATTGTAATTGAAATTTAAATTTTAATTGTATGTAAAATTGTAAAATTGTATTTGTATTTGTACTAATTGTAATTTTAACCGTAATTGTATTTAAAATTTTAATTGTAATTGTAATATTTAATTTATTGTGAAATGATTGTAATTGTATATATGAAAATTTGTAAAATTGTAATTCTAATTCTAATTGTATGTAAAATTCTAAAATTGTAATTGCATTGTAATTGTAATTTTAATTGAATTGTATGTAAAATATTTGTAAAATTGTAATTGTAATTGTAATTGTAAATGTAATTGTATGTAAAATTCTAAAATTGTGATTGTATTTGTAATTTTAATTTTAATTGAGTTGTATGTAAAATATTTGTAAAATTGTAATTGTAATTGTAAATGTAATTCTATGTAAAATTGTAAATGTAATTGTATGTAAAATTAAAATTCTAATTCTAATTCTAATCGTAATTCATGTATGTGAAATTAATGTAAAATTCTAATTTTAATTCTAATTCTAATTGTATGTAAAATATTTGTAAAATTTTAATTGTATTAATGTAAAAAATTTAATTGTATTATTGTGAAACGATTTTATTAAAATATTTAAATTTGTAAATTTGCAAATAATTGTAAAATAACAAATCTAGAATAATATGAATTTTTGTAACATAATAAAGTTTAGAAAATAATGAAAATAAATTCATATACTTTAGAATTATCATTATTTTATTATGATCTTACATACAAAAAAAAAATAACTTTATACAGTCTGGTGCACTTATCATCATAACACGCACTGGTGTGTCGTATTACTAAGGCGCATCGGTGCTTCACAACTCTTCTGCACCAGTAATGAATAAACACAAATAAAAAAACGCAACTTTATTTTCTTTAAGTGAAAAAAAAAAAAACGGAAATTTGAAAAATGGGCGGCAAAATATTTTCGAAAATCTAATTTCATAAAATAATTCTTTAAATACTAAACACTTTTCATTATTTCACTATTTTTGCTAAAATTTTCAGCCAAATATTTGCAGAAGACAGACCTAGAGCAAAAGAGCACGAGGACACTATGGAGCAGCGAAATACGTTCGAACAGAAGTATTCAGACAATCATAAACTAAACCTTTGGTGATTCAAACCCTGTATCATAGAATTTAAAACCATCTCGTGATTAAATTTGATTTTTTTTTACTTTTTTCTGCAGTTTTTTCACTTTTTCTGCAATTTTATCCATTTTTACCCTAAAAACTTCAATTTTTTGTTTTCACACTTTCTTCTCCCTGTTTATGTAATTTCAGAATTAGGGTTTTTCATTTTAGATTGACGTCCAACCCACGGGACGACTTGCATAGTCGGATCCCAATCCATTCGGCCATTGCGTGAATTTTTCGAAAAAATGGATTTTTCTTTATTGGTGCGCCCTGCATACGCTACTGTACCGATGTGTTGTATTATACAGCGCACTGCGCAAGTACTGTGTAGTAAAAAAATTGAAAACATTTTTTCTAAATCCGTGTGCCATATCTAAAATAGAGCAGCAGTGCTCCATTTAACGAGGATAGCACCGTACGGTGTATTACACCATTTTTGCGGTGCGTTTATAATACCCTACACACCATATGATCTAGTACATTGTTTCTGTGGTGTGTTTATAATACTCAACGCACCCTATGGTCTATTATATTGTTTTTCTGTGCGTTTTTAATATCCCCACACACCGGCGGTGGTGCGTACCTCATGAAAGGCGCATCAGTGACTTGCGATTTACTTTCTACCTGAAAATTTGAGAATTTATTTACAAATATATTAATGAATGATATGGTACAGGTTTCAGATTGATAAAAAAATGACTGACAAGAGACCAAGTAACAAAAATACTGTTAACACATCAAGAAAAGCAAAAAAGGCAAGTTCTTTGTAAATTCTTTATAAAAAATATTACTTTTTGAACTATATGTAAGTTTAACTAATATGTATTTTTTACTGTGTATCATGCAGAGCCACAAAATGATGAAGCTCGATATGATTATTTATGATCTAGGACCAGAAGAGCGTAACAGTTTAATGGAAAAATTGCAAAAGGATGAATCAGGTGAATGAAAAAATACTATCAATCCAATATGAGTTTCTTTTTTTAATTATCATTAATAATATACTTAAAATTATTAGATAACATGTGTCAAACAGTCTACTAATTCACATATGTTTAATGTTCTACAGGGACCAACAACTCAGAAAAGGAATGTTGTTCTAAGAAAAGAAAAAAAAAATAGAACATGCAAATGAAAATGAATTGCTTCTTAGCTCATATGGAGTGGTGTTGGAAGTTAACAAAAGGGGAAAAAAATTACAAAAGTTTAAGGGATCTAATGAAATGAATGTATCGATGTTCTTTCCACTTACAATATAAAAATCAATCCAATGATTCCAAGAACCAAATTTTATCTAAACTACAAGAAGAGTTTCCAGAGAATTGGTCAATGAGACATATCACACTTTTAATAGCAAAAATGTACAACAACAAAAAAGAAGGAATGAAAAAGTAATATTCCTTTAAATGTTTGTCTAGAATTATTTATTAATATCACTTTTGTTATATTTACTTTTCATATATCAATATAGAAATTAAATATTTTATTGTCATGTTACATTTTCAGGAAGATTATGAAAATCTCAAAAGATGAACGAGCTGATATCAGAAATATGCCAGTAGGAATGTCCAAAAGGTGTACAAGGAGATGGTCAAAGAAATGGACAAAATTGCATTGCGGGAGGAGCCTTCTCAACAACAACGTGCTTCAAAAGTAATATGTAATCATTGAATTTTTCGATCATTGGGTACAAAAAATAAACAATTTAGCATTAAATATTAATTTTCAAGAATTTTCTTGCATAAAATAAAAGAAAATGGAACCCATTCAGCACATAAAACAGGACAACAAGGAAGAAAAGGGTTGATCTCTAAGTTTGTGAGTAATTGTTACTTCCGTATAACAACTTAACTAGATTTCATTTTTGTATTTTTTAAGTTGTTTTACAGGAATCATCATTGAATGTCTTCAAAAATGTGCTAACATACAAAGAAGAACCATCAGACGAATTGATTGAAATTGGGTTAAATATGGGTTGTGAGTATATGTTGGCATATCAGAATTTAATTGTGGAATTTGTAAGCATCTATCGATCTTGTTTTACTTAGCTCCGTCTATAATTAATCGAACAAAAACATCTTTTATATTAAATATATGATTTGTTATGGGGTATAAAACTTGCAGGAAACAAAGTATGGAACTATGCCAACAGACGAAATTTTGAAAGATGGCATGATACATGGTTTTGAAATAATGTGTATAGTTTATGAATCAATTGTTGCTATGGTACGTCATTTTTCTTTTCGATTTACATTGATGTATATTATTTAATATTGTAATTTTCATTATTCTCACCAATGTATATACATTCATTTCAGTTTATTTTTATGTTTGTAGATGGAAGGTGAAGAAGAAGAAAACAATCAACGACATGAACAAAACATTCCTGAAAATAACCCCATTCATGGAAGTAGCTCTAGCAGTGACAGCAGTTCAAGCGAAGAATGATGATCACTATGTTTGGATATAAAAGCAAGGTGTTTTATTTTTTGAAATATTTCTATGAAATCAGACATTTTGTTTAATGTAATGGACATAGTGTCCCAAATAAAAGACAAAGGGATACGAATAATTGTCCCATTTTTTACGATAAATATTGTCTTATATATATATATATATGTGTGTGTGTGTGTGTGTGTGTGTGTGTGTGTGTGTGTGTTTTAATTTATTCTATTGTGTTCTCCATTGTCGTTCTCAAATGCACTAATAAAAATTTAATTTATATGAATATTGTTATAAGATATATATGTGTCAACTTTTGATGAATAATGAATTTTTAAAAACCACAATAATTCTGATATGATATAACAAATTAATTCAAACAGCACATTCAAATGCATTAATAAAAATGTAATTAATATGAATATTGTTACAAGATGTGTCGACTTTTGATGAATAATGAATTTAAAACAATCACAATAATTGGACTGTCACAGGTCGATGTTTCTAAAAAAAACAAAATGTAACCGGTGTGTGTTAGTAACTGTCGACCGGTGCGTGTATGTGTCTATACGCATCGGTGCCATTGTATGATCCATGGGCACCACAAAAATACTGATACCAGTTATAAATATCGGTGTGTTTGTTTGATACTGCATACCGGGGTGTTTATGTATCTATAAGCACTGGTGCATTTTTATGATCAATGGGCACCGCACGAATACCGATACCAATTATAAATCTCGGTGCCTTTCTATGATACGACACACCGGTGCATCATAGAGGTATATGCACCAATGCATTGATACAACCTATGGGCACCGCACAAATCCCAAGACCAATTAGAATAGCCCTGTGCGTTGTATGACCAACAGTACGCCCGGTGCAGTTTTACACCTAAATGGCCCGATGCGTTTGTTTGACTGAGACAGCCCCGGGGCATCGTCTTCATGTACACACTGGTGCGTTATATCCAGAGTCGCGCATGAATGAAAAAACATCCGTAATAACCTTCGGCCGCCCTTTTTTTTTTTTAATTGTGTTGAATTTCTGTTAAAAGCTCTTCCAAAACCTCCGTAACCATAAACGGATGTTGTAGCAAATGTTTTTTTGACAATTTTGGCCAATTTTATAACACTAAAAACCTCATTTATAACCTCTGCTAGAGGGTCTTTTCCTTGTAGTGGTAGCTTGGGCGCCTTGGTATTTCGGATTGGAGTGACTGTGGTTAATGGAGGGGAGTTGAAAATGGTGGATGGTAGGGTAGTAATGACGGGGGTGGTTGTGGATGGGGATGTAGAATTCAAATATTGGAAGTGAGAAAAAGTAGGAAATACAGTAGATGTACTTGTGAGAGTTTTTATTACCATATTGAAGTCCTTCACCCTCATGTTGAGCTAGCCCAGTAGGGGTCGTAGCTGCAGTTGGGAAATCCTCCTCATTGCTTCTTCTGGTGACTCTCCTCGGAGTGATTTTGGTAGCATCACCTTGAATGAGTAATGAGGGATTCCGCTTTTGATTTCCATCGCAACTCCTAGCCACGAATAGACTTTGGTGTGGAAGGCTTCTTCTTCTACTTGAAACTTTAGTGGCCTCATTCGAAAAGTGGTTTTGTCCATGCAACTAGGTTCGATATAGGTCTGTTTTTGGGTTACTCCAAACCATATCTACAAAGAGTATATGTCCAATATGTTCCTCAGAACCCTTTGCTAGTTTCCCACCACATCGACCATCTTCCTGTACCAGAATGAGAAAGCCTCCTCATTGACCTCCTTAGTACTGGGATCTCCTGATACTCTCCAGGGCGTAAATCTTAATGCCATTGGTTGGTCGTGAGTGATTTCTGAAAGCTGCCTAATCCCTTGGGGATTCCATTTCCACATTGTAAAGGCCATGATGAGATAGCCATATATGAATCTCGTGGCTCACCTATAATTGTCCTCACAAGCCTCGAACAGTTTGTTCAACAGGAATGTGCAACAATTTAGCTGTGTTCCCTGGATGCAGTGTTCTGTGACTGAGATGGTGTCAAGGGTTCATTATCATTTAGTGTAATTCCTCATTATTTTTCCAACTATCAGATAGCAGGAAAATTTCACCGTTGGATTGTTGATGAGGTCAATATTTTCTCCCTTCCCTCCTCTTTTGGTCTCATACTTCCTGTAATAATCACAATCCCCTGACGTTTTGGCTCTTTTGGACACATTCTAGAATGTCGTTGAGACATCGTTCCCCTCTACTGATAATCCTGTAAGTTTGTTGATGTCCTCTGCATGGATGGTGATCTCTCTCCCAAGCCATAATGATTTGTTTTGAACTCTGCTCATCAGGAACTTTGTACACTGCATTTCCACTCCCGTCGTTCCAAATATCGGGAGGTTCCTGAGGTTCAATATAGTCGACCTTTGAATACCTATGAATTCTGGATTAATCTGTGTTGCTTCACCTCCTCCCTCTGTTGCATAATTCTCCATATACATTTTTCTCTTCATGGCCAGGAATTGATAGGAGTCCATGAAATCTATATCTATTACCGAATCATTGTCGTACTTGTCGATCAACAATTCTACCCTCTGAATTCTTACATCGAGCTCGGGCTCAAAGATTGATGTTTCTATCTTTTTCATCTTTGTTCTTCTGTTGTATACCTGAATTGTTGTTGCTGGTCTATTGCTTTGAATTCCTGCTGCTAATCTGCTTCTTTAAACTTCCTCTGCTGGAATCTTGCTTGTTGTTGTAGCTGTTTCTATTTCTACTAACTCGTAATTTTCTTGCATTCTGGTGCTTTTATTCTTTCATGCGGGTTAAGTAACGCTACAGGCACGAATGAGGTTGATATGAACCCATAACTAACTATTTTTTTTTTTGTCTTTCCTGCGGCTATAATCGTATGATTAGTTATAATGGTGAGGTGTATTCTGACATTGCTGACTGTGGCTTCAGGATTTGGGTAGACGTGATGGGTAATAATTATGGCTTGATATGGAAAATTTATTACAGTATGGGGTTTACTAATTACGACAGTTATTTTTCAAATTTAGGTGATCCTACGGACTGACAATGGTATGATGGGTCATTATGAATGAATGATATTTGACACGCTTGGCTATCTGACACGGTAGACTCTACCCCTCCCCCAACTCGAACCACAATTGGTTGTGATGAGGTCTCTGCATCGCAACAGGTGCAATTTCTCTTCTATGCCATTGTGTGGTCCTTTTATTGGGATTCCTATTCTAATAGCTGAAAAATATTAAAGTATAGTAATTTGATGTCTCATCTCGGGTGTGAGAGAGTTATTGACTTTATCTATTTCTATTCTACCCTACTGACTGCTCTCGGTTGCGAGAATTATTTGAAAAAATAATTGGTGGAAATTACTCGTGATATGGTTTCAAGAGTGCAGCATTCACCCATCCTTATATTATTTGTCTATCTAGTTGAGCCAGTCAAACCGCTCCTGAGTATTTAATTTCTATGACATGATACAGTCCCATCAAATGCATTCTGAGTTTCCCTGAGAAATTCCGGAATGTTTTGTCGTATAGCAGGACTTTTCCTCCGATAGTGAACTTCTTGTGCTTGATGTGACAGTCATGCTAGGCTTTCTGTCTTTCCTTTTTTACTGTCTGATGGAAATCTGCCAGAAATCTATCTTCTTCAAGCTCCTATAGTTCATGGAGGCGTTCAGTGATTGAGTCATCGTCTGTCATATGCATTGTTGAAGCAATTAAGAGACTTGGTATGATAAATTTTTCTCGTACTACTGCCTCTCTTCCGTATACCAGCTGGAATGGAGTTTGATTGTGAAATCTATTTATGGTTGTCATGTATGCCCACAATGTGGCTGGTGTCCTTTCATCCCAGTCATCCCGGTTGGCATTGCATATCTTGGTTAGTCCTTTTTCTAAGATCTTGTTGAATTCCTCAACGGTTCCATTCGCTTGAGGGTGGTACGGGCTGCTTTTGTGATGTTGTACCATAAAGTTATCTAGCAGAGATTTAATTGTTGTATTAATGAAGTGTGTACCTTGATCACTTGTTAGGCTCACGGGATAGCCAAATCTGCTAGTAATGTTCCCAAAAATAAACCTGGCTGATGTGTCCACTGTGCAGTCTCTTATTGTCTCCGCCTTTGCCCATCTTGTGAGATAATCAGTTGCGGTTATTATATACCTTTCCTGTGAATGTCGTGACATTGGTGCTATTGGCCCTACGAAGTCGATGGCCCATTTTTCAAATGTCTGCATTTCTCTTACAAGTTGAAGTGGTAACTCATCACGGTGCGACAGACGTCCTGTTCTTTGGCAAACATCACATTTTTTCACATATGCCTTACTATATTTGTGAATTGTGGGCCACCATAACCCTGCATGTAGTATTTTCCTTGCAGTGGTTTTTGCGCTAACGTGGCCTCCCGCAACTCCGCTATGACACTCCCATAAGATATCTTCTCTTTCATGGTCTAGGACACATCTTCACAAGACGTGATCCAATCCCATTTTATATAATTGTCCTGCAATTTTTTGATATTCGGCCACTTTCACTACCAGATGTCTTTTTTGGGTTTCCGTGTACCCTCTTGGGCATTGCCCTGTGGCCAGATACACTGCTATCTGCTCGAGATAATCTGTGATGGCTTCTACTCTGAAGAGATCAACATCCGGCAATTAGTCATCAAGGGATCCCCCGTTTTCCCCATTCTCCAACCTTGATAAGTGGTCAGGACCCACGTTTAACCTCCCTAGTTTTACTATTACTTTAAAAGTGAACTCCTGTAATAGTAGGAGCCATCTACAAATTCTTCCTTCAAGCACAGGTTTGTTTACCAAGTATTTTAATGCTGAGTGATCTGTGAAGAAATTGAATGTACCTCCCAATAGGTAATGACAAAATTTCTGAAGAGAGTATACCATCGCAAGAGCTTCTCGTTTTGTTGTTGTATAATTTCTTTCAGTTGTGGACAACTTTTTGTTTGCAAAGTACACTGGATG
Organism: Pinus albicaulis; assembly: GCA_034641835.2. Lineage (NCBI taxonomy): Eukaryota > Viridiplantae > Streptophyta > Pinopsida > Pinales > Pinaceae > Pinus > Pinus albicaulis. The sequence goes on from CM076583.1 coordinate 177,347,289, forward strand.
ATAAATAGAAGTCTCTCCTGGCTGAGCTAACACCACTCCTAATGCAATACTGGAGGCATCAATATGGACATGGAGTTGTTTGTCCCAGTTAGGATGAACCAAGATGGGTGCACTTGCTAGTTTTTCTTTCAATGTGTTTAAGGTGTTAGTGCATTCGTCATTCCACAAAAATTGCTCTCACTTCCGCAACAGTTTTTCCAATGGTGTTGTAATCTTTGCACAGTTGCGGATGAACCTTCTGTAGTGGCCTGTATGCCCGAGTAGTGACCTCAACTTTTTTACAGTTTCTGGTGCTTCTATATTAACAATGACTTCTACCTTCGCTGGGTCCACACACACACCTTGCTTACAAAAGACATGTCCTAGAAGTGTCCCAAAAGGTATTGCAAAGATGCATTTCTTAAGGTTGAGGGAGATTTAGAGTTTTATGGGTCTATAAAACATTATTCTAAGTAGAGTTGCATGATTCTTCAGTAAACTGTAAACTTTCCAATCATCCATATATACCTCTAGGAAATTATGGATATAGTCTCTGAATGCTGCTATCACTATCCGAGAAAATACCAATGGCGCATTATTTAGTCCAAAAGGCATGACATGGTATGCAAATCATCCCCACTCAGTTGTGAAAGTGGTCTTCTTTTTGTCTTCTTCTGCTATTCTCACTAGATGATATCCTGAGAATCCTTTTGTGAATGAATAGGCTTCGTTTCCTTCTACATTGTCGAGAACTTCATTGCTAAATGGAGTAGGAAACGAGTCATGAATGCATGCATTGTTGAAACTTCTGTAATATACACACACACTAATCTATGAATTCTCCTTTTTTCTTTGTATTACAATGGGACTGACCCATTCTGCTTCCTCAACTAGAAAAATCAGGCATGCCTTCATCATTTTATCTATCTTTGCTTTAACTTTTTCCTTTACTCTTGGACTTAGGCAGTAAGGCCTATGTTTTATCGGTCTTGTATTTGGTTTTAAGAATATGTGCATTTCTCCCATATCTCCTTTAATCCCTTTGAGCTCTGCTATCGAATATGGGAATAAATCTTCATATTCTTGTAACAGGTCAAACATTTCCTTTGTTGTTTCTGTATCCCAATAATGTCCAATAGATGCAATTTTGGGTTTCTCCATGCTTCCAATATTCAGCTTCTTTGTCTTCAAGGGTAACAAGTGTATTCCTTCTATAGTTGGTTCTTCCTGTACTTCCCGCTCCCCTTATTTCTCTTCAAAGTATAGATGTCGAAGATTCTCTAAGTCATCATCGTCCATCTCACGATCTATTTTTTTACATGCTACTAATTCTTTGATTTTCTATTATGATAATGGTAGTTCTTCATCTTCCTAAAGCTCTGGAAAGAATAATACTCTTCTGATGGCTTAGAGAGCATCTATAACTAGTTATGTATCTCCCTTGAAAGAAAAACATTGCGTGAATCTTTTCGCAACTACCCCCCAGGTACCAGTTCCTCTCTTCTTCTCCTCTGTCAAATACCAGGCCTGTGGAATGGTGTCCAGTGAATGTATGAAGTTGTGCACCCACAAAGATTCTGGATATCCTACTTTCTTCCAATTATACTCACATTTGTTTAAATTCTCTATGGAGTCAGAATCCCCTAGATACTTGTCGATGAATTGTGATCCTGAAGCTTCTTGGAATCTAGTTCTTAGTGTTCTGGCAACATCTTCCCATAGCAGAAGAGAGTTGTGATGGTTAGCCCACCATCTTGCTGACGTGGATTGTAGTGCTACATCCATAAGAGGGACTCTGTGTTCTATTCATTAGGGGACTTTTGAGGTCTAAAATGGGCCTCCTAAAGAAAATGTAAAATCAAAATTCACTTTATGAGAACCAATCACATTTTAGAGGATGACATCATCCCTAATGGTTGAGGTGGAATTGCTTGAGTTAAAGGTACTTACTTTTCACATTCTCAATGGTGGATAAAAACCCATGGTTAACCATGGTAGTGCTCTAATTACTTTTAAAGTCAAAGTAAAGTACTCATAATAAATGTCATTTCACAATTTTTGAATAAAAATATATTATTGTCATTTCATATTTCTTGAAAGAAACAATGCATATCTCTATACATTTATTATATTATATTATATTATATTATATTATTTTTATATAGTATATTAATTACATGTTATTATACAATTTAAATAATATAAATTTTAATTAATAGCATATAATATAATTAAGAATTTATAAATTTATATTTATATTTTATTTTATGTTATTTAAGTACAAAGGACAAATCAATTAGTTGTTCAATGATAATGACTTTTTCTTGAAAAAATCGTTCTTATTTATAGTCACATCAATACAATATTTTTATTAATTTTATTTTGGTACAACTTTTGAATTGAATTTAACTATGGTTACATGGATTGTGGTGCAAAAAGTGAATTGAAAATTCATAAATATTATTTTATTGCTTTAACTATTATTTTATTATTTCCTTAGGAGGCCCATTTTAGACCTCAAAATTCCCTTAATGGGTATTTTTTCTTCCACTTTTATAATAAATGTATTTACAGCATGCATATTTGAAAGAGTCTGATATCCTCTTACCTCAGTACCAATCCAATTGACTCCCCGAATGTTAGCACATCTTCTAGTTTTGGTTTCATATCATCCTTGTTGCCAATCGTCCCATGCTATTTTTGATCCCAAATCGAAACTCTGAACATTTCTCCAGCTTACTGTCCCTCCCGCTGTCGGATTGATATAATCTTCTCTCTTTCCTGTCGTCATCTGATAGATTTGATCTAGAATTTGGGCGTCCTCTTTGTTTTCAACGGTTTCTGTGTACCGGTGTCCTTGAAATGGGTCAAGTGGTTGAATTACCTTGTCTTCCCCGTCTTTGAATATCATTAATTCCTTTTTTAAATCAATCACTGCATAATTCTCGAAGGCCCAATCTATTCCCGGCAAAGTATGATAGGGATCCTTGTCCCCCATAATGTCTATTACCTCAAAATTTGTATATGTTTTTACTCCCATGACATCAACTTCGACTTCCTCCAAGCTTCCTATGGGTATAATACAATATTGATTTGCCATTCGGAGTTGTATTGGTGAGCATGTCAACTTTGGTCTCCCCGGTGCTTCCCACGTCTTTCGAGGTAGGATGTTGACATCTGATCTGAGATTGAGCATTGTACCTTTGATTTGAAATCCCGCGACCTGGGTATTCACATGAAATTCCTTTCCAGTTATTCTCTTGTTTATTTTTAGCCTTCTTATGTACTTTTCCGTTGAATTTCTTGAGTCTCCAGCATTTGCATTTTCTTCCACCACCAACTCTAGATTTTTCTTTAGTTGTTCCAGCATCGGTGCATTGGTTACAATTTTCAGGAATAGTCAGAACCATTCCTCAATCAATTTACTTGTATGATTTTCCTTCTCTTTTTCGAAGGTTGGCTGTGGAATTTTGATACTTCCACGCCTCCCTATCTGGGAAAATGTTTCGACCGCCTCCTTAAAATACTGCTTCTATCGATCCAAGCTGAAAGCGTTCTTTGGAGATGTGCGCTTAATCAGCTTTACTGGGTCCATATCACGTGCATCCTCGCATGTTTTCTTCCCTCCTCATGTTACTATAGCTATGATTTTCATGGACTAAGATTCTACTATTCTCGATTCTGCATTAACCAGATTAGCCCCCCTTTGTCTGGCTCTTTCCTCCCACCTCTTAATCAACTCTGGGCAGTCTTCAGTTGCGTTTGCGTTAACTCTGCATTGATATCACCATGGTCTCCTAGGTAGTGGACATTCCCTTGCTACGTTCCCTTCTTGTTCATAGTTATAGCACCTTACTGGTCCTCTTCCTCTAGTTCTTCCACCTCTCATTCCTCCTCCTCGGCCCCTTGGAGCTCCATTCACCCTATAAGACGGCCTATCCAGTCGTTTTGCCAATGCATCGAGGACTCTACATTGTTCTGTATTATGCATTGTAGAATCGCAAAATTCACAGTATATATTGTTTGGAACAGTTAAACATTTCTACAAAATTGGACATAGTCATGGAGGATGACCAATATCTTTGCATATTTCACAGTAGTCGAATGCTATCTGATTCTGCTGAGTGGGGAACCCTAGAAAGTGGGGTTGCGGTTGATATGGTCCTTAGGTATTTATCTGCACAACTCCCCCGACTGGTGGGGTCCCCTGTGTTCATGTTGTTTAAGTTCCCGCATTTGGTCCTCGCAACCTCGTACATTCTATGGCAACATGTCCTTCCATCAGGCAATGGGTGCACCACACGATGGGCATTGCAGGTCGTATCTGCTTAATCTCTTTCAACTTCTCCAATAAACTGGCTATCGGATGTTGTAGCCCTAGTATGGAAGGATCTTGTACTACTTCTCCTCCTCTGAACTCTTGCGGGTACCCCGCCATAGCTTCTATTTTCATCGCTTTCTCAAGGGCATCTTGAAGGGTATTAATCTTCTATTACATTAGTGGGGTCCTTGTCAATGGGAGGAGCGCTTTAATGAACCAATACCATTGGTGGTGGATTGGTTGGGTAACTTAGCTTCCCAATCACATCTTTAAATCTTCTCATCAGGTCCTAGGCCGTTTCTCCCTCCCATTGTTTGATTTCCCACAATTCATACAATCCCTGCTAATTTGTCTGAGGAAATTTAAATTATTGTACAAATTCTTTCTTCACGTCATCTATTGTTGGGTTTGGATGAGCTTCTAACCATTTAATGAACCAGTGTAGAGCTCTTTCTCTTAGAGTGGTCTAGAACTCAATCAACTTGACTGCATCTGGTGTCTGTCGAGCTCTCCAAATTGCTTTGTAGAGATACCAGTGTTGCTCCACATCATTGTTACCTTTCCCAGATAATTCTGGGTATTGGGTGAACGATCCCGCCATATTTCCTTGTATGGGTGGTACTAAAATAAAACCCCTACTTCCCGGCTGAGAGATTGTACTACCAATATTGTGGTTCATAGATATCTATATTGTAGACTTAACACTACTCAACTTGCTAAACTCTCGTAACTTAACAAAAAATTTATGAGGTGGATGATAGAGTACCAAGGGAAGGTCGGGACTAGTGCTACTTGAACCTTGGGGAATAGGAATACCTTGCGTTATGGGTTTCGGTCTCTCTCGGAATAGTTTCTCCATCACAACATGCAACTCCACATCGGACATCTCCTCAAGGTGTGCGTCCTACTCATTGGAATTTTCTCCCTTTTCTCTTCGAGCTATTTTCCTATACACTTTCCTAACTTCCTTAATGGTCCCTCCCATTCCTTGGGATCCCATCTGACCTTCCCTTTCCTTTGTCATCTACGGTGCCTTTTTCTTGTCTTGTCGATTACTCTCTTGCTTTTCAAACTCTTTCATCACCCTTTCTTGCCACTTCTCAGCAATATTCCCCTTCCAATGTGCTCTTTTCTCTCTCAATCTACTGGAGGTTTCGGAATCCATATCCCTATTCCCCCTTCTTACTTACTCGTAGCATATTTGATCAGGAGCTCAAATCTGAGCTTGGGAAAAAGCTCAAAAATGAAAGTGCTCAAATTGATTTGGAACCTGAGCGACGGGATAGGCTTCAGAGATGTGATCCCAACGCCGCAAATGGCACTGAAAACCGACGCTGTATGAAGAAGTTCTTGCAACTTGAAATCGCCCAATAACCTTCAATTTTGAAAGGGAAATTTTTAATTTTATGTGTTGGGAAAATCTTTAATTTTTATTAAGGTTTAATTAATAAATTAAAATTATATATTTATTAATATTTTATATGGTTTTAATTAATCATATATTATATTATTTTATATATGTTTTAATTAATTCTTAAAAACCTTATTAAAAATAAAATTATGATACCACACATTAAATTAATGCAAAGTATATTTAAAACCCAAATGGCACAAAGTTAAACCATGTGGCAACGTTCAAATTTCAAAGGTTGAAATGTCATATGTTAAATGGCATAACGTATGGTTAATGTAAAGTCAAAGGTTAGTGGCTACGTGTTATGTTTGGAGCACGTGCTGCAATACGTTGGAGCGGAGGTTACGGTTACCTTAACCGTTTTGATCCAACATATATGCCGACGGGTACGCGGTGACATGTGACTGCATAATATGTGACATTAAATATTATCTCTAACCATCCGCCAATTTTAGCGCCATCCCACCAATTAAGGCGGATTTCCACTTTTAGCTCCAGTTAACTAAACTTAACTTGAGTTTTTTAAGGGGGAAACTGGCAGTTAGTAAATATGGCATATCTTTCACATGGGAGATCCTTTTGGAGTGAATTTGTTTTTGATTTTGGGTCTCTTCGACATTCTGGACTCAATGGAGCAGGTCTCAAGTCTAACATAGGTCATCTTCAGGGGTTTAAGCATCGAAGAAGATGAAGGAGCCATCAGGGCCTAGAAGGAGAATGTCGTATATTGGACTGTGTTTCTCTGTTTAAGGTAAATGAATAGGCATTCTTAGCTATTTCATGCCTTTTGAATCTTTTTGGATGGTTTTCAGAGCCTGTTAAGAACTTTAGAAAGCCGAAAAGCTTCATTTAAGTTCTAGAGGCCATTTTCCAAATAGAGTATGTAGGCGAAACCGGAGCAGCCGGAGGCCGTTTTTGATGAAACAAAAATCTATCTTGACTATTTCAGTCATTCTGGAACCAATGGAAGTGGTTTCAGATCATTTTGAGTACTTCTACAGCTCGAGAAGTTGATATGAAGTCGTGGGCAGCCCTGGGCAAACCGTGGAGGAGAGCCATTTTTGGGGATGTTGTGCTTAATGTAAGCAATTTATCACTTGATATTTGATGTCTGATCATTATTGGATGTAGAAGTAGTGGAATCAGGGACATAAATATAAATCTGAGGGATTTTGTGCCATTTAGAAGCTCAGAGAAGCTTAGTGCACCAACAGAAGGATGTGTGTCCATGGAAGCCTAAAGTTGTTTGCAGGAATTGGACAGCCATTAAAGGGATTTAAAATGGTATTCTCAGTCCTTTGAATCATTTTATTATTCATTTTGGTTAAGTGTGGAGCTTGTAAAATAATTTAAGTACCTTAATCCCAAAGATTCTAGTCATGTTGATGAAGCTCAAAGGAGATGTAGCCCAAGAGTTGGGGTGAACTCCTATATTATATTGTTGTTGTGTTTTGTTATTCTATGGATGAATTATGTTGCTGATATACATGTTAAGTTTCAGCAAAAACAAATAAACTTAAAACACATAAACAAAATAAAAGACATACACCTCTTCCAAGCAAAAATTCCGCATAATGTCAAGTTTGAGTAAGGTCATTTTAATTAAGTCTGAGTGTTTACTTCTATTATTTCTTTAGGCAGAGTCTGTAAGAGGGCTAGGTAGCCTCTGGATTCATTCTTTCTTTGAAAGGTGAAATATCCAGCAAATGCCCCTACAGTATATCTATGTATTAGAAATATGAAGTTCTCACATTTTCAGATTTAAACTTGGAGTATTTTTGCACTCATTTACATAAATGAAAATGGATACCTTGCACCCTTTTCAAGTACCTTCCATTTTTAGATCAGATGGTATCAGAGCTCAGGTTGAGCATTCCTTATGGTGCAAAAGGTTTTAAAACAATGTAAGAGATTTACTGTTTTATTGGTTGCAAAATGGCTGCTTGAATGAGAAGGGGTCTTTTCTGACATTTGGTTAAAAGCTTGTCGTTTGTTTGAAAGCTTTGAGGACTTTTCTTTGGAAGTTCCTTTTGGTTGTTTTGACCATTTACATAATGTCAACTTCTTCTACAAGTGAAGTTTCCTCCTTCACGAGATTCTTCAATGATGACATGAAGAATGAGTTCTTTAAGGTGAAGGACATGGTGCAAATTCTCCTTGAGGATCAAAGGGAAAGTGTTCAACTACGTGCACAATTGCTAGCTATGCAAGAAGAGAAAGAAGCCATTCTTCAAAAATTGCATGATATGGAGTTGCAGCTTCTTCAAGCTCAAGAAGCTTTGTCCAAGAAAATACCTCATCTTCAGGATGTAAATCATGAGGTAAATCAGTCTGATTTGTCTTCAGTTTCCTCTATTGAAAAGTGTGTTGGTTCGTTTGAAAGGCATACAAGAGGTATTGGGTCCAAATTGATGTTGAAAATGGGCTATAAAGAAGGAAAAGGTTTGGGCAAGCATGCCCAAGGCATTGTTGAGCTTATTTGTGTTGTGGAGCGTCCCAAGAATATTGTTCTTGGCTATGAGCAGCTTAATGGCGAAGCTTTGAGCACATGCATTCAAAAATGTGATGCAAATTTGAAGAGAACATTTCTCCCAAGTTCTCAATTACATCAATGTCATGATGGCAATCTTCCTTACCATTGTTTGAAGCCTTTGTTGCAGCAAGAAGATGGTAGACATGTAGCTTATGGCAAGCCTGCAAAGCAACATAAGAGGATTTCTTGTACATATTGTGGTCAATTTAACCATCATGTTTCAAGATGCTGGATGAGGAAGAAGGCACACAAGAAGCAGATGAAGCAAAGACTACCTTCAAAGAAGGTGCATATGATTTGCACTTTTTGCCAAAAGAAGAGACATGTTGTCTCTCATTGTTGGACTTTGCATCCAACTCGTCGTCCCACGCACATGCAGCAAGAGGACAAAAATCTTAGCGAAGGTGGAACCTCAGATTCCATTATTGATGTGGAAAGGGAAGTTTCACATGAGGAAAATTTGCAGCAGCAAAAGTCGCCATGGAAGTGGCTTGGTGAGAAGTGGATGGACTTCTTGACACAGCAAGACGTACTCCTTTTGTGCATATGCAAATTTCGGATGTATGCATGTATTTTGTTGTAATATCTTTTTTGTTTTGAGCCACCTTAGATCATTGATCAAGGTTGCGTTGTATAGTTTCACTCTGTAAATTTCTCGCCAGAAATTTCTGTGTGGGTTCAAGAAGGTCAGTTGTGGACAGTTGTGGACAAGCGCATTTAGGAAGGGAAATGTCGATTTCTTTCCATTTGTGGTTCAATTTCATTTGCTTTTCAAGGAAAAAAATTTTGAAGGGTTGAAGAGAAGAGGAATTTTATTCTCTCATTTGCTGTACTACAGTTCATTTCTTCATTTCAGTAAGATTTTGGGGACCAAAAGCCTTTCATTTGGGAGGTGTGATCAGGAGCTCAAATCTGAGCTTGGGAAAAAGCTCAAAAATGAAAGTACTCAAATTGATTTGGAACCTGAGCGACGGGATAGGCTTCGGAGATGCGATCCCAATGCTGCAAACGGCACTGAAAACTGACGCTGTATGAAGAAGTTGTTGCAACTTGAAATCACCCAATAACCTTCAATTTTGAAAGGGAAATTTTTAATTTTATGTGTTGGGAAAATCTTTAATTTTTATTAAGGTTTAATTAATAAATTAAAATTATATATTTATTAATATTTTATATGGTTTTAATTAATCATATATTATATTATTTTATATATGTTTTAATTAATTCTTAAAAACCTTATTAAAAATAAAATTATGATACCACACATTAAATTAATGCAAAGTATATTTAAAACCCAAATGGCAAAAAGTTAAACCATGTGGCAACGTTCACATTTCAAAGGTTGAAATTTCATATGTTAAATGGCATAACGTATGGTTAATGTAAAGTCAAAGGTTAGTGGCTACGTGTTATGTTTGGAGCACGTGCTGCAATACGTTGGAGCGGAGGTTACGGTTACCTTAACCGTTTTGATCCTGTTAGGGTCTCGTGATTTGGCCGATTGGCTAGCCAAATGACGATGTAACATCAAACCAAGCTTTGGAGCCCAAGGACCTAGCCTTCCTGGACTCAGAGAGGGCTCTCTCTATATGTGTAGAAGATGTCGGTGTGTTTACTTGCGATGTTCTGATATTAGGCTAGTTATGAAGTGTGTTTTTGGTTTTTTTTTTAGTTTTTAAGTTTGTGAGGGATGAAACTGATCAAATACATAAACTGGATAACAAGATGTAGATAAATTGGGCTATGGGGTCAAACAGGTCAAGGAAGCTTATGAGGCGATGATGTAAAGCTGCTGTAGGGCCGATTTGATTCACGGTAGAAGGGATCTCTGGGAAAAATGGATTAAGTGGACAACAAGTTGGTGAAAGACAAGGGATTTCAAGTGTAACTAGTTAATAGCAGACAATAAACATGTAATAGCAAACCATTAATCATGCTAAGTATAACTATAAGCTAATTAACACATAGAAATCAAACATTCCATCCATACATAGAGGTATAAGACCCTCTAACTTCGGGAAATGGCTATCAGACTTTGGGGAAAACACATGAGACAAACTAACAACTCATAAGCTATGCCGGAACGCCTAAACATAGTCTCTAAGTCATTGGGCACTTTGACAAACAAGCTTTCATAGTTTTAGGCAAAGGGCTAGATCGGGACTAGGCCTCCTTGGTTCAACAAGATGATCAACAAATCAGTCAAAGAGAAAGTTTTATGGACAGAACTATGGGCAGCTAATAGGTAGGTAGGGCAAACTATACATCCTACTCAACATACATATAACTTATAAATAAAACTTAGCAACAATACCTTAAGTTACTAAAGAGCAGCTAAGAATTCTTTAGCATAACTAAGGGAGAAGAAAACATCAAGCTATGAAGATTCAGGGATTGTGAGGTGCCTCCATGGGCATATCTCAAAATCAATCTTTACTGATCTATAGCAGCAAGAAATATGAATTATGAGTGAAAACTAGAAGACAAAACACATTTAAGAAGCACTATACCATTCTACCATGTCAAGGAATCCATCAACAAGCCTTCAACATTCCTCAAAAGCATCCAAGAGGCAATCCAAACATCATAACTCAAGTGTATTCTTCAAAGCTCATATGACCAATGAATTAATTCTTCTCTCAAGTTCAGCCTCTTGATTTACAATGAGAATCATGGGATAAATAGGCTAGAAGGAGGAAAACCTCATGGAGCAACTAGCTATCCCATTGGCCAAGTCAAAATATCTAAACTTGTCCTCGAGGCTTTGCAAAGCCCAAGGCACAAAATATCTAATAAAATATCTAAAAAACTGCTAAAAACGGAAATTATATTGACTTTACATGATTTTCCCATGATAAAAATAGCCTAACGCACATTTGGGAAAAGCAAATTTTTGGAGTTCAAAAATTACAAAAATACTTCATATTTATGCCTGAAAAAGGTCCCCTGACTTGCTGGATGCAAATGGCAGCCTTCCCGATGTCGAAATGAGGCTCATGATGGCTCGTTGGAAATCTCTCTGTGTCTTCTTTCCGGCGCAAGTGGAATCATCTCAATCTGATCTCTGAAACTCCCTCAAAACTGTACCTATGCGCAAAAACCCAGAAAATAGCAGGCTGCTGATATGGCGGGCAGAATGTGCAAAATGAGGCTGTTTTTCGCCAATTTGAGGGGGCGAATGATCTTCAAATGCCCTGAAAATCGCTGGAGACCTGCTCATGTAATTATGGCATCCATCGGTATCATCCTCCTCCCTTGACAACTCATCAAACTGACATGGCGAATTTATGAGTTTTTGGCCAAAAACCCAAAAAATGCCAAAAAACAAAAAGTTTCCGAAACAGGCCCAAAATTGGCATGCCTGACCCTCAGGGGTCCATAGCAACATGCTCCGAAGCTGAGGCCAAAATGTCAAGAACTGATATGCTTTTCTCCTCTTTTCGTGCCGGGTGCTTCCCCTTTGCCTTCTTCAACTTCTCTTGGGCTGCCTTGTCTCATGTTCAGCATTCTGGCTTTGGTGAAGAAGTCATGGCCCCTTGCCTATAAGAGGCAGATAGCACATGCTTTGGAGAATTCCCTTCACGATCCATGTCTTGTATTCGCTTGCCCTCATCAGGATGCTGCTGTGTATCATCTCTTGGTTGCCCTTGCTTCGTCACTATCATGGCCTTGTTCATCATGTTCTTGCTGTTCAAACAAAATTCTGCCTTCTCTGTCAGTCACTGTTTTGATCAAGGCAACCATGGTTCAATTGTTGTGTGTGATGTCCTCCTTTGATATAAGATCCCTGCTCCTTCCAAACAATACCTTTTCTTGCCTTTGTATATCAATCAGCCAATGAATACACAGTTAACAAGGACAAACATAGTCAAAGTGACCTTCCTGTGTGAGGGTACTTAGCTTGTTGGTGTTTTGAGGAAATAAAACAGCCTTGTCTTTTTAGAGGAAGGAAAAACAATATTCTTCTCAATTCAAAACCCTGATTTCTTCTTAGTATGCAACTCAACCAACCGATTCAACACCATAAATTCATTCAACCAGAGGGTATACACACGGTCAGGGTTCATTGTTCATAGGACAAGGTGGCAGACCTTGAAATGTTGCTAAGGTGTTTCACAAATGTTTGTAAGAGTTCTAATCAAACAAAGCTCTTCTTCAACCAAAATACTGCTCTCTTCTGGTATACTTTTCAAAAAATATATTCAACACTATTTCTCGGTCCAAACAAGGTGTATACACAGTCCAAAGTTGACTGTTCATAGGACAGGGTGATAAAAATACTTCTAAATGCAATGAGCTTTACTCACTGATTATGCCTTATGGAACTGAAAGGCACAACACTGTTTTATATTTTAAACATAAGGCGGAAACTCCTTTGAAACATCAAAAAATGTTCATATGATGGCTGTGTTAAAACCTTACCTACTGTTTTCACCCTAATAACACCTTATCTTTCCTTTCTGTTTTCAACAATGCACACAGCTTGACAGGTTTTGATTTTGTTTCATCATAGTTTTGAGGGTAATTGCAATGGCTATTCATACAAATTCAAATTCAACCCTTTGTAAGCAAACTTTTCACCTCCTTAACATCATCAGTGCTGGCCATATGAGTCAAAGTCAAAGATGTCTCCTTGTCAGTGTCTTCACTTGTTTCTTCTTTTTTATTTTTAGCAGACTGCTGGGAAACTGACATATCTCCTGAGCTGCCCACTTGAAAAACTTTTCCAAGCTTACTGAGTACCACTGGATCATTCCAATACTTCATCATTGCAGGAGGCCCCCTCTTTGAAATGTCATCCAAAACAGGCTCTAAAGCAGGATCGTTCTTAAGCTGGACCATCTGTGCTTCAAATTGCATTTTTTGTACAGGGTTTGACAACATCTTAATCATATTCATTACTGCTGGATCCTGCATCAGAGAATGGTGAAGGTGTTGTGCGCAATGGCTGCGGGATCGAGGATTTTGAATAACTTGTTGCATGCTCTCGACATACTTATTTGGATCCAGTTGGGGTGTAGTAGATTTTCCCAGCACCCTTCACACTTTGCTGAAGTTGCTACTTACTTGCATCACTGTCAAGCTACTGTCCTCCAAACAAGACTCTGTCCTAGCCTGTCAAATCACTTGTTTTGATAAGGCAACAATGTTTTTTGAATGCTGTGTAAAAAGTCCCTCTTAGGTGTGAGATCCTTGTTCTTTCAGAAAGTCGCCTTTCCACTTAATATGTAGTTCAACAAGCGTATTTTTAAGAGAGAAACACAAACCCAAATAAAAGATAGACAAACAAAGTAAATTTTCCCCGTGGAAAGACAATTGCCTTGGTGTTTCGAGGTAGTAGGACACCCTTATCCTTGTAGAGGAAGGAAAACAAAAGCCCCTGATTAAAGAACACTGCTCTCTGTTGAGGCCACTTAACCAATAAATTCACAATATAAACACAGTCAATCGCGGTGAATTTACACAGTCAATAGTTACTGTTTCTGTAGAAATGGTGACAGAGTTTGTGATGTTTTTGTAATGTGGCAATAAAGGCCAGTAGCTTTCAACAATAAAAAGTCCCCTTCAACCAAACACTGTTCCTTTGGTGTGCTTTTCCACCAGTGGATTCAACCGTTATAAACACAGTCAATCATAGTGCACTCCCACAGTAAAAAGTCACTTGTACATAGGGCTAGGTGGCAGAGTTTATTATGTTTCTATGATGTCACAAATAATCTTGTATCATTCAAACCATAAGGAACTCCTTTTACACAAAACACTACTTTCTCTATACTCTGCTGCTCCTTGCACACATTTTGACAAAAGACAGCTCCGAATGCAAATGATAACTCACCCACTGATTCTGCTTTAGGGAACTAAAAAGGCCAAACACTATTTTTTTTTGTCTTTTAACAAACAAAGGAGATTGTTGGAAAGTCACCAAATTCCATCTAATGATCACTGTCTAAAACATGTCCCATTGTTTTTCTCTTTAAGCCCTGTGCTCTTGTTTCTTTTATAACAATTTTGGGGGCAGTTTCACGGCCTTTTTCTCATTAACAAGACTCACAAGCTCTTAAGGTTTCATCCCTTAGCCAACAGAACTACAACTCAACTTGTTCCTTCGAAATTTATGACAATGCTTCTTGAGGAGTTGGAGCGATTTTTGAAAAAATAAAAAGGGTTTAATTTTTTTAATATTACAAATCCTCCAATAAATCACTGTTTTGTCCTCCTTTATGCCAAACAACAAGTTTTGGTTTAATGAAAAACAAACAGTCAATTGATTGCTGTGCTTGGGCAATGGAGTGAGAAAAATACCTTAAAAAAAAACTCAAGGGACCTTTTTGATTGGTTGAGCAGCTTTCCAAATAGTTTTTTAAGGTTTTTAAGTGAATTTTTTACCAGTGCTACAGGAATGCCGCAGGCTGCTACAGGCACGTCGCGCCTTAGTTATGGCCCTTTGTATTTTTCGCTCCAGGCACGTCGCGCACTTTTCCAGGCAAGTCGCGCAAGTTTGCAGTTCATTTTGAGGGCCTTCCCGGTGTCGGAATGGGGCGCGAGATGGCTCATTGGAAAGCTGTGGAAGTCTAATTTCCAGAAAAACTTGAATTTTGTCATTTGGTGTCCATTTGATCCTTCAAAAATTGATTTTCCCAACACTGGTCAAAACTGGTAAATCCTGGTGCAGAAATGCATCGAGCTGTTTGTAGACCATTTTTGAATGTCTTCCTTTTGTCGGAATTTGGCCCGAGATGGCTCATCGGAAAGATATGGAAGTCTATTTTCCATAGAAACTTGAATTTTTTCATTTGGAGTCCAATTGAGCCTTCAAAAACTGACTGTCCCATCACTGGTCAAAAATGGTGTATGCTGGTGCAGAAAAACATAGCGTTGATTGCAGGCTACTTTTGGATGCCTTCCTTTTGTCAGAATTTGGCCCGAGATGGCTCATCGGAAAGCTATGGAAGCCTATTTTCCATAGAAACTTGAATTTTTTCATTTGGAGTCCAATTGAGCCTTCAAAAACTGACTGTCCCATCACTGGTCAAAAATGGTGTATCCTAGTGCAGAAGTTCTCCCGTGACATTGGTATTTTTCATGTTCCTCACAAACCATGATACCTGTGCAGAAAATGAAGGAGGTTTTTATTTTTGAACCTATGAGGGACAAAAACCTCTCTCAATTTTGTAAATTTCATCTCTGTTTGATCAGAAAATCATTTTGAAACAAACTGCCCGGGTGCTCCTCAACCCTAATTTCACTGTGGCAGAGGTATGATGATTCAACAGCCATGCAAATTTTACTATCCTTTGGTATTTGTTGAGATGAAATATTTGAGCCTATTTTTGACTGTGGGTACACTACTTCAGTGGCATTCACTTAAACTCTTTCATCCTCTGTCTATACTCGAGGGCGCTTCTTCTAACACTTTTCCTCTGCTCAAAATATACCAGCAAGGTATCTTTGACTTTGTTATAGGAGCAGACTTTCTTTGGAAAACCAACTGTACTTTGCTTTCTTTTCCACTGTGATGAGTTGTTTGAAGGCATTCTCTTATGAGGAGGAGGATGAGTTTCCTTTACTTTGTTTAGGAAGGATGGCCTTTTTGACAAATGCTTGGCTTCCTTTTGACCAATCAGTTTTCAACAACACTAAATGCCTTGGCCATCTGCTCATAAATGGAGGAGGCTCTTCATCAGGTAAGGTATCTGAAGGTTTTTTGACAACTATGTCTGACACATCCTTTCTCTGAAGGTGGTGGTAAATAAACCACTTGAAAAACATCAATCTTGGCATCTTTACCTGCAAGCATCACTGTATTTGAGAAGAAACCCTAGCCACAGTGACACTGTTCCTCTGCACTGTTCTAAGGGTGACTGAGATATTTATCGTTTGGCTTGTTCATCTCATGATAGATTACTTGACAAATAACCTTTGTGACTATGAAGGTCAGTGCTCTTTTGAAAAACCAAGAACTTTCCTCCTGCCTGTGTAATGGCAGTTTGTCAGCATTTACTCTATTTAATCTTGTGGATAAATAGGCTTCTTATGATTGGAATGTTTTACTGATGGCAGGCCTTTCTAAAGTTAAATAATTCACATGACTTGAAAGTTTCATATGATCTCCTTTATCAGACCATACTCTCTTTCCTAGCATACTCCAAACTCTGTTCCTGTTATGACCATCACTCAAAATCATAAAACCTGGACATATGTTTCACTGTTCAATACAAAGCAAACCTGGACCTTTGCAATCTTCCAAGTCAATATTGGCCAGCGCCCTCTGCTTGTGGATGAAGGAGGCGCCCTAACCCTCTGCTTGTAAATGAAGGAGGTTATGGGCCTTGACAATTTACCAGTTTGCTGAGACAGTGATGACCCTTTCTTACTGTGATTTTCATGCTGGAAATAGCTGTAAAGTCCAGATGAGTGACTTTTGTTTTGCAACTTCATCTCAGGCTCATAATACATTTAGAAGCAGTTGTTCCTCTAACTGTAAACTCAAACATTTGCTCCATGAGATGAAATTATATTTCCTGCCTTTGTAGAAACCATAGAACACTGTGAAAAACCTAGTAGTCAGCTTGAGATTGGATTTTATGCAGTGCTGAGATCTAGGGGATGTGAGTGGCGCGACTTAAGGCTGCTTGTCAATTTCATTTGCAAAGTAAGGGATCAGTCATGGCAGGTCTTTTGCAGATGGAGGCTTTTTGGCTTTTTGATGATTGCCAAAGGTGAAATTTCCTAAAACGCCACTTCCTAACATAGGGGAGACTTTTGAAACAGATGTGGATTTGCCTTTTAAAGCTGATGGGCAGGCCAATAAGGCTGAAGCTAGATAGGATTGTGATATGAGGTTTTGATTTCGACATGGGCGAACTGAAAAGGTAGAAAGGTGAAAAAAGTTTTAGGAGGGTTTTCTGGATGACATATTGACATAAGGAAATCAGTTTCTAGGAAACTCAGCTGTAGATATAGTCATCACTAACATGTAAAAAATACTGATGGCTAACAGTGGCTCCATTTGGGGAGGGCAGCTCCTCATCAGGAGGTGTCCAGAATTCAGATCTTTGGCTTATGAAGACCAATGCCTTATCCATTGGCGCAAAATTTTACCCTTCTCTTGATGTTATTTATGAAAAGTGACAGCATGGTTAATCATCAATGATACTTCTACCTACCCCACTATCTTTCCTAACATTTTTTCTTCTCTTTGGCGCATTTGAACTAGCAGCCTTTTGACAATGCATATTTTTCTTTTTGCAAAATGAACCTATCTATTTCTACTCTTATATCTGCCAGGAGTTCAGATTAAACTGATGAACTCCTTCATTTCTCTACCTAAAGCTAGATCGACTGTCAAGATTAAGAAATTTGACAGGATTTCATTCTCTAATCTACAACATGAAATTTAAAAATGATCAAATCAGGATTAGGCAGTCTGATTTGTCATGCATTTGCGGCATAAAAGACAAGCTGCACACAAATGTTATTCTGCAACAAAAGGAAACTAGACAAGCGGGGCTAAGATGTACAATGTGTTTTTCATCCCTCGCTTCTCTCTTTGGTTCTGTTTTTAGGCATGTGGAACCAGAATCTCTCCCTAATCTAAGCTCTGTGATAAGTCAATCTTACACAATGTTGACTATCTTGGCACTCACTAACTTATCAGCAAATAAATTTAAACATGCTCAGCTATGATTAGGCTAGATAGCTGAACAAGACATTGAAGTACTAGTAGCGCATTTAAGCTTGCTCGCTTTCCGAAAGACTATTTTTTGGAACATGGGCCCTTACCACTGCTTTTTAGAAACTGCCCTCTTTTTCTACTTTTCACTGTTTTTTGTATTTTCTGCTTTTTCACTTTTTCTTCAAACAAACTACAAATGAAAAGGTGCTCACAAGCTAAGCTTATTTTCTATTGTTGTCTTTCTATCCTAATCTAATCTGTACACAATAGACATTTTTTTGGTGAACTCTGTTTTCCAATGCAACCAGTCAAGTAGATGCTCACATGGGTGATTCTGGTTTAGTTCTTTCATGATGCGGAAATAATGAAAAGGCCACTCCCATTTGGTTTGTTTCTGGACAGTAGAGCTTAAGTTTTTTCTCATTCTTGGTAGCAACTTGTTTATGATAGAACCCACTACCCCTACAGATTTCTCAAGGAAAACAACAAATAGATCTTGGAATAATACCTGATCTAGAGGATTTGATATATAGGCTTCATTCATGACTACTCTTTCTTCCACTTGGCTATATTTGGGACCCCCTGGTAAAGCAACTCTTCCTCATGATCACTCGAACTGTCAGACTCATCATGTATTGCAGTGTAGTTTTCTTTCCAAGCTGATGTGTTCTGATTAAGTGGACTGAAAAATGTGTGAAGGTCATCAGGTTGATGAACAAGGATACACTTTGACAATAAATTATCTTGAAAGGACAGTGTGACAACTCCCATGTGTTTATTAACCTCTACTTCTTCATCTGCAATTTGTAACTCAATGGAACTTGGTGGCTGCAAATCTGGAGTTAAGGAAGAGTCCATGTCCAAAATGATTTCTTCAACTATTTCAGGAAAAGGCTTCTCATTTACAACCTGCTCGAGGATTTCATCATCTTCCTCAAACTCATCATCAAAGCTGAAAAACTGTTGATTTTTAATCATGTGCATGTTATCTCTGACGGGCTGAAGTGAAGTAGAGCAAAGAGTCCGAGACTCTTCACTTACTTCTAAACTCTCAAGGTTCTCCTCATGAGTGTCATAGATGACCGGTAATGGCTGCTTACTTTTCTCAAATTTATGAAACTGAGCTTCCTCCCAAAAATCAAAAACTGAATTTTCAGCAAAGTTAGCTTCTGTTTGGAAATCATCATCATAATCAAAATATTGATCAAACCTTGGAAAATCATCATTATAATTAATCTCATCAACCATGCATATTGGACTATCAGATTTCTTTTCTTCAAATTGATTTACAAATTTACTTTTTGACTTATGATATGCAAGATAAACAGGAGAAAGATTAGAAAAGTTGTGGTTATGTGAATATTCAGAGGCTGTCTGTATGTTTATAAGTTGATCTATTTCCTCTTCAGTTAAAAAGGGAAGCATTTTCCTCTCTCCACAACAATCCTCTTTCTCTTGGGAAATCCGATTTAAAGGATGAATGTCTTTTTGGGCTTCACCTATGAGAGATGATGAATCATCACTCATGTCCTTAGAGAGATCCCGTGGGTTCTCTTTCATTTCTTGCTTGTTTTCATCTTCAACCAATTCTTTGTGATGTTGAGGATAGTTATCATGTAATTCATGAGTTTTTTTTGATATATGTTCAGGGGGCCAATTTTCTTTTATGAACTCAAATGACTCCCAGCATAAAGGTAGAGATCCTACAGGTTTTGATTCTTCTTCCATTTCAGAATCTGTGATTTCAAAATGGCTGATAGTGTCTTTAGAGCATTCCTCTAGGTTCTTTATTAGGCCTAAGCATTTGACCTGACTTGAGTAAAAGGAATACATGTTTTTGTAGGGTTGAGTTACTTCTAGTCTTAGGTTTTCCATGACTGCTTTAGGCATGAGGTTATGGGAGGTACCAGAATCTAACATGGCATTATGTAATATCTTGTCCCGTATGTTCAAGCTCACATAGGAAGGAGAAACAAATCCTTCTTGGTATTGACTTTCTATTTCCGGGCCCAATAAGAGCTCGGGTTTGTTTTCAATTAGATTTAAAGTATCTGCCTCGCTCCCTATGTCAAAAACTTTGAAAATTTGAGATCTATACCTATCTACAGTTATTAGCTCAGTAAGGGGTATGGTAATTTTTATTTCGAAAACTTCCCCTTCGAAACTAAAAGGAGTTTGTAGTTTGGGCAGATTTGTTTCAGCTTTTTCGGACATGACCTTTTCTATGCTCTTAATTTGCTGACTCTGATTTGGGACTTTGTTTGACACCGTTACTTCGGGGGTTTTTGTAGAGGTGCTAAGAGTATCTGAGCTAAGACTTGTTTGAATAGCTTTATCCTTGTTTTGGTCAATTTTCTTGGCCACAATTTTGTTGCTATCCATGGCTTTTTTAGGGATGGTGTCAGACGTTTTAGCAGTGTCAGGGCTACTCTTGTTGGAGTGGTCTTGGTTTTTTCTGCTTCTAAGGTTATACTGCCTATGAGCTTCTATAATGGCATTCTGAAAATCTATGGCAGGATCTTCGAGATCTTCATAGTCGGTTTCGTCCTGACTTGGGGAGCACAACTCTTGTTCTTCTGCTGTGAGGTAAACCTTACTCTTGTTATCAGAACCTATGAGTTTCCAATGATTTTCATCAATGGGTGCGGTATCCTTATTCTCTTCATCAACATAATTCTCACTGAAGGATGGTCTGATCTGTTGATCATTTCCTCTTGGTTTATTTTGACACTGATCTTTTCTAAAGCCTTGTTTCTGGTTTTGAGGGTTTGGTTGGTTGTCCCTAGGAGGCACTTTTTCACTCATTTTTTCCCACATCTTTGTCATGGATTTTATCAGGCCATCTATTCTAGGATCTAGGGAAGGAGATGAAGTGGGGACCTTATCTCTATATGGGACTTTTCCTTCTAATCTAGTCCTGGATCTTTTTTCTGCTAAGTTGGCTTCTGTTTTTATGGCTATTTGTTGCATTTCCTCTAGGGTAGGGGGATCCTTGTCTCTCAGATGATATGTCATGTCTGGATCAAAACCCTCAAGGAATTTTGCCAAGATTAAACCGAGTGGGGGTTTGAAGTGAGGTGGGAGGGTGTTATACACATTGTTGAATCTAGTGCAGTATGCCTGGACACTTTCCCCATTTTCCCGTTTTAGGTTGTTATATTCTGACAGGATTTGAATAGGGTTCCTTCGGACTTCCCACTTGTTCGTGAAGACTTGGCAGAGTTCTAGGATGTTGTGGATGTTGTTTGGAGGCAAGCTTTTAAACCATGTTTTGGGTTCTCCACCCAGGCTTTGGGCGAATATTCTCATTCTGACGGTTTCGTCGTGTACTTCCATGTATTCAAAAGCATCGCTAATCCTACTTACATGCTGTTGAGCTGTGGTGGTGTCTTCTCCGGTAAAGTGTGGGATTTTGTTTTGATATTTATTTGGGAGAGGAGCCAAGGGCGGTGGCAACACCAAAGGTGCGTACCAGGCTGCCATGACGGGAGCTAATGGATGATGTACAAGATGAGGACTAGTGGGATGAGCGGAGGTGGTTTGAATAGGGGTTCAAGATCGTCAAAGTTTATCTTACTATATGATTTTCTCCTGGGAAGAGTTTGTGATGACTCTAGTTCCTAAGGTGCATCTAGTAGGATAGTGCGATGTTTAGGTACAGATCTTGTTCTACGAATGGATCTACCAGTAGCTAGATGATCAGTTTCGGAAGCTTGCCACAGAATCTTCTCTGGGTCATCTACTATGATAGGGGGATTTGGGTCTGGATGAACTCTGGTATTGATTCTTCGTGAAGCCAGATTTTAGATCCATAGTTTTAGAGAGAATGGTATTGGTGAATGTTCTGGATGAGTGGTTTTTCTAAAGCTTTACTAAGGTGAAGGATGGTCAAAAGTAAAGGGATGGATTAGTGGAGTCGCCAGGTGAAAATGGGTTGTTTTTGTGAAGATAGCTATGGTCCACCACCAATAACTAATCTGAGAATGTTTTTGGATTTTCTGAGTTTTATGTGCAGCCTATGGTTTGTTAAAGTATCCTAGATTTGTTTCAACACTTTGCTAGGGTGATGAGAACAAAAAAGAGTTTACTCTAAAAAATGGGTCTAGGGACTGCTTGCTTGTTTATGGTACTTGAAGGACTAAAGAGTCTATAAGAGTTTGTTGGACTATTATGTACTCAGTGTCCCACCATCTCCCGCTATGTTAGTGAGTGATGGGATAGGTCTATCGGGTAGTAGCCTAGAATTTAGTAAAATAGTAAGGCTCACTAGAAGTTAGTGGAGTCGCCAGGTGGATTGTCAGTTGTTTGAGATATACTTGTATGGTCCACCACCAGTAATGTTAAAAACCAATCTAAGGGAGTGTTTTGGGGTTTTTTGAGTTTTATGTAGTTCTGAGGTTTGGAAGAGTTTCCTATAACTGACTCATCATTTTGCTAGGATGGTGAGACAATCAGATTCTACTCTTCTAAGTTTGACTGAGATTTTGAGAGTTCCTAAGGGATACCTAGGATGTTTTGACTCAAAGTCCCACCGTGATCGCCATTATGTTAGGGAGCGGTGGGATAAGTCAATCAAACAGTATTCTTAAAAATAAGGGACTTCTAGAGTTCTAAGGTGTCCTTAGATTGTCACTAACTCAACGTCCCACCGTGATCGCCATTATGTTAGAGAGCGGTGGGATAAGTCAATCAGCTAGTAATCTCACAAAGTCTCTAAAGATAGGGAAACTAAGTTGTTTAACACTCAGAGTCCCACCGTGATCGCCATTATGTTAGGGTCCCGTGATTTGGCCGATTGGCTAGCCAAATGACGATGTAACATCAAACCAAGCTTTGGAGCCCAAGGACCTAGCCTTCCTGGACTCAGAGAGGGCTCTCTCTATATGTGTAGAAGATGTAGGTGTGTTTACTTGCGATGTTCTGATATTAGGCTAGTTATGAAGTGTGTTTTTGGTTTTTTTTTAGTTTTTAAGTTTGTGAGGGATGAAACTGATCAAATACATAAACTGGATAACAAGATGTAGATAAATTGGGCTATGGGGTCAAACAGGTCAAGGAAGCTTATGAGGTGATGATGTAAAGCTGCTGTAGGGCCGATTTGATTCACAATAGAAGGGATCTCTGGGCAAAATGGATTAAATGAACAATAAGTTGGTGAAAGACAAGGGAAAACATATCAAAACACTATACCATTCTACCATGTCCAAGGAATCCATCAACAATCCTTCATCATTCCTCAAAAGCAATCTCAAGAGCGGTCAAAAATCATAACTCAAGTGTATTCTTCAAAGCTCATATGACTGATATTATTAATTCTTCTCTCAAGTTCAGCCCTCCGATTTACAATGAAACCCATGGAATAAATAGGCTTGAGGAAGGAAAACCTCATGGAGCAACTAGCTATCCCATTGGCCAAGTCAAAATATCTAAACTTGTCCTTGAGGATTTGCAAAGCCCAAGGCAAAAAATATCCCATAAAATATCTAAAAAACTGCTAAAAATGGAAATTATATTGACTTTACATCATTTCCCAAGTATAAAAATAGCTAAACGCACATTTGGGAAAAGCAGATTTTTGAGGTTCAAAAATTACAAAAATACTTCATATTTATGCCTGAAAAAGGTCCCCTGACTTGCTGAAGGAAAATGGCAGCCTTCCCGGTGTCAAAATGAGGCTCATGATGGCCCGTTGGAAAGCTCTCTGTGTCTGCTTTCCGGCGCAATTGAAATTACCTCAATCTGATCTCGGGAAGTCCCTCAAAACTATACCTGTGTGCAAAAACCCAGAAAATAGCAGGCTGTTGATATGGCGGGCAGAATGTGCAAAAAGAGGGTGTTTTACGCCAATTTGAGGGGGCGAATGATCTCCAAATGCTCTGAAAATATTTGAGACACAGCTCACCGCGGAATTATGGCATCCTTGTTTATCATCCTCCTCCCCTGACAACTCATCAAGCGGAAATGGCGAAATTATGAGGCTTCGGCCAAGCCAAAAAAATACCAAAAAACAAGGATTCTTTAAGAAAAGGCCGAAAATTGGCATGCATGACCCTTAAGGGTCTATAGCAACATGCTCGAGAAGGCGAGGCCAAAATATCAAGGGCTGATATGCTTTTCCCTTCCTTGGAGTTCTTGGCGTTCCTTAAAGCTGCTTTGTTCTTGATCATCCTTATCTTCTTCCTTTCTTCTTTGGCTTCTTCAATACATTCGGCCACTCTCCTCCTCTAGTTCACTGCTGCTCCGCTCATCTTCACCAGTCTGCTTTGCTCCACAGCCTTCCTCTTTTTTGTATGTAACTCGACCCGGTAGACTTAAGGACAAACACAGTCCATATAAGTTGAACAGTCAAAGGGTTACTATGATAGTGTAAGATCGCTAGTTCTTTGAGTTTTGGTGTGAACAAAAACAACCCTGTAGTCAGTCCACAACAACCATCTCTCACAATAAACAAACTGATATGTCTTTGCTTTTTTGTAAATACTACCCTTTCCCCTTGTATGTCCCTCAATAATAAAAATTAGTCAAAAACACAGTCAGTAAGGAAACACAGTCCAGGTGACCTCTTCTGTGTTATTGTGATAAGAGTACCTTGCTTTTGATGTTTTGAGGACACAGCATCACCTTGTACTTTAGTTAACAGCAAAATCATAACCTTATTATTTCAAACACAGCTCCCCTTTGGTGCAAGCCACCCCACTGGTGGATTCAACAATATGAACACAGTAAATGACAAAGTGTACTTACACAGTCAAAGGTAACTCTATGTTAGTGCGGGGTGCCATGGCTCCAGGTGTTTTGAGGTCAGCATAATAACCTTGTAGCAACCTAACATTTCTTCCAATAGAGATGCTGCTCTTGTAATCACCAATCATCACCTATACTTTGATCATACCTCCAAATGGTGTTTTGTAGATTCACACTATATTTGGTTCATGAGGTGAAGGGGAAAACACTGGTGTTTTGTCTCTTTTTATCAAACAGAGAAGTCCTTTGGTTTGATAAAAACATTTATACCATGATACTGCTACTTTGAAAATAAACCTACAGTTTCTCCCTTTTTAGAAGCTGTTTGCACTATTTAAAACTGTTTGAGGGCAGCTTGTTAGGTTATTTGAAACACCAATAGGAACCCATCATCTTGACTCCCAACTTGTGCCCTATTTGTTAAGTAAGGACCAAATAAAAAGCTGAAGCCTGTTCTTGATCTATTCATTGTCAGCTGGTAAAAGATATGGAAGAAGAAATACAAATTGCAGAACACAACATGGTGCTCTTTCAAGATCATCTTTGCAAAGGTACAACAAAACTAGTCGGACTAGAATCCTTGGGCATTTTTCTCCTCGTAATCGGATAGCTTTGTCAACCAGCTTACTTGTACTAATGTTTGCAATACACCTTTGAGTCCTCCGAGATACCCTTTGCCGTAGCCATTTCTACGTGGCATGTTGGGAGTCTCTCTTTGACTGTGTGCCCTTTGAACCAAAGATGAGCCTATTGAAGGCGAGGCTACACTTCTCTTGCTTGGCCTCTTTCCATTTATCTCACTTACAAGTGTACAAACCTTGTCACACTAAATCCAGTGGTGGTCATCCATGACAACCTCATTTTGATAGTAACATTTCTGCCATCCTCTAAGCTGATTGATTGATGATGATTCTTGAGGAGCTTGAGCAGCATTTCTGGGCTTCTTCTTCAAATACTGTGTTTTTGCCTTCAAATAGTGCCTTTCATCCTTTAACATTGTTTGGGGGACAGTTGGCTTGGTTTTTTTACCTCAATATAAACTTACCATCTTTACTGTTCCACCTGTAGCCAACATAAAACAATGCAAATCTTGATCTTTAAACAAACTACAAACCCTTCCAAGCACTGCTTTCTTCACTGCAAATGATGACAGAGGTTGGCTTCATTTTATCATAGTAGGGTTACTTTCACACTTTTTATGAGCCTTTCACTACTGTGTATTTTGGACCTGCAGGGGTATGTTGATGCATTGTTGTGAGGGCAGTTTATAGGCTCTTTGAAGCTAGAACCAACCCTTCACTCTCAACCAACTATAATTCTCCTTCAAAACATTCTCTTAAGAAACTTGACTTACACCTTTCAATATTGCTTTACCCTTTAGAAATTTGACAATCATAAATGAGGCATCATAGAATACCTTGAAAATTTGATGGCATTCATTACTGACAAGTTTGAGCAGCTCTAGAAATAGCTTTAGAAGGTTTTTAGGTAATTTTTTTTTACCAGTTTTATAGGAGTGCCGCGGGCTGCTACAGGCACGTCGCGCAGCAGTGTATCCCTTTGTAAATTTTGTGCATAGGCGCGTCGCGCACTTTTCTAGGAGTGTCGCGCAAGTTTGCAGTCCATTTTGAAGGCCTTCCCGGTGTCGGAATTGGGCGCGAGATGGCTCGTTGGAAATCTGTGGAAGTATAATTTCCAGAAAAACTTGAATTTTGTCATTCGGTGTCTATTTGATTCTTCAAAAATTGATTTTCCCAACACTGGTCAAAACTGGTAAATCCTGGTGCAGAAATGCATCGAGCTGTTTGTAGGCCATTTTTTAATGCCTTCCCTGTGTCGGAATTGGGCGCGAGATGGCTCGTTGGAAAGATGTGGAAGTATAATTTCCAGAAAAACTTGAATTTTTTCATTTGGTGTCCATTTGATCCTTCAAAAACTGACTGTCCCATCATTGGTCAAAAATAGTGTATGCTGGTGCAGAAAAACATAGCGTTGATTGCAGGCTACTTTTGGATGCCTTCCTTTTGTCAGAATTTGGCCCGAGATGGCTCATCGGAAAGCTATGGAAGTACATTTTCCATAGAAACTTGAATTTTTTCATTTGGAGTCCAATTGGCTGTTCAAAATCTGACTGTCCCATCACTGGTCAAAATGATGAATCCTAGTGCAGAAATTCTCCCATGACATCTGTATTTTTCATGTTTCTCACAAACTATGATACCTGTGTAGAAACTGAAGGAGGTTTTTATTTTTGAACCTATGAGGGACAAAAACCTCTCTCAATTTTGTAAATTTCATCTCTGTTTGATCAGAAAATCATTTTGAAAAAAACTGCCCGGGCACTCCTTAACCCTAATTTTGTTGTGGATGTGCCAAGTTTACTGACATAACTTTGAATTTGGTTATGGTTTCTCGATTTCAAGAAGGCGCCCCTTTTTTCCAAAATAATTTCCTGCTTATAGGTACATTACCTATGATGTATCTGTCCTTTGAATGATGAGAAAGATGCATTTGTTCCAAACTCCAAAACTGACAATTTATCAAACCTCCTCTTTGTCCACTTATAGCATTGTATACCTATTCATCATGCATTCTATGGTTCAAATTTGGCCACTGTTTTACCTTCTTAGTGATAATCTGAAGAAAATCAATCAGAATGTGTCAAAGAGCACTTTGACCAACCTTGGCGACTGTTTTGTTATTCAACATGAGATGTCCTGTGTTCTTCCACTGTGTTTGATAATTGCTGCTTCCAGGTGATTCACAAGCTTCTCTCTGGACTGTAAGTGCACTCTTTTGGTTGCATGATTTCACACTATACTTCTCTGTTTACTCAAAAGGAGCTCTCTTGGAGCCTGCGCCAGCGAGGGTGAGTGGGGTCTTTGTTTAACCCTTTCCCTTAGCTTGTTCCTTTTTGGTATCACTGCATGCATATATTCAATATTGTCTCCTTTCCACTATAGGTACAGTTTGACAGACATTTTCATTTGAATAGGAAAACCAATGCCTTTGTATCATAAACACTATCATTTACCTGGTGTAAATACCTTTTAGCTTTCTTCCTTTGTCTCTTTCCACTGTCTCTTAGATTAATCAGTCTTTAACAACATCCAAGGCTTTGGCCATCTGCTCATAAAAGGAGGAGGCCCTTTACTTGGCAAAGTATATGAGGATTATGTGATAAGGCTGCATGACAAGGGTTTGCTTGATTATGATGGTAAGCAATCAACTTAAAAAAACATCAAGACTGGCAACTCTGCTTGCAAACACTACAGTGCTTCAGAAAAACCCTAGCCAAAGTATCACTGTCTTCCTGTTTCTGCTCTGAGGGTGACTGAAATGTCATCATTTGTTTTGGTTATCTCATGACAAACTATTTGAAGGATAGTCTCTGTGACTGGAGGTCGGTGCCTTTGTAAAACAAGGAACAACTGCACTGTGTAATGGCATGTTTTGTCGGCACCTCTTCAATTTGCATGGAAAAGCAGGCTCACTTAAAGATTGGAATGTTTGCTAATGACATGCTTTTCTAAAGTTCAACAATTCGCATGATTTGAAAGCTTCAAATGACCTCCTTTATCAGGACAGACATCACTTTTTTCTATTAAGCTAGCATATTTCAACTCTATTCTTTGTTATGATCATCACTCACATTCATAAAACCTAGAGATATTGTTTCCTTTTATTCAGTGAGAGCGTGAAACCTGGACTTTTGCAATCTTCAAAGTCAATGCGGCGGTACTCTGCTTGTGGATGAAGGAGGCGCCCTAACCCTCTGCTTGTAAATGAAGGAGGTTCTGGGCCATGACAATTTGCCAATTTGCTGTGACAGTGGTGTCTTTCTCTTACTGTGATTTTCATGCTGGAAGGAAAATGCAAGGTGTTTATGAGTGACTCTCTGTTTTGCAGATATATCTCAGGCTCATGTTACATTTAGAAGCAGTTGTTCTTCTAACTGTAGATTCAAGAATTTCCTCCTGAGATGAAGTTATATTTCCTGTTCTTTGCAGAATCCATAAAACATTGTGAAACACCTACTAATCATCTTGAGACTGTGGTTCATGCAGTGCTGAGACCTAGGGATATAAGTGGCACGACTTAGAGCTGTTTGTCAATTTCATTTGCAGAGTGAGAGGTCATTCATGGTTGGTCTGTAGCAGATGAAGGTTTTTTTGGTCCTTTGATGATTGCCAAGGGTGAAATTCCTTAAAGTGCCACTTCCTAACATAGGGGAGACTTCTGAAATAGACTTGGAATTTTCCTTTTGGAGCTGATGGACAGACTAGGAGGGCTGAAGCTAGAAAAAATAGTGATAATGGATTTTAACTTTTGACAAGGGCGGACTAAAAAGTAAAAGGGCGAAAAAAGTTTTATGAGGGTTTTCTAGATGACATATTGACATATGGAATTCAGCTTCTAGAAAACTCAGTTATGGATATAGTCATCACTAACATGTAAAAATACTGATGGCTAACAAGCATCTCAGAAGACAATTCTTGACTCCACGTAAGAAGAAAGCTACTTCTTAATGTGATCCTGAGCTCGAGATGCATCTATAGGGTGTTGGAATATTGTCATTGATGG